>JAPSES010000097.1:2477654-2529781 GCA_029822895.1 Maxillicosta whitleyi | reverse complement strand
TTTTTCAATTTGTTTATTTTTTGCCCCCCCCCCCCCCCCCTTCCATCTTTGTGACTCTTGACTGGCTTCGTTCCAGCAGCTCGATTCAGAATCCTTTCTCTTACTGAATTTCATCCAGAAGCAATATCATAACCACAAAAGACTGGCTGCTACCTAGAGGGCTCAGATGGGCTCGTTCAGCTGTGATACACATGACTCACACATATCCCAATGTCTACTTTGACTTGGTGCCTTTTCCCACCTGTCTTTCTTGCTGCTTGTCTGGATCATTATCCTATTCTTATATTCTTGGAGGGAAGGACCTGTCCAGACATCCATTCAGAAAAAGGTCGTCAACATAATCCACTATTTCTCTGTTCTTACCACTCTTTCACGTCCCCAACTTCTTTTCACTTTATGATTGATCTCCATCCCTCTAGATCACCATATAATTTTTTGTTTTTACCTGCAGATCAATCAAATTTCCAGAATCTAATCCCAATCAAAGGAGCTTCACTTTATTTTTCATGTAGCTAAATGTTACCGAAGTTCTTAAATCTTTATATAAATAATCCTCATAAATAATGAGTTCATGTGTTTTCAATATTTTTGTTTGTCTGATTTAATTTGTTAAGCTATTCTATTCTATTCTATTCTATTCTATTCTATCCTATTCTATTCTATTCTATTCTATTCTATTCTATTCTAGTTTAGCCTATTCTAGTCTAGACTGGTGATCAAATTTAAGATTTATAATGAAACAAAAGTATTTTTACAGGTTAATGTAACTCTAAAGCAGAGACTCACAGATTTACAGTAACTCTTTGCTGTGTTTACTTTGTAATTTCATTATCAGCAGCAAAAAGAATCATTACATAAACTCTGCACTTCAGTCTCGAAAGATACACAGACATAAATAAACATGCCAGCCTGGCACTGTTGATGTTAATGCTAACAGCTCACAGTGTAATATTCTATGTGAAATACTGTTATTCACTGGCACTCGTACAGTTAAAATGAATAGAAACTAAGAATGACCTATGGGCTGTGCTGTTGTTTAATTACATGATCATTAAGATTTCTCTGAGACGGAGATTGATCATACGTCAAATAAAGATCAAACACAAACTGAGACTGTAAGATCGCCCAGCCTTAAGTAAATGTTTTACCTATATGTGGAATTCTTATGTGTTTTAGACTCAGTTGCAGACAGGTGGCAGAACTTCTGTTTGATATTTTAACTAATATCGAACATTTCCCTAATATGTCTGTCTAATATGTGTGTGAGCTATGAGCATATACATACTCGGTTTATTTTCCCACATACTAAAAGTGATTAGTCTCAACATGGTATAGCTTATTTTGCCCCCTCTCCTTCACTCATCATGCATAGAGGGGAGTTTATTTTCTCTTCCCTGTGCTCTGATTAATGCTTATTCATTTGAGCTGAGAAGAGATTGTGATGGTGGAGAAAAGTGTAATATTTATGCCTCTTTGACCTTTTAAATTCTGTCAGATCATATATCCCAATGGTCAAATGTAACATATGAGAGCATATTGTAGTCATCTATACAATTTAACTCTCTCTCACTGTCACATCTACTTCATTGCAAACTAATGGTGGAATAAACAGATCAACATAAGTATAATTTTTATGGTATGTTAGTATACTATGTGACATGCTTGGACTACTTGCAAGAATGGACTCATTGTTGTATGATACTCAGACCAATAAAATGAAATTAACAGTGATGTCTTTTTCACAGTAGTTACACCATGAAATCATGAAATCAACATTTCAGGGCTGACAAGCTGGTCATGTCATCCAGTACGAAATAAATTAAATCAAGAAAGTGACATAATGTGTGTGTACAGCAAGCCTTTTACACTAACACCAACTTGAGTGGAACTTTTGATATGGAAATAGATTTTTGAGGTGCAACATATACAGCAAGAGCTGTTTTGAAATATAATTTCTGCAACAATTATTTGAATTTGTGAAATGTATACAATGACATCCACTTATTATTTTTTATTGCCATTGTATTTCCATATCAGAAACATTCATTACAGCTCTGCAACTGCAGGAATCATCCAGTGGTCACAGTCGCGTAGAGGAAGTGGTAATATCCATTGGACAAAATCTGTGATAGATTCTAATCAGGCACTGTTTGATGCTGTTCATGCATAATCATTGTATCTCTGTGTGTGTGTATGTGGGCTCTGTCATTAAATATTCATCACAGAGCACCATTGTTTTTGGAGGACTACATATGGGGTAATTAGAGCAATAGTTTATACCTACATAAACAACGGCCTTCTGGTGCAGAGGACTCTGTGTTAATGTCAAACAGACAGGCTGAGGCATTGTGTGTGCATGTGTGTGCATGTCATTCCGCCTTTTTGTCTGTCAGTGTTGGATGAATATGTGTGTTGTATGAATGCATGCACATGCATATGTTTGTAATGTGAAACAGGCACCATCAGTGTAAGCGTTTACGTGTGTCCATGTGTGCATCTTGATATGTGTGTTGTTTCAGTGTGTGTCGATGGGGGTTGGGGTGCCATGTTAAATGTGAAACAGGCAATGGCAATGCCTCAGTGGCACAGAGGGAAAACCATGACCATGTGAACTGGCCCCTAGAGATCCAGAGAATCCATCACCAGCCTCTGGTTACCATGAGTGTGTGTGAATATGTGTGTGTATGCAGCTGCATGAAGGAGATAGACATCAGGGTTCAGTGAGATAGTGCTCAGACTACTCTGAAGGACAGACTCTTCTTCCTCTGGTATTCAATTAATTAGGATATTATAATACATATAATACCCTTGTTGATAAAATAATAATAATAATAATAATAATTTCAGCAGAAACGATAACTAGTTTCCTCAGTTTAACACTTAGAGCTAAATATACCATACCCCTCTGTACTTTGTAAAAACCAAGACTGGGGTGAATTAATGCTTAAATAATTAAATACAGCAATTTAGAAATAAGGCAAAAGGTAAATTTAACAAATGTTTGAAATATACTTAACACATCTATTTCAGTTTCAGCAGAAAAAAAATCTAATGATACAGGGTTATTGATAACACTTATTGATTTTAATAGGGAAGCTGAACATTAAGAAAATATTTTTTTTAATCATAGTAATGTTAATAGTTTCAATTTATTTGAGTTGCTTCTGTATTTAACATTTTTCACTTTATATGCTCTTTGAGCTACACGTGACCCTTGCTCCAGTAAGTAAAAAATAATAAATTATGTGAAATTATATAAATAAATCAAATTATTTAAGATAAATATTCATGGACTTCTAAATGTAGTCTTCTAAATGGTTTTAAATTATTTAGTAAATTAACATTTTTTTCACTGTTGGTTTGATTAACCCACATTTGCAACACATTTTGTTTTAGGATTTAGGATTGATACTAGATTTGGATGTGTATACATGTAAGTATGAGTAGTGACTAATGACCCCATTTTTAGTGACATACTGTTGTATTGTCGTCAAATGGGACAAATTTTACAGAGACAAAGTGTTCTGCCTGAAAAACACAATTTAATTAATCTTAGTCATGAGTTTCCAGGACAAATTTTAGTCCCCAAACAGGGACCAATTTGGATAATTTTAATCACATCAGGTGTTTTACTTAAATTTATCATTATAAATTAATAGAGAAATCTACTCTACTCCACATTTTTTGGCAAAACCTGTCAAATTCCAGCCTGCTCTTTTGAATCACCTCCAAAATGTAATAGACAGAGGTTTCCTGAAATCGGACCAGTATGTTGTGTGTGACATTGTTGACTGACAGGCAGAGTGATTTTGGTAGAAATAATAATAATTAACATGAAACAAACATCATCACTGTGCTGTTTCTTGATGACATGTCTTCTTCTGGATTTACACTTGGTCAGCATGAGCAGTATTGCTGTGTTTGCTTGTTTCCTGCCTGTTCCGTCTACAACCGACACAGTCTGCCCAGTTTTTTACCCAGTGGCCTGCGGCGGTGTTGAGGTGGCTGATGAAGTGGTGTTTGGCTCTGAAGGTCAGCCCTCCCTGGTGTGTGTTTTGTCTTTCAATCAGTCTACTGCAGAGTTCTGTGTTTCACAGACAAGTGAGTGGCCCACAGCTTTGTGAGCATTGTTGTTGATCAGCCCAATTAAGCACATGTGTATTTTACTTTCAGGAGGATATTTGTCTGTGAATGCTCTGTATCCTATACTAACTTGATTTTCATCTGTATTGTTGTGTTGGTTCCACTTTTTATTCAGATGTCTGCTGCTTTCTTGATGCAGTTCTTATAGGATTTGGGAGTACAGTTGTGTGCTGGTGTTAGTATGTCGTGTGAGAGTGGCTGTGGGTGTGTGTTTGTCCTATGAATGCATTGACATTTACAGTATGTTTGCCATCACATCCACAAACACCTCCCAAGGCTCTTTCATCAGTTACCAATGCCCTCTATGAAACAAAGCACAAAACTACATTTCTCAGCTTGGGGAAATCTCCCAACAGCAGCCCGCTGTGATTCACTGAGGCTGTAAAAACACAAGCACCCATCCCTGTCTGCACACCATAGGCAGAAAGTGTTTTTAGCATTGCTAGTTTTTGGTGTGTGCTTTATTTATGGCCACAACTAGACTGGTATAAATTAGACTAAAACTGAGAGTGAGCAAAACAAGAGAAGGGGAGAATTGTTGTAGTTCAGGCAATAAATCACAGCAAAAGTGGAGTTTTCATTTTGTCGTAAAAGGCAACAGCGTTGCGGTCTTGGGGTGAATGCATGCAGTTTATCGATTTTATTATATTAGGGCATTTCCTCACACTCCAGCATTTTATGTTTCTTCATTATTTTACTTCCCACCCTGCTCTTGCACCCCTTTTCTCATTTTTTTCTTTTGTTTTTTTCCCTTCAGTTTCTTTTTATTTCTGCAGCTCATTCTACAAAGTAAAAGCTGTTTTGAATGAAAAAGAGCACAAATTAATACTTTCATGCACTGTTAAACATTTGACTAAAATATTTTTTTCTGGTTTAGGTCCAGGTTACTTTTTTACTATTATTACTGTTGAAGAAAAATTGCTTTGCAGTTAAGAAAAGTTTTACACATAATTACAAACAAGACAAACACAGACACCTGAAAAATATGGTAGAATAATACAAGATAAAATACACACTGCTCCAAAACTACATTAAAATTATAAAAATGACACTAAAAACATTAACTTGAACTTTAATTTACATAATAGTAACTAAATACAGTCACTATACTTGTAATCATCATGTACTCCATAATGAAGACAAAGAACTAAACTAATGCTGAGTTGGTATTCTATCTTTGAAGGATGGTTTTAAGTTGTTTCCTCTATTCTTTCCTCAGTTTGTCTCATCCCACCAGGACAGTGGCAACTGAGCAGAGGCTTCCTCTCTAAAGAGCCCCAGGCAGACCTGGCTCGCCCAGAGTCAGACCAGAGCCAGCCCACGGCCAGATGCACACACAGTGGAAGCAAAGTGAGTGGAGATCTTCAGCTGGAAAAATGTGAGGTGAGACACAGGACACTAAACTGAGAGAAGCATTCAGACTCAAACCATCAACCACAAAATATTACACCAGAATTGAATAAATTCATCATCTATGATACGATATTTGTTTAACCCTTACATACTCTACCTTCAGTATATAGTATTAGTTACTTTAGCCTAAGAATCCCCTTGACATACTATGTACAACCATTTTATTTAATTTAATTTTTTGAATATGATCTGTTTATAATGATTGCTGTAAACACTTGTGATTATTTCTTAATTATAGAGGGCAGCGAAAGTGTGTTTTTAGGTTTTACACAACCTGTGTATGGGGGAAAATCCTCTAGAATCACACAGCATAATTTACTATTTTACCATATAAACATATATAGTATTAAATCTGAAATTAGTCAGTCAAATTAGACTGAGAATAGCTTCAAATATTACCTTAAAATTCGGACAACCTAGCAAAATTCTAAAATTTTAAAGCTATTTTTTTTTTTTTGTCTTAAGAAAAACTCATCACATTTCAGACTAAAACAAACCTGTCATCTGGGTTGTTTTTACTACTGACAAAGGTCACAGAAGGTCATATAGACTCAAGCACAACGTACAATAGAGAATTATTATACTGTTATATTTTAGCGGTTTTATAAATACATGTATTGAGTTTTGATGATTTTTCTTTTTTATAAAACTTTGTAAAATGTCTCAAATACAAAGACAAAGAATGGCTGTGTAGTCCGAGTCTCTCTGTGCACAAACATACTCACCTCCCCCCTCCCCGGTTACGGTGATGATCTGAGAGAGCTTTCATGCCAGAGGAAACACTAGCCCTCACCAGCTGGCCACCCCAGCCACCAATCAGGTCATCTGCCTCTTCTCCCTCTTTTTATCGGTCTCTCTCTCTTTTTCTCTCTCTTTCTCTCTCTCTCTCTCTCTCTCTCTCTCTCACACACACACACACACACACACACACACACACACACACACACACACAAGTAAATATATAGGCAACAGATACACACACATGCACCCCCAGGCACAGATGCATGAACATAAAGCAAGGCTACACATAAACAGACACTCAAGCCGCTAATCACACACCCCCACATACAGCGCACATACAGACTCGATGTATACACTACCTGCATACATACACTTTAATTTCACCAGTGGGAGCTAATGCTGTTTGAGCAGCAGTGCTGAAATGACTGTGGTGATGCAGTGCTCTCTTTTTGAGAGTCTAAATGCCACCAGGGAGCTCAGTGTGGCTAAATGGCTGCTAGTAACAGCCACTACACTGTCAGCATGCAAACCTTGGGGACCTCATTATTTATAATAACACTGCATTGTAAATATATGAAATATAAATAGGGACTTATTTCTTGTTTAGTTTTTCCATCCTGATACTGACAACACAGCTGAATAAAACACGCAAACATGCTGCTTTGAGTCAAACTGCATTTTCCTATTTTTCAGTATTTCACTTGACAACCTTATCTTTAGAGGCTACACATTATTTAATCCAGTATCCAGTTATATCAGGCTAAATATTTGCGTTGCTAGATTTAGAAAATGTATGTGTTTGTAATGTGAAGCCAATTTGAAAGCATATCATTGATAAAAGTTGATATATTTTTGCTGTGATATTGGATTTATCTTGTAGAGTTGTGGAGTTCCATCCAAAACTTTAATACATTTCCAGTTTTGTCCTTAATCCAAGAGCAGGACTAGCTATCAAAATACAGCATTCTGCCTCAGTTTTACAAAGAAGGAAGTCGTAAGCTATGAAAATATGACTGAAAATAACTCATAAGGAAAACTGTCTCCATCACACAGTACCCAACAATACATGGCACAGGACCTCACATACTGTATATAAGGTTCATATTGGTGAACTGCACCATAAATTCACTGACCGCGTTTCTCTTCATCCTGAAACAGTGTTTTGACTATGCAAAACAATGGGTGAAATTCAAGCACCACATAAGTCACATAAAACCAAAGAGCTGGTTTCTCAGCATTGCTTTTTTCTCTGTTTTGATTCCAAGTCTGACCAGACTTCTGGCTCTGATTTCAATCTCTAGATACTTTTGCAGTGGCCTGGGCTTTCAGTGTCAGGGAGGGGGAAAAAAGCAAAAATACTGTACAAAAAAACATTGCAGGACGTAATCAGATATGCCATATGACATTTTCTTCCTCCGAACTCAAAGTGCACTCGCTCTTTTGCACACAGTAAGGAGACCAGCAAATAGCGTTGTGCACATAGACAGACATTTACGTGCACAACAGTACACAGCCGTGCACTGTCTGCCTGCCTACCAGAAAGTCGTAGCCTTTTTCCGCAGACAATCCTTCACTGTTTCCTCCAGTCTCCTAATTGGCTTTACGCAGACCCAGCCCACAGACCTGAGTCAGAAACAATTAAAAACTCCATTTATATTCCTCCGCTGAGCACATGGGTCCCACAGTGTGTGACTGCTAACATCAGCCCTCATCATCTGTATGTGATTTTAACTTCAGGCCGCTTTCAATATTTATTTGAACGTGGCCCTACATGAAAGGCCTGTGGACTGAACAGTAAAATGTCCTTTTTGATCATACAAATAATCTGTAGCTCGTCCAACATCGCCTTTAAATAAATATCTGATTTAAAAAATATTAGCTTTCCAAGCGGCATGTTTATTGTTTGACTTTTCTGTGGCTTTTATTAACTGGGAAAACACTTTTCACTTTTGTATCGTTGTCAGTGATTCAAATGCCTGAGATTTCAAAGACGAGGGGCTTACACAGGAAATAACCATGTTAAAAAAATAAATAACCCACCCAATTCATCCGCCCATCCCATTTTGGCATATGGGAACGAATACTACTGCTGAATTTGGCTTCATTGTGCACCAGAGTGGAGCTTTCCAGACAGGTAATTACTTCTTTCCCCTAACAGACATTTTTGGTACATACCACAAATGTATCACCAGTAACCACATACCAAATATCTGCTTTACACAGGGAACCAAACCCAAACAGATCTCTATCAGTGTCCATTTGATTTGTGTCTGTAATGCAGGCAGCAGGTAATGACAGGAGTGGATCAAAAATAGTATGTGGCATCGTTTGGTTACAGAGATTTAAGATTAAGCTGTCAGCATTACAGTGGTGACAGAAATCAAAGTCTGAGGACTACCTTTTGGATCTAGGGCTGTCACTTTGTAAAATAAAACTTGATGCACTTACTGTTAGAGAACATGACACCTGATTATATGTCAGAACAGATTATAACTCTCTGTATTATCATCGCCATCTTAGAAAAGGACATCCACTTGGCTGCTGTTTTACTTGAGGGAGCGGTTTGCTACTTGATATGAGACTTATTTTTTTCTGATTGCCGAGTACATTCTCTTGCAACGTGTAACTCGCAATTTCCATGTTATTTGCTTTTTTTTAAGGTTTCTTACCAACACTGTTTCAATCGTCTAATGTAAATGGCTTAGCTTTCTAGACCAATCAGAGGCGTTACCAAAAAGACCCAACAGTGCAATAAGGAAATATAGATGGAGACAAAATAAAAATTGGCATGTGTGTGTATAATATATGAGGTGTTTGTAGAGATGAGCCTTGCGTGCCAGGACACACAGCAGGTGCAGTGTGTCCCTGGAGTCCAGTGTCCCAGTATGTGTTTGGTTTGCTGGAGGTATCTTTGCCCCTCAACATCTCAGCTTTCCCCACCTCTCCTTCCCATCGATATAAATAAAAACCGACAACTGACTACACGACAAGGGTTCACGGGAGCATAGGAGACATGTTTTAGGGTGACAGTGGCTTCAGGAGTCGGTTTAAGACTCAGTGTGGTGATCTAAGGACATTTAAACAACAACTGCATCAGCCAAATTCTGCATGTGACACTAGTGTGGTGATGGCAGATTCAAAACTCTAATTTCCATATAATTGACCTGAGTTACACATATTTTCAGTTTCGGTAGGATTTCAGTTTAAGAGCAATAGGTGGTTGTACAAAGTTTAATAAAATGTACTGCTTTCAAATAATTACATTTTGTAATCAAATTAATCATAGACTTGCTGTGGATTAATTGCGATTAAATATCATTAATTTTTAATCTATATTAATCATTTTGTTATAATTTGCTGGTAGTTCATTTTGCATGAACAAACAGATTAAAGAAAAAAGGAAATATATATATGCACATGTTTATTAAACACCTTCAACAGTTTCAACAAAATAATTTGAAACAACTGTTGCGTCTTGGGGTTTTTTGGGTTCATATTTCCATCCAGAGGACTAGTGTACTGTATAGTGTCTTCCATCTCTATGGGTTGGTTCTGCTGCCTGTTACTTCCGGATCAACTGCCCATTTGCGCATGTGTTACTTGGACAAACTGCCTGAATGCATTGCCAGAGACGTTCAGAGTCATTCTGCGCTACAGATGGGTCAATTGCGTTAAAATGTTTAATCAGATTAATCATGATGATGGATTAATCTACCTTAATGGATTAATTTTGACAGCCCTAATAAAATTACATTGAAATTGTAAGCTTGACCCTGGAGTTTCTTAGCCCTCAAACACTCCCTGGACACTCCCTGGTAAACAAAAACTATTTCCAATCCAACCTCTGAATCATTAATCTAATCAACACGTGAATAATTCAGGTAAAATGTTGTTTCTAAGCCTTCCTCTGGTAACAGGTATGATTCTTTGTTAAAATATTGGTAGTTACTGTATATTTTTGTCTGTTTTTTGTGTTGTTGATGAGATGAGACAAATATACATTTACAATTCAAGTGTCAACTCAGATTCATCTCACTTGTATTTAATTCAGTTTAATTCAATTCAGTTCAATGGGCCTGGATTTGCCAAAATAGTTTCTTTGTTCAAATCAATCATAGAACAATTAATTACTGCATTAAAGATCTTACTACAAAAATATATGCCATACACATTAACATGCATGTTAGTGTTGTTTTATGTCCATGTGACTCCAGACAGAGGAAGTATTTTCTTTTTCTATTATTAATTTTGCTCGGCTGTGTTGTGTAATTTTTATTTTGTACACTCACAAATGATTCCTTTCACCATAATGAAGACATATTTTAGTCTGCTCCGCCCGAACCCAGCATCTCCACCATACCGCCTGTGGGAGTCCTGTTATGATCTGTTGGAGACCAGTAAAATCCCCTTCCTTCAGTCCTCCATCCCACATATCTCCTGCCATCTCCATTCCTCCTTTTCAATCCATCCACCACCCCCACACCTACTTGTTCCTCCTCTTCCTCTCCTTTGCCTTCCTCAGCCTCCTCCTCTAGTAATGGATTACATGTCTCCACTCAGCCTTTCCTGTCCTCAGTGAATCATGGGGCTGAAGCCAAGGGTGGACCTCAGGGGTGGGTGGGAACTCCAGCAAACCGAGGGGAAACTCCAGATATTGGGTTACTGTGTTCTTTGCTCCAGATATGATGTAGTGAGTGTGAGTATGGGTGCATAGTGGGGCCTTTCACTGTCCCAGACATCGCAGGGTGAGGTGAAAATATGGGATGAATCTGTGGTGAGAGACAAGAGGGACACACAGAGAGACTCAACTGGGACGTACTAATATTACTCGTATATATCTTGTTGACTGTGAAGTATGTAAAATATATTAATGTACACGACCTTTGTGTTGAGCAGCACCTCATTTTCCACAATACAAGTGTCAGGTTAGAAATCCATCATTATTTCTTGCATAATTTGTCATTTTCAGTAAAGAAGCCGCAGTGTTTTTCTGTAGGGGAGTGAAAATATGTTGGAAACTGCAGCATTAAAATGAATACACGCCTTCTTTTAACTCTGTAAACCTTACATATAGGATTCAAATGTCACGTTTCCTCAATAAACAAAAATATGCTTATGATTACCCTGAAACAAAACAGATTTATTAAGAAATCACGAAAATAAAATACTATAAATCTGACTGCAGTGTAATTGACATCGGAGTTCTGTGTTATGTTAGATGCTAATTGTTTGCTTTGTCTGTGTGCTATTAGTTACGTGCATCTGCATTATTTGGTTGTGGTTATGTGGGGCAGCAGGACTCACTGGCTTTGTTCTGGGTTTTGGCTGCGACTCCTGCATATGTCAAGCCCAAAGCTATATGCAGTTGTAGATTTGTTGGGCGGCGGTAAAATACTATTATGGAGGAGTGAGGACAGCGCTGAAAGCGAGCATAGCTGTAGTTCATCGACTAACATCTTAACTCCCTTTTTTCATCCTTGTAAATCAGACTAGTCAGGGGCTTAAGTGCCTGACACAGCCAAGAGACACACCAGTCAGACACTTTTGAGGGGGCGGGGGCTGAGTGAGCTGAGAAGACTGATAGAGTTGTTCCACTGCACAGAATACCCATACTGAGGCTGCTCTGGTGTGTGGGGCAAAATGAAAACTCCTCCGGGTTCCATTGGAAAAGCTTTCTGCTTTTGCGTCATGAGGAAAATGACAACATTTAAGAATCCCAGGAAGGCAGGCCAATAACTAATAACTGATTTTGTATAAATAAATAAAAATAATGTTCCTCGTATTATGACAGTTGAAGACCCAGTGCTACTTTTGTGCCAGTTAGAGAATGATTTTTTCTTTCTATTTAATCTTATATATCACCATTTATTATAACAGTATTCTTATGTGTTTTATATGTTTCACTGTAAATCATGAATTTTCCCATATTTAATTTAGATGTTCACAAAAACACAAATTAAATCCAAAGGTCATTATATCAAAACAGAGAAAACCAAAGAAAAAGTGACTCTTTCAGCATAATATATCATTAACTGAACATGTATCAACATATATATAAGTGTCTCCATCCACTGTCAAACATCCAAATGGGTCATATCTGATGATCATGAAATGATGACAAACTGCATTTTACACCAATTATTTACATGGATTGATAGGTTTAGTGGATCAACAGGTATTAAATAGTTTAGATCAGTAAATGTTTTGGGCACCGGTGGATGTTTGGGTCTGTATGGGTTAAGTGTATAGATGTAGAAGAGACAAAAATTCCAAAATGCCCTCTTGTCTTCATTATTTTACATTAAAATTAGAAAACACAGCAGAGTTTCACACTGTCATAGGATAAGAGATAATATTAACCCTCAAAGAAGTAACCACCTGCTGATGACTGCTGTTCTAAAATGTTTAATAACTTTTCAACCACTAATCCTATCAATACATTTACATAATAATAATTATGGTAAAATTTAGTTTTTCCAGCTTTACAGTAGCATCAGATGAGACACATTTAATGAATATTGAAACATTTCTGTGCATCAGTTCGCCAATAAATCCCATGTTAGTTTGATAAATGGCAGTAGATGTCTGATATATTTTGGTTAAAAAGTCACTTTTTCTTCAGCTTTTACTCTATACAACATCTTAAATGAAATATAAATGAATATGAGTTTCACTGGAAATACAATATATTAAAATGAATAGTGATAATTCACTTAGCAAAAGTCAAATGTTGAGAAAATTAATTGGGAAGTCACCACAAAAATAACTTTTTTTTTTTTTCTTGCACAGATGTGATGCAATATATAACTAATATTAACACAGTGGTAGGCATAGTCTAAGAGAAATAGAAATCTGCTCACATGAATACAGAAAGTCTGATCTGAAAGATGATTATGTTACTAAAATTATCTGCTAAATTCCAGTGTAAAATGACTCCAAATGTGTTTCTGAGATATAATAGAGCGAAGCCAAGATGGTGTAAAAGCCTTTACATGGTCTAATACAGCAGTTTATCTGTCCTCTGCCCACATTCATAACTGCAGAGGAGTTTCTTGCTGTCTACTTAAAAGAAAGCCAAAATAATGACTGTAATATCATTGTTAATGTGCTGCAGGCAGCAGGCTGGGTCAGAGTGACATTGATATTGACTAGCATAAGCTTAAGAGTTATAACATTACACCCTGATCCAAGGTTTTCATCTGTATAATGATATTTTTATTTCTTACTTCAGGCGAGAAAAGGGCAAAAATGTGTCTTGCAGTGTGTTAAAGGCAGTGCATTAGGTCAAGATAACAGAAAATGGTGAAATATGAAGCTATTAATGATTTTCATATAATCTGTCTGTGCTTATTCATAGCAGCATATTAGTCAAAGTGTTCTTGTAGGAATATTATAGTGTTAGAATCCAGCAGGATCACTGGTTCTATTTTGTCAAACTAAAGCCTGGTCTAGTTAATCACAGCAGCATTCATACCTACTGTCCACTCATTGGGACCCATCCTGCAGCTCACATGCTCAGTTTTAATTGGATGCCTACGTGAGGATTCAGGCCCGATTCCATTTCAGTTTGCAAATGGCTCGTCCACCTATAAGGTTGTCAGTACTCCAAGAAGAAATTAATGAAACTCACCACGTTTCTTCCCAACTTCAAATGCACTGAAAATGTCTGAAGTGCCAAATTCTCTGTAACACAGAGGCCTTAATGAGCTCGGAGTTGCCGTTTTCACCTGACTCCCCACTACTTATTACCTGTGGAACATGTGAAATAATCAGCTGCCTTTCAGTGGTAGTGGAACGGCCTTTTCATCAGTGAGGTACGGAGGATTGCATCACCTGATTGTGCCCTGCAGCCACCGTAAGCCTGGAAGATGGATGATAGAGTCTGGAAAAGGACACACTACATGATTAGTTGTTATTACATAACACTGTGCATTATAATGACGACAAGGTAACTTTAAATCTGCATTTAAAATATTCATATGTATATGACAAGATGTTTCACGTTTCCAATTTGTTTGACCCAGCAAGTAAACATTTTTGCCATTTTATATTAAATAATTGCCTTAATTGGAAATAGCATGACAACAGTTTTTTCAGATACATTTAAAAAAATATATTTTTATATATAATGTCCTTTTCAGTGAATATATATATTAAAGAGTAAAGCTGTGAAACTCTTGTATGCATGTATTGCCAGGTCTCAGGATGACACTGTAGTAACAGTGTGAATATTACATCTTCAGAAATCTTCATCTCCATATACGATTGGACAGCTTAGTGGTTAACACCACAGACTTTGATGCGGAAGGTTACCAGTGCAAGTGCTAGGTGGGCGCTTGGGCAAGGCCCTTTACGCTATACATGCCTATATACCTTTTAGGTCACTTTGGATAAAAGTGTCAAATGTAATGTAATGTAATATACACTGTTACCTATAAAGTTAGAATAAAACATGTTTTACCTTCTCTCAGGAAAGCATTGTGATAATGTGATTTACTTTTCATAGATAAAGTGTAACTGGGACTCAGTATGTAATCATTGTACCCGGTCAAAGGTGATTACTGATGTGTATAAATTGGAATAAAAGAAGGAATGTGTCTGAAAACAAAATTATTCCAATTTTATTTGTAAATGGTGAGTCTATATAATACATTATCATGCCTTTGTCACCCTTGTACTGTTCTCTCCTGAGATCATTGCTTTAAAATCAAGAAATGTGGTTCAATTTAAAAATAATAATAATAATGATAATAATGACCTAACACATATTTATATCCGCAACTATTACTGTGATATTTTAAGAACTTAACACTGACAGAAAGTACAGTTATTAAAAAATCAGCAGGAATAGAAGCTGAGAGAGATACACATGATAAAAAAGAAGTGGATGCACTCTTATAGAACATATGGTACATAAAAACAACATTCAGTAGTGCATCACACTGAAAGCAAAAGCTCTTCCACCAACTTTCGTCGACTATAAAATTGATGGTAATGAATTGTTTCCAACTTTACTTTCTTTTGCAAAGGCATGCTGTACCTTTACGAGGCAAACAGTTACTTTCCCTCCTTCATTTCCCAGATTAACTGGCTCGCACATTAAAATCTTGGCTTGATGTCAATGACTCTGTAAAACAAATGAAATCAACTAAATTGAGCTGGATTTGCAACATCTGTCCTCTACAAAATAAACTAATAAAAACTTTACCGGGCTAAATTTGCGTTTCTATGAATTATTCTGCGCACTCTTGGAGATTAAAAGTGTGTAACCAACAAATGTCTCTGAAATAAGAACCGACACTCTATTCAATGAGCACAAAAGGAAAAGTGAAATTTTAGCTAATTGCGCGTCCTAAAAGGGAAAATATATGATACTGAAGCTATTTTATTTCCAGATTTTTAAGCCAAAAACAAATATCAATCTTGTCAATATTCCCTTTAGTTTTAAATCTGTTTTACAGCATCAACAAAGTGAGCAAATTTAGCACCCTGCTGTTCACTTTCCCTCAGTTTTGGTATTTTCTTTCATTGCTGTCATCTGCTTATAGTGAAGATTGTGCAACGTGTGAAGCCCTGAAGTTAAACGCTACAACTGGTTAAAAAAAACAAAAAAAAAAACAGATGCAAAACTGTTGTAAATGAGGTGTTGAAAGACGAAACCTTCCGTGTCCCTGACTCCTCTATACCTTCTACAGCTGACATGTTCAATCCTCTCGTTCTCCCTGCTATGTGCACTTGATGCTTTTATTGTCTGTCTTAATGTTTTTTTAAAATTTCTTCCTTGCGTTCAGTGTTACGACACAGTAGTAGCAAATTTAATGTTGCTCAGAAAACGTAAAATCACAGCCTATCAGTGGTCTAGAGCGACAATTTTCTACCAAAATGAAAAATCTAAATCAATTATTAACCCTTTCATGCATACTGGTCACTACAGTGGACATCTATTCTATAATTGTTTTCTTATATATTCATGGGTTTTGTTGTTTTAGTTACACATCAGCTAACACAGTGGGCACTATGCACCATCCTATACACTGTAGTTCATACCACTACTCTAAATGTATGTTCTTAATAAACCTGATCTGTAGTAGGATGTTTCAGTTGTTGTTAGTAGATTGTAATTAACAGTTTTCTTAATCAAAAGGGGTTTCTTTTTCATATTATCTTCATGAAATTAATAATATCTAGTATCAGAATTTGAGAAATGTGAGAAAAAAAACACATTAGCTACTTTCAACATGGACATTTTTGTAACTCCATGAAAAATAGGTTCATAAAAAAAAAAAATGTCTTTTCACGTCTACAGAGGAATAAAAAAAGACTAAAGACAAAAATCATAACTAAGGTTCTTATAATTCATGCATGAAAGGATTAAAATATCTTTGTGCGCTCTGTTGTGGTTTTAATTTATAGGAAAAAAATCTGCTAAAACAATAAATATTGGCTTGTTTTACTGGTAACAGCAGTGGAAAGGACATCTCCCCCTCTCGCGCTGCTGTCCTTTCATATTAGACCCCAGTTCACGTCCTTCCTCCACAGCCTTAGCAGGAGGAGCATTACGCCGTCTGCAGCTTAAATCCAGCTTTTTCTCATCGGTCTTTTCTCATCATGCGTATTTAAGGCCTTCAAACTTCAAGATAAACTGGATGAATGTGCCCAATGTTCTGGTGTGAGTGTGAACGCTGTCTGATTGAAACAAGGTGGCATGGACTTAATTTAACCCCCAGAAAAACGTGTCAGTCCAAATGCTCTCCTAACTCAACTAATCAGTCTGGCCTTTCACAAAGGCCTCCAAAGCCAGAACAACCAGAGAAATATGTGCCTTGACTGGCCTAATGACATTTTACACGTAATAAACTTACACTTGGACACCATTTACCACTACAGGGAGCTGGTTTGAGAATTTGACACGACTTTTACAAGGCCCAGGGTAGTTGCTTTTTTTTCTGCTTTTGCCTGGGGTAACCGAAAATAGTTAAGTTGGTGATTAAGTTTGCACTTGTGAATTGTCAATGAAACACACGTTCCCAATGGGTAGATGAAAGTTTTTGTTTAAGTGACTTTGTGAGATTATAATACTTTGGTTGTGTTTGTTCAGTTTTCAGGTGCAGCTTATGATATATGGATTGCAGGCAAACAACAGAAAACCATAATGTATTACTTTCCGAAAGTGTTGTAATATAATTATAGTATTTGAAAAAAAAAAAAAAAAGAAATTAGAGCTTCAGAACATATTTGTAATATATAGTGTAGTGATAGTATATTTCAGTGAGACTTATAAAAATGAAATTGGAACTAAAAAAATATATTTTTATTTTTCACATGAGAGTAAAAAATAAAATAAAATAAATCCCAATCTGCTTTTATTATGATACAAGTCTTAGAATTTTTTTTTATTGTGGACAGTTCAGCATTACCCATCAGCTCACATGACACAGATGATGTGTCGTATTTGACCACAATGCATTCTGGCATTGTGGTCAAATACGACACATCATCTCACCTGGCCCTGGAACTGCACACACATGTAGCTGCTTTGTTTAGTAAGACAGGTGTATTCACATGGTAATCTTGTCTAGTGCAGATGTAACTGTAATAATGATCCTAATGACAAAGAGCATGAAAACTGCAGACAGTGAAGGAGGGATAAAGTGAAAGTGACAGAGGAAAATTGACCCCCCAAAAAGCTGCCATTGTCGATGATGGATTCCTCCCTAATCGAAACAGTTTGCCCAGTCGCCCAGCTGGGCTTCATGTGCTTTTGATTACTCTCCGCCATTTAGTTCCACAAAATTACATGCTGCCTAATGGCCTTTTAATGGTTATAGGTTTCTCTGCTCTTTAATGAGCCTGCACCAGTTGGTTGCTAATGCCCTATGGAAATTTGGCAAACATCCAGTGTGGTTAAGTATATTTCCCTCCAGTTTACAACTTTGTTGTGTGAAATCACAAACAAGGAGCTTGGGTGTGAGATGTGGAAATGTGGTTCCTACTTCTCCTGCTGGTTTGTTTTGTTTTAGTGTGAGGTGATCCACACAGTACCATAAGTGTGCTATTAAGTATTAGATTGTTTGCATTCCCATGCTCCCTGTGATTTGTCTGACGTGATAATGTGGGAACTAGGCTGTTTTCACACACACATATGTGACACATACATGCACTTACACACATGACATAGCAATACTACTGAAAAAGAATAAAGCCAACATGCATGACTCTCCTGTATAACAAGTCACTGAAGATGTTTATTTGGGTTAAGTGGTCAAGGTGAGAGAGAGAGCTCATTCTCTGAAAAGATGTTAATCATCTGCATGACCATTACTGACGTGTGGTTTTTATCTCTGTGGTCTGTCTGTTTTTGTGTCCTAATGTGTGTGTACGTGTATCAGAGTGTGTCTGTGTCTTAATGGGGACGTTAGCAGCTGCTTTTTGATGAGTGCCTGTTTACTGGACCTAATTAAGCAGAAAACGGCCACACATCTCCCCTGCTAAAGTAGGACCCCAAACAGATGGCCTAAGGACCCCAGAGGCTGTCTGACACCTTGCCCGATCTGGATGGCCACTCAGCAGCCAGTCAAAAATACTAACACGAAACTAAAAAATAAAAAGAGGCCAGTCCATTTCATCTCTCTCAACACTCTCCCAGTTGCAGTAACAAGGTCATTATTACACCAAATTTCCAATCTGGTTAGCTTTTTTCCATATTGATCAGAATTAATACAGACAGACAGATAAATGGACGCTTTTCAGGATTCCAATTTCCTTCATTGCTATAAATATATCAATCTGGAATGATTATCACTTGAAACTTGTCAGGACTTTGAAGTAGAACATATTGTGCATATTTCCACTAAAAGGTTGCAAGGCTGAACGTCTGGTTTTTGTCTTAGACCATTCCTTCATTTCTTGGGGTTATTCCCCTCTTGAAGCCCTTCTTCAGACTTTGACAGGTCTTGGGCAATAACAAACTGCCCAACTGCCTGAAGGAGGAACTCTGGGATACGTCCTCCACTTTGTTATTCTTCATATTGCTTTATCTGTCTGGAGTCTGACAGAGGCTTACCTGAGGGGACGTACAGGACTTCTGCCGACACTAAACGGATCACGGAAGCAGCTTGCTACACGTCTCACTGATGAAGACATCACCACATAGCTATGCAAAGGGAGAGATAAATCCACAGACCACAGGCACTGTCATGTTTTAAAGAGTTGATTTAAGTATTACAACAGAAATCTGAAAAGGTGCTTTATGAGCAGCAGTTAACTCTTTATTGTAACTGGAATATTATGTGCTACATGTTACTGCCAATGCTACAGTATTATTGTGCTAGTATTCTTTGAGGACCACTGGTGCTTCTGTTTGTGGTACTGCCACTACACCAGTACTAGTTTAAGTTCTACCACCTTCACTGCACTAATAAGAAAGACACTTTCAAGCTACGTGTAATGTTGACATTTTCCATCACTGCACATTAGAACTTCATAGTAACTTTCTTAAAATCTAGTCTTCTCTGTTGTGGTTCAGGTAAATTATCCCCATCTGTGGAAAGGTCAGAGTGTTGCAGGGGCTACATGTCAGAACTTATTTGGATAGATAGAATATATGCATGTACGTTAGTGTAAGTGCTTATATTTGGTATGTCTCTGTATGTGTGAGAGAAGTGTGTATCAGTACTCTAGAGGGCAGCAAGAGACCATGTAGGAGCAAACATTTGTTATGCATTTAATGACTAAAGAAATTAATAAATTAAATGACTTTGGTTATAAGGAGCTGTAGAAACAGATGGCAAAAACACCAAATTTAGCTAAAAATATCTAAGTGTCTACTGTTACAAAATAGACGTAATTTTAGTCAACAGGGCACGTGTAAAAAAATACGGCTTAATGTCAGATCTCTCATTTCATCAGGTGTGAAAGATAGATAGACTGGCATTCCATGTAAGGCCATGAAAATCACCTTCATATGGTTTTGCAGCATGTTGATAATAAGATCCAAACTCTATTATGGGATTGTCCCTTGTCATCACAGTCCCAGAGTAGGTCGAAGAGAGCAAGAAACCCGACTCTACTGTTTGTCAGTCCAGGGACGAACAAGCAGGATTACATTTGGAATGATAAGGCAGGCGAACATTGTGAACCATCACAAACAGTCTTTGAGAGTCTATCCCTTGCCGACAACATGCAATGTTTTTACATTATGTTCCTACACTCTGCGTACATCATAAATCACTGTATCAAAGAGGCATGAAATGGCATGCTGGGAGATACGCGGCCTTGTCAATAGACCCCTGCCAGACTTACAGTGAATTAAAAAGGGCATGTGAAGCAAATGGCTCCTGACCATATGTCAGTGTTAATGGAAAATGGGCTGCGATGGTGCCACTGGACAGCTATTGTTTTGAATATTTTAAGAAATCATATTTTGAGCATGTATAACATCTGTTTAATGACTTTTCATGGTCAATAAAGGGACACTACTAATTGCAAAAATAAAGTCACAGACGGCATGTCATTTAGTGCCAAAATTTTCAATGTACAATTAAAAAAATAGCCCTTGCTCTTTACTACACTAAATATGTAAAGAAATAACCTCAAAATGTATTTTGACCTTTCCTGATCTAAACACTGCTATTGCTATTGCCCCTGTCCTCTTATAAGCACAAAGACACCAACATAACTGACTATATTGGGAAGAAAAACAGGTCAGTGACACATGTAGAGACAACGACCAGGGTTTGGCAAAAGCCATCGCCATAAACATTCTGATCAGTGTGTAAATGTCACCAGTCTTGGGAGCTAAACAGGGCTTTTAATTTGTTTGCTTTTATTACCTATCGGAGAGACAAGATGCCTGTTATGGGCTGCCAGATCCACTTGACATGCCCAAATGGCCCTTGACCTTTTATTTCTATGTTTACAGCTTGGAAATCTCATCATACATTCTGTATATAGGCAGGATACAGTAGCTTCTATGTATGCCTGTCAAAGGCCAACCCAGGGCCCTGTTAAACATCTCTCTTTAAAATTCGATGCTGTTAACAGAGCCAAAGAAGAGGCCGATGAGTAAACAGTATAACAGAGACACTCACCCACTGTTTCTTTCCTTCTTTCTTCATCCTTCATTCTCTTCATCCTGTTTATTCACATACACTTTTACAGGCTGACGTACTGTATGTAGTTAAAATGAATGAAAACGGGTCGATTAGTGCTCTAGAATTGGACATATTCCCTGCTGAGAATCTATTACAGATGCAAACATTCAAGCACACAGGCAATCCTCATTTCATTTTACAGGCACAAATTGAGCAGAGTCAAGCAGAACAATAAAATTATGTCATATATTTATTCACACACATGCACGTTAGGCATATGAATAAAAAGCAAATAAGACAGATTTAATTTCAAGAACATCGGTGCGCAGCGGCAAATTTCATGGATACACTTTAGATTACGTCGGGGCTTTCTTATTAAATAATGGATCTTAGCAGCCCCAAACTCTGATTGTATATCTTATTTCTATTTGATTTGATAAGTTGCTCAGCTAAATTTAGATTCTGTGTAATCAAATCCTGCTAACGTTGTTACGTTCTTGTAGATGAGATGAGATACAGCATTCATCTTGTGACCATCAAGGCAACTATTAAAGCTAATATTAGTTTACTTGTGTGGATTGACTTTCTTTTGGCTCTAAGACTGCAAATGAAGATGCTGAGGTGGTTTAGCCATTAAATGCTACATATAAGATAAAAATCACACAGTTTTGAGAATGTATTCAACTGCTTATTCATGTAGAAATGGTTTTAAAGTGAGAACAATTTCCTAAAGGAAAAGTTTCAGAAATAACCTCTAAAAAGATAATGCTACAGGATATGGGAATTATTGCAAATTATCAAAGTAGTAGTTACCTGTGGTGAATGTAATCATAGTGCTGCAGAATTTAACTGTACAATAGTGTTAGCTGACAATATCACTCATAAATCCACATCTATGTTGAATTAACTGCTTCTGGACAATGTTATTGTTAACGTGATATCATGAATTATTATAAGCTTTCTGTGTGTATGTTCACGTCATGTCAAATACCACACAATTAACTGTTAGGGTTAGGTTTAGGGTTAGGCATTATGGGTATATATCTTGGCGTACCTTGACACGTGATCACATGGCATTGAACAACACCCAAAAGTGTAAAAAATATGTACGTATAGCACACCAAATGCCATAGGAACTGGCATGACATACAATGTGATTTTATGAGATCAGTTTGGTTAATGTCTTGTTTTATTGTGGAAATGATTGTGTGAAAAAGCCACGACATACTAAAGTGAAAAACCAGACACCAAATACAGGTGTCATTGTTCCTGTATCCACATTTTGACCCAACCCCAGAAATAACAAACTAAAAACGGGTCAGTGGTGTTTCCAACAGTCTGGAGGGTTTAAAAACATAATGTAGATGCTCTGCCTTGTCAGAGCTACTAATCCTCTGATTAACCAATCAGCAAGATTTTACAACTCCATAACTAAATGTATGTCTTCCTTCACTGTTGGCATTTGTTGGAGTCCTTCATTAGCTGGTCAAGGTCTTTGTCATCACCTTGTAAAGTCCACAACTAACTTTTTAAAATGGATATTTATGTATCCATGTATGTCATTTGAGATTAACCCAATACATGTTAGTTTTCAACGTTGCATTAATAGGGTGTATATTCTACTATTAAAACCTCAACAGTGTTAAAAAGAAACACAGATACATGCTATGTGAAGCTAGAAGAGTGCTGAAAACAACAGCTTATGTTTTAAGAGTGTATCCTTTTTTAGCAGGAGGCTTTATAGGCTGAATGCTGTCTGTCTGAATCACCCCTTTTAGTTAGAAGGGCCATTAACAGCTAATGCTATCCAGTGCTAAACTGTGCAGGAGGTAATGAAACCTTGGAGTCACGACACTTATCTCCATTCGCAGTTAAAACTCCAAGATGGCTGCCAACCCGATATCGTATAGCCTGGGAGGAAATCAAGAGCGTGTGAAATATCAGTGTCTCAGTATCTGCTCAAAGACAGCAGTGGTTTTAAACACCACCATCTTGTTCTTCATAGAGGCAGGGGTTAGCATAGTTATAGAGTGGACAGGTATGTCTGGCACTGTGTCCCATCATACCAGTGAGTCTAGTGTGGATATCCTTATACCTACTTGTCCTCCAGCCCATTGGATCTGTAAAGTCGACACACCGACAGACGTCACTGGTCTGTCTCTGCGGGGTCAGCACTGCATGTGGACAAGTTAATAGACAAAGTTGAGAGGGATGGAATACCAAATAAAACCTTTATAGCTCATATCTAAAGGTAGTGTTTGAAAGGAAGAGATGCCAACAAGAACAGTAAAATAGAACCTGTGTCACAAATCTAAGATTAACCCAGTGCGATGGGTTCATGCAGGCCTGGACCAGCAAAAACAGGCTGTTGTTGCATTGATGATAACATGCTAAGTATCGCTGGTAGACCACACAAAGTAAGGACATGCTCAAAATACTGTATACCGAAACTTGTTCCTACTTAAACTAGAATTTGTGGTGACATTATGATGAAATTCCCCCACAGGCTGTTCCTGACAACCCCCTTACAGAAGTTATGAACATATGGAACTAAAGTGTAACATTCTGTTATGAACACAAATATGACCACATCATGATTTATTTCAACATAATAATTAAATTTTAATTATCATAATTTTAAGGTGGAAAAAACGTTGCTCCTAAACATGAATGTACATTGTTTGCATGCAGCATATTTCCTTCTGCCGAAAGGTCCACTGGCTCTGTTTACATGAATGTCATCTGGTTATGACGACAGTAGTTTTTTATGGTTAGATTAGCACTCGGTTAGGTTTAGGGAAAGATGCCAGGGATTGGTGCAATACAGAAATAAAGTCTGTAAAGATGTGATGAAAAATTACTTACATTTTGTTTTATTTAAACCATCACAACAACATCACTTTTTATTTTTTACTGTAATCAAATTACTTTTATTGTATGAACCCAGAAGCCTGGATTTTATATACAGTATTTGACATCCATTTGTCCACACAAAAGAAGCTACAATCAGTCAAAGAGAGATTATTTTAATCATTGATGGAAATTCAAGGCACATTACATTTGTAGCGAAACCATAAATTGGATACCATTACATTTAGTATGTAATTTTTTTTTTTTTAGTATTTAGACAGGAATACTGATGGTCACGTTTGCACATTTGAGCAGCTACATTTCCTTGATTGTTTTTTGACCTTTTTTTTTTACCTACACACACACACACACACACACACACACACACACACACACACACACTACTTCACAGTAGTGAAGTAAGATGTGAGGTTATCCATCACTTAGCATATTGAAATTAGAAGGCAAAGAAAAAAGGACACAAGCTTTCAAGCATCCGAAGGTGAAAACTTTATTATTTAGGACAAGACATAGACGAACAAAAACAAGATATCACAAAATGAAGATAGGAGATAAGTTGTGTGGAACAGTCAGGAAGAAGATTATTTGAAAGCTAAGGTGCATTATAATTCATTGATCCCCATCCCTGAAATTGGATCAAACCCATAACTTACACAGGAAAAAAATGCACATAAACTATTTTATTTGTCATAAATCCACCCTGAGTCATCACCCTTGCCCTGGATCACTCTTCTCCTACTTACCTCCAAATCCTCCGCCACTCTAAGTACCAGAGCTCATGTAACTCACACCAGCACAGATCTGCCTCGCCTCTTTAACACCTCCTCCGTCCGGTCAAAATGCTGAGCCAGCGGCGCTTCGCTAAAATTCAAACACTTTTGACGTGTCACTGTTAAAATTCAGCAGCACTTTCATCAGTGCATCTGCTTTTACAGAAAGTTGCAAAGTTACTTCTATTAAAATATTAACGTATTAATATCTTTTAAAGACATTTGTCATTGTTAAAAATCATTACTATACATTTTGTTTGACCAGTGTATGATATCAATCTTTAAAAAAAGCAAGTTGAAATTAACCAATTAAATTATAATTTGACAAAAGTTGAATGTGTGTCTTTGGCATAAAAATGTTCAGCAACACAATCAAAACTTCTAAATTCAGATTTAACATTATAATACTAAACTTCTTGTTGGTTCATTTATCAACATATTTGATCAGTTTTTGCTTCTTTTTCTTGTGCACTACATAATAAAGCTGGCTCTAAAATTCTTATTATTATGTTAATTGTCATATCATCTTATGTTATATCTTATCTCATGTTATGCTATCTCATCTTATCTTATTTTATCCCTTATCTTGTCTCATCTTATCTGATTTTATCTTATCTTATGTAAAACCAAAGCATACTTTCAATACTGCCTGCATTTTCAAAATGTGACTCGTGTAGTTGGGGATTTGCAAGAATAGATGCTTTTTAAAAACAAGCATGCTTTAGTAAGAATAAGATAAATGAATCTGAAATTTACACACTGAAACTAGAATTAGTACATAGTTGTTGCAGCAATGGACATTTTGCAAAAGCATCTGAAGAGGCGAAACTTGGGTGGTTTTCTTCACCGGTGTCATTTTGCAGACGCTGCATGTGGGCTGCCTGTGTGCACCGGCTGCATACTGTACTCTTCTTTGGCACAGGGCATCAGTGAGACAGGTGGCAGGAAGTTATTTCAATAATTAGCAATAATATCAGCAGCAGCTCTCTTCGCTACCACACAAACACAGACACCACTGCATGGCAACACATGCTGATCACGGCTCATGGGGTGTCAGCGTATCCCAGCATGCAGCGTGGATGTCTAAAATAGGCCCCTGCACAGCTGGGGCTGCAAGAATGGAAGGGGAAGCAGAATACCAGTTTGTTCCTGTTTGAAGCACTCACACCGACGCTGGCTTATGTGGCAGGTGTGTTGCTGGTCCGATTCACGCAGAGCCATTCTTCAAGTTCAAGGACAGAACCTGGCTCGCACATCAAGAGCAGTGGTCGGTTTTCATTGTGCACTCAACAATGTTGCACCTGTCTAATGGTTATGAACATAATATCCCTTTGAAGTACATATGATCCGGTGTTGTTACAACTTAAAAAAAACCTCCACTCCTGCTAAGTAATTGATTAGCTTGTCATCTAATGATAGATGTGAGGCTAGTCCTTCTGTATCAGTGTCCCACTGGGAGGCACTGTCCACTGTACTTAAACTGAGTGGATACTTTTATAATAATGAGTGAATAATTATTAGTTCGCCCTTAAAATAGGCATGAAGTCATTCTTTGCGGCTGAAACATAGCACTAACCCAACGCTGCTAAACATCATACAAGTGACTGAAAATTAGCTCACACTGTAAACACATAAATTCAAGAAATTTTAACTTTTTGTTATTTTAGTTATGTGATAACGTTTTGGCATTAACAACCTTCATAAAGTAGACCATGAATTACTTACAGAAGGGTCAAATAATTACAAAATCTGTAATCTCCTTCTCGCTGTTGCTGTATTTTTTCATTTCACTCCCTAGATAAAGCGTTTGATCATAGAGCTAAACATTGTATTTATTATTTTAAGTGAGGAATAGGAAAGGAAAGAAAAAAGAGTTTTTTGACACCTGACATTTTCCAATACAGATGTGATATAATTTAGGATCTGACTTCAACAAAGGAGACATTTTGTTTGAGTTCAAGAAATTACAATGGAACAATTAAAATAAATCTTGAGTTGAACTTCCATTAACCTCGACTTGGTTTGGGTTTCAGTGCTCCAGGCCCCAAGGAGGAGGAGGCCCTTCAGTTGATTTATGTCATCCTCCTCTTTCGCCAAACTAAGGTTGGGAGAAATTGCATAGTTTAAAAGAAAAAAGTACTAAGAATAAAATCTCCTCCCTTTTGTGATGGGAGGATTTCATTCCTGTGTACTTGAAGACTTCCATTAGTTTCTGCTGTAAATCTCCAAAAAGGTCAACTCAGCAGCACTTTGAGGGACAGTTGTTTTGGTAGCTTTTGCTCTTTCGGTTGACAAAAATCTCTATGGTACGCAGCTCCAGATTCCACTTCAAGTGTCAAACTACCGCTTTCATCAATCATACTTGAAATCCACTTAAGTATTTTGACAGAGCTGTGAGTATCATTCATGCTCATTTCATTTGTCCTGTTTACCTTTTATCATCTACTTTTGGTTCTATAGTAGACGTGTAAATAAGTTACGCTAAATAAACCTTGCAATCATAGATTTAGAAATTACATTAGTCTATAAGCATAATGTATCCAGAATAAAAAGGAGTGAACCTTAAAAGTGCTTGATGATTGTATATACATAACTACTACTAAATAGATTTAGGCCATGTTCACACAAAACTGCGTCTTTTCCAATGTGATATTTTTCTTTGTTGTTTTCAAAAAAAGTACTCTGTAAACATGGAGACATTTCAAGAAATATCCGCGTCCACTCAAAACTGCTGAAAATGAGGTAGTACAAATGCCAGGCCTGTATGTGACATTGTAATGCTCTCGCAAAAAACAGAGAGGAAGATGTAGAAAAAAAACAATTCTGCACAGTAGATCCAAGAGCATGTAGTGAATATCGTTAGCTATGGTTCTTTGTTGCTCATTGTAATGTAAGCGTAGCCAAAGATTTGGATTAAGTATTTCCAATAAGCTCCATAGCTGTTGTAGCATGAGCTCTGCTCTGTAGTCCACCATTGCTGTTGTTGTGAAGTGGCGTCTCAATTCCGAGGTGAAAGTTTAAAGAGGCGGGGCTATGACATCATCATTTTAGAAAAGTTACAGTTTGGTCGTACAGACAAAAACGCCAAACCGATGTTTTCAAATGTATGCACTCAGGGACCCAGTTTCACAAAGTTGCAGTTTTGTGTGGAAGTAAAGCCTATCCAATACAAAACTTGCAAATATGACTAAAAACGTCTTCGTGTGGATGGGAACTTAACCTTAGTAAATTACCGTTGCCTTTCATATAAAATATTTAACAGCATTGTAGATGCACCACGTTCAGGGTAGTGTTCTTCATGCCCGTGTTTCCTTTCTTCTTTTCTTTCTTACCTTGGTGCCATAGTATTGGAAAGAATGTACTAAATACTAAAAGCCAAACAAAACCCTTTTCCTAATTGCATGTAAATACAACTAGTCTTTCACCTCAGCTGTAGTTAGGATTATAAGAAAAAGTTCTTCTCCCATTTAAACTGCATTTAATGTTATATTTTACAGATTTCAACAAAGTCCTGTGTCATACATAGGATATTCATTAAATCTGTATATATATAAATTCAAGTGGAATGATGAAGTTTCTCTAAAGATGGAGTCTCACAAACCACTGGTTAAATATCATGTAAATGATTGTTCAAGTTATCCTTGTCCAAAATTAAGTCAGCAGTGGAAAACCTTTTTAGCTCCAGAAGAACATTATTATTAGTCAACTAAGACTTTATTAACCATCATTAATGAACAAGTTTATAAGTGCTGTATATGTAATAAGACTTCATCAGATATCTTGAAAACTCTCCATAACCAGCACTTTTGCTGTGTGTTTTCCAATACAGTTCATCAAAGTATGCAACACTGTTTTTTTTTTTTTTTTTAAATCTCTGAAACAGTGACATTTTAAGGAGCTGGTCTCATTGAACACTTTTAAAGGGATGCTAAATGGCATCCAGGCAGAGACATTTTGTAGATTTTATACTCGCCTTATATTTCATGTGATGTTTGTGCATATATATCTCTGGTTGTGTTAGTGCCTATTCTGGAATTAATGGCCTTGAAAATAGATTTTACTGTTAATGAGCCTCTCCTGGTTAAGTAAATATTAAATAATAGAAGCACACTGTTATTATAATGGGTACGTTCACTGCTAGATATAGTTATTTTATATGTAATGTGAATATTTCATTTGAAGACAGACTTATTATTGTGTTTTTCAGCCTCCACACAGTTTAAAACAGATCATTGAAAATTCACTTCATGAGTATGAAGTAATGTGCTGGTAATAATGCCTTTTATACACACTGAGGTTCAAATACTTATTTCCTGATACCATTTAGAGTCACCAGAGTACAAGGTTACCCAGTTTAAAATAGACCAAAAACATTAAAACATAATGTCTTTTTGCCTTCCGGTGATCACTATAAGATATTCAAAACAAATGTCACTCTGGATAAGATTGCCAGCCTAAATGCCTAAAGGGCAAATGTAAAATGTAGTTCATCCACCTTTTTATATGTCTGTATCAGTCCCTAAATCAACTGTGTTTATGTTTCGAAGGCCACACTGATGTGGTCAGAGGCAAGTCTTTGGGAAGTTGGCTCCTGTGATTGCTGTGTACTGATGTAAACGCTGCTATGTTGGTTCATGTTTCAGCCCCGAAGGCCAAAGTGGCAGGTCTGTGTCGAAACATATAAACACTCACATGCCGTCACACAAGATGGTGGAACGCACATCCTCAGATACAAACACAGGAGGACGTGCGTAAGGCCCTGATAGTCGCTATTGTACACACATGCACACTCATATTGAATGTACATTTGAATCAGGATGACGAAAAAGAACAGTCAGTCTGTGTCATCAGTTCATCTCTACTTTAGGAAGGCGAGTAATGCATAAATGAGTGTGTTTACTGGCCTGTCAGTGCATTCCCAGGCAAGAATAACATCACTACATTTGTACCTAATAGGGAGCTTACAGGATTCACAACAAGCATGCAAACCACCACGCTGATAAATTCCTCTACTGTGTGTCTTTATTTGTGAAGCTCACCCTCTTTTCTTTGTGCATCAGCGCTGTCTGTCAGGCAGTAAATAAACTACATGTGTTATTTTGTGTTTGATGATCATAGATGGAATTCTGGAAGCAATTTATATCACATGGTAAAAGTAGAGCTATAGTTGTTTATAGTTAGTAATAATCAAGCCAGGTTAAAGTGTAAAGTCTGGTATTAATGAATGGTGTTAAGTTATAAGTATCCTTTTTCTTGAAAAACCTGATGTGTACAATTAGATACATGCAATACACAGATAATCCTCCAGGGGGGAGGAATTCATTCACCAGAGGCATTTCCATTGTCACTACAGGGTTTGCATTAATGACAAAGGATTTTAAAAAGGAATTACCAATTTATTAGACATGTTTGCATTATATTATGTTTTTGTTTGTTCTAAAATAATAGTATTCGAGCATTTAGACCCAATGTATCAAATATGATACAAAATTAAAACTCATACATGGACATTTATATTTATATTAAAAAAAAGTTTTAGGTTGTTCAGAAGGACCAATAAGGGTTCTATTTCAAAGAAGTGAAATGTTCTGTCAGTGATTTAATGGTTCAGGCTTTACTGGATTAAGTTTCAGACATTTATTGTACAGTACATTTACAATTAAAGTTGCATTATTCAGCATTATGAAGTCACATCTACTTTAGACAAACAGTTTTCATGGATTTATGAAGGTTTTGTCTTCAATTGCACCTTTTTTTTTGTCGTTACCCCTGTGACATGAGGACCCTCCACCCAGTCTGATTTTAGCTCAGTAAATTAGGTACGAATTTTTAATTTATAATCTTTTATTCACCGATGCACATACTATACAGTATATGCCACTGATTCAGACCATTTGTATCAGTCACTCCATCTTTATTATGAAATTGTTACCCCACTAAATCTATTTTTTTCTCACTGAACTTTATTGAGGATGCTGATATTTTATTATGAGCCATGAACCCATGATATTTATCCAGTTACATTACATATTTTTATGATTTTGTTTTCTTTGAACACTATCACACCACGCTGCCTAAATTACCACCAAGTATCCCTCAAACTTCATTTAACCACAGAACAACTTTAATTTCACCCCAGGTTTTTAATTTGTTTTTTATTAAAGGAGTGGTATTTTGCTTTTTTAAATGGAATTATGCATTTTAAACAATTCCCTCTGATCTACATAAAGTCTAAACGCATTGGAGCGCTGGCCCTTTAAATGCACATGAGCCACATCATGCCCCACCCCCTCCAGGTTGTTGGCTCTGCTGCTCTGTCCTGTTCAACCACTTGTGTCTGTTAATACAACCAACAGCTGAACATTTTAGGTAATCTGCTCGAAGTTTGGACATGTTTTCAGTACTGACTACAACCGCTGCTGCTGCCAAACAATAATGGTGTGCTTAGAGAAATATTTGTAAGTAGTCTTGACCTTATATGTGCAAATGTCCTTATGTAACTTAAGCAAGTAAATTAAGCAAGAATTAAAACAGGTTCTAGAAATCCACTTTGATTTTTTGCCAGAATTAATATAAAGATAACTTTACAGCACCTGGAGGGTTCAAATTCAAAGTTTTTGAACTATTAGGGTCCAAATACACAAATAAATTAACCAAAGACTAATAAAAGTGGGTTTAGCAAAATATGAGCCTTTGTTTATCCAGATAAAATTCCAAGAAGGGTGGCCTGGCCACAAGGTCAAGCAGCACACACCATACCATAATGAAAAACAGGTTCAAAGATAACAATGAATGAACACCTTAATAACCGCAATAACACAAAATAATAACAACAATTATATATCATAATGTCATGTCATTCACAAAAAAACATAAACGTGCTTCAACACATTGTGTGTGAGAATTACTAAAGCACAAGTGTGGTGGATATTATCAGTGTGATGTGATCACCCACAGGCAGAAGACAACTTTGCTTTGTCAAAAATGCAAATTAGGTAATAAAACAACAGTTCTGTGGTACAGAACAGTTATCTTTGGCCAAGTCTGTCTCTGACCTGACACACAAACTTAAATCCAGGACTTTTTGCACTGCTACTGGCAGAAGAAATAAAATTTATAAAAAGACAACATTTCCTTTTCCTACATTTTTTTCATGTTTGTCATTTTTTTTTCTGAATACATATAAAACAGGTTGGAATTCCCTAACATTATTGTTACTGTAGTACTAGTTGTGTCACTCACCACTGCTGCTACCACTTGGGTGTTAAATGTAATGCATGTGTGGTGGTTTGTTTCCTGACTTGTCATGTGAGAGGGAAAACATGCAGACATGGTTTGGATGTTCACTCTGCTTATGGCTACTGAAACATGGATCACATAGACTACAACATGCCTGTCATAACTCGATGTGTAGCTATAAAGACAACTGTTAGCGAAACATCTATAGACTTTTTATTTTATTGCATGGCTTACATGTCAGTGATACAGCAAATTTATACTGTGCACGACCGTGAAGCAGTAGAGTACATTTGATCTCGCCTATGAGATTTTACCGGCCAGTTATATCTCATTCTCACTCATCGAATGAAAAAAAAAGTCTTGTGGTTCACTTAAAGTGGGTTATATTTTTGCATATCAGTGCATTTACTTGATTTACAGTCAATGTATTGCTATGCCCTGATGTTTTTGGAGAGAAATGAGTGGTCTGAGGGCAGTATGGGATTTAGTGATTTCGACTTGGGTGCTCTAGCACTTAGATCCGTTTATCACAGATTGTCTGGGCACTGCACTCACAAAAACTGTCTCCTATCGCATTTAGAAACACAATTTACCTTTGCCACTTTGCATGCAGAGTCTATTTGTCACTTTAATCTGGGTACTGTGCGTTTATCTTACTGCCGTCAGTTTAATGCACATAGCTGAGGCAGTCTGTCAACTCATGGCTGCATTAGGGCTCTAACGAGAATTAGAGGCTCATTCTTCACCAAGACACATGAGCACACACACATTTGCATGCACAAATAACCATCTTGACCATTTCACACATACTTGTGTGCATGCTGACACACTCATGAGAAATACTGTAATAACTCTTATCTAATGCAACCATTGATAATGTCGGAGAAAGGTCAGGAGCTGGTGCATTAGCATTACTTAGCTCCAACGAAATACTTCATGGAGTTGTCAAACTTTTTTAAACTCACTCACTTAAAGGAAGGTTGTGTATTTGCATATTTTGGTGCTTTTGTGTATGATGGAATGGCCACACCGTGCTTAGAAAAAATTGCTTTAATATGTATACTATATGTTTTCAGTGATCATTATCAGATGCAGTTGTACAAGTTAAGATTTTTATACCATTTTCTCCTGTATGGTATGAAAGCTAATATGGAAGTTTTTGCAACTGAAGCCGTGCAATCCATTACTTACCATATGTATATTTTAAGTTGGTTTTTTTTTCATGTTTGTTTTAACATGATACCAATTTTCCAGAAAAATATAAATGTTACATTCAATAGTAGAAAGTACAAAAATATTCCAAATTGATTTTTTTTTTTACAATAATCCCCACATTCTGTATTGAACATTATTAAAGGGTGCTCCTTAAAACTATGTCATCTATCTTTTATATATAGTTTTAGCTATTTTTAGTTTTTTATTTCAGCACTTTTTCATGTATATAATTGAGCTAAAAACTCCTGTGAGGCCCGTACTGAGAGCAGCTGCCTTCCATATTTGGGGAAGTTATGGATGTTTTAATTCCAGTCATAAGTTGTCTTTCTTTTTGATTTTCTGTCTGGGAAGAGGAGCCAGAGTTACCACCCACTAGTGTCATGCTGGTATAAATCGACCAGGACACCAACACATTGGGACTAACACTAGACAGCCTCTCTGTTCGGACAGCGCCAGTAGTGTCACAGCAGTGGAAACGCATGTGAATAAGGTCAAAAGATGGTGCACATTTGGGAAATTAGCCTCCCTTAGCTGGTCACGACAGAGTTACTGTATATGTGTATCCAGTCGTGTCGGACTCTGCGTTGTGAGCTTTGTGTTTGAGGAAGTGTTTGGAGTCAGTCTCTGTTTAATCTTTACAGCTACTGACGAAAGCAGCATAAATACAAAAACCTCCAGTCAGTAAGTTCATTAAAGCATGCCCTGCTTCCATGGAGATCAGGAACAATAGGGCCATAATACATTAAATTATTAAAGCAGAACATAGCATACTTGACAAAAACAGCATAAATACAAAAACCTCCGGTCAGTAAGTTCCATAAAGCGTGCCCCTACACAAATTAAATGACACGAAAATATATGTTAGTACATCATAAGCACTTCATAGAAAGTTTGAGGTAGCCAGTAAACTTAAAAATGCATTTAGCAGAGGCTAAAACAAAAAAAAATCCCTAACTGGAAGGCAGCTTATCTCTCCCATAGACACCAAGAACAATAAGGAAGACCTAAAGGTGCGGAAATGCTCGTTATAGCAGGCAGTGTCACACTATAAATTGTGGGGTTAAGACTCAAAATAAAAGTTCCACATACTGACTCAGAGCCCCAACCTGTCTGGTATTAACTAAAAGAAATGGGAACAGAATATCCAGATTTTGTGTAATAATAACAATAGCTAACATACAATATTATTTACATACCCACATTGCTACTGAATAATTGACACTGTTACATATGTGCATATGGGCAATAATATATTGCTCTATTTGATTGTAAAAACATAACCCATAATATTTGAACTTGGGATTGTCTCAAAACAAACTCCTGATGGCACCAAGAGGAAACTCAGATTACAAGTTATGATTCATTTTATGGTGATTATGATTATTTTCCAACAATCTCTCCTGCATTTACTAAACATTTCCACTCTAGATTGCTTTGGATGGTCCGATGGACACGTCTAATGTTGCTATAAGCAGGGTGTTTGTACAGGTCTTAAAACTCTTAAAAAGTATGGAATTTTGATACAATGTTTTCCAGACTTTAAAAAGTCTGGAATTTTGTGAGAAAGTCTTAATAAAGTATGGAAAAAAATTCTCTCACAGTTGAATTTTAGAGTATGCTCATAATCACATAATCCTGTACAATAAGAAATACATGAATCAAGCATCTAAAAAACTTGATATGATTTAGCTAATCGATCAGTACTAGAAATGATTCTAGGGAAACTCGTTTGTGTGATATTCATGCACTTTTGCAATTTGTGATATGTTTCAAAACATTTCTGCCAGTGAAATATAATTTACTTTGAATTACAGATTCATTCATTTATTCATACATTTATGAAAATGAACATTTCTACTTGACACAATAGGTCAAATCTCAGCCAAAAAAGTAGGCATGCAAGTATAAAAGTACATAAAGGTCTTGGGAAAAAAAATAGCAGTTTTAAAAAAGTGTGGAATTTTTATTTGAATAAAGAGCAACCACCCTGGATACGGCAGCAGTGTCTCTTTAAGAACTGTTAGAGATGTTCACGGTAGTCTTGTTTGAGGGCCTTTTTGGGCAGGTGCAGCAAGAGGGCCAGGGTGAGAACAGCTGCAGTGGGATCCAGGGAGGGGCAGTTAGAAGCAGAGTGTGAGCGAGGAGGGCTTCGAGTGCCTTGCTGCCATGTCATGTACATCTCCCATAAATCTCTGTCCCAGGGAGAGAGAGAGAAGGAAAGAGAGCAACGAGCGTTTGCGTTTCTTCTGCTGGCCTTCTCTCTGTTCTGCTGTTCCAACATCTACCCTTGCACTGTTTATTTTCAGCCCTCCACATATTCCAAAGGCCTGTGAAGCAATTAATTCATAAAGTTACACCTCTGCTGTTGCAGATGACCACAGTTGGCCCACACTTAAAAACCTGAGCCAGTGATTAACTTTGAAGGCACCCATCCCACGAGAAGAGCAAGGCTACTTCAGTTTGTAAACATACCTTCTGCATGACAAATAGATGTAGTAGGAGGACACGTACAAATGTATTACAGCCTCCTGCAACTGTCAATTAATTATTTTCCCTTGTATAGAAGAGGAAAGCTCTGATTTAATGCTACATTATCGTTTGCCGAAACAATTTATCCAAGTTGCTTGTCTTGATTTAAGGTTTTGTTTTTGTCTGTTTTGAAGGAGCCATTGGACTTTGGTTATTTACTCTGTGCCAAGTATCTGATATACTTCAATAAGCTCAGATAAGCACACTGAGTTGTTTGATAATTTAATGGAGTTCTTCACTGATTCAACACATAAAGAACAATCTTGGTGTCCATGATCGGGGTTATCTCTTCACTTTTGTGCAAAGTTATTCATGTGCATACCAGTCAGTTTCCTTATCCACAAAATATATTTTATGTCTGTCAAAAAGATATCCCTTTGTTGCTTGTTTCTTCCATTTGGGGGTCTTAATAATAATATGGGTGTTGTATACTGTGTAGACTATGAAACTCTTTGTGATTTTGGGATATATAAATGTAGAATGTATGATGCTTAGTCCAAATGTAGTTGAATAATGTCAGCTACAAAACTAGATAATATCTGAGTAAGTGCTGTAACTTAAAGATTTAATGTGTAGTAAAGCGTTTTTCATAGGATAAAATAAAACTGCATCCAGGCTTCTGTTTTTATATTACGTCTTTTGATTTGGATCAAGAGCTGAGGAATCAAGATATTTTCAAATTCGTGTACTTTTTTCCTATGATTTCAGCAGCTTTAAGTTGTTCAAATAATGTTTTGGAATTAATATTATTATGTACAATATAGGGTGCTTAATAAACAATAATATAATGATAATAGGATAATGTCTGGATGTCTTCAGAGTTTGAGGAATGGGGATTTTTTACATTCTTGTACATATAGATTTTTCTCAACTTCATGCTATAACAGGTATCACTCTAGTTCATAAAGATTTTACATAGTAAGTAATAATATACAATCGTGTCAACAAGGTTGTGAAATTGTTTTGACATAAAAGGCTCTGAAGTAACATGAGTAGTGGACCACCTGTCATAAAGGTCACGTGTAGATATCCGTTCTCAAAATATAGATACAGAAAAAGTTTATTTAACACCGAGGGGGGAATTCATTTATGACGGATACACTATCCTAACAACTGTAAAGCATGTTTTATAATAATAATAAAAAAAAACCAACAACAGACTTCTAAAAAATATTTTATTAAATGTAATGCAAATCATTACTTTACGTTATTTCTTCAAACAAAAAAGGAGACAATTTAAGGGAGTCTTTTCATTTACTGAGTTTCAGGCAGTTTCAGGACTCAGCTTCCTCCTTATGTACAGTTTTGCTGATTTACACTCATGCAGATAAAAGCTTGTCACAGGAACCTGCCTTAAATCACATTCTATTGCCCTGGGAGTACAGCTATTTGTGTGTGAGTGGTACAGATAGCAGTTATGAGTGTGTGTCTATGAAACATACATGTGCATATACTGTAAAAAAAAAAAAAAAAATGGTACGGGTTAAGAATATTTACATTCTATGTCAAATACATATAATAAAGCACCGAAACACAAGCATGCAAAGAGTGCTCAGTGCTGCTCTGCAGGGTATATGTTACTGGGTATATTCACCCAGATCATAAAAGTACAGAGACAGAAGGGCATACTCAGGCTCATCATGATTTTCAGAGGTTATAAATAGAAGAAAAGCTAATAAACATTTATGGAACTGCCGTAAATTGCCTACAGTGTAAATGCATGACAATCAGGTCTGTTATCCACACAATGTCATTTAAACGCCCTTTGGTGGAGGCTCCATTACTTATCTGGTCCCTTGTGGGTGTTTTTTTTATTTTTTATTTTTTTAACATTTCTACCTTTGGACACTGCCCAAATCCACAGCAGTCAGGTGATTTGACAGTGCTGGGTCGACTATCTGACACCCACTGTCGTCTCAATGACGTCATGGTGTAAAGCAATTTATTTAACTTTGTGAAGTGAGAAACAAAGGAGAATAAAATGTTATTGTCTCTTAAATATTATGGTGTAATTGGTGGGGTATCGCTTGTACATTTGTGGGACAGTGGCTATTGATTAGAATACACTGTAGGGGAGAGAAATGGGGAGTGAAATATGGAGATTCATACTATAAAGAGGAACATTTATTTGCATTTTATAAGTAAAGCTGTCACACATATTCCCACATTCACTGTATTTGATTTTTACTCCTTTACTATATTTTAAAATATGTTGCTATACTGAATACTACTACTATTATTATTAATAATAATAATAATAATAATAATAATAATAATAATAATAATAATGATAATAATAATTTTATCATAATTATTGGGTTATCAAAGTGATGTTTTCCATACTCTAATGTGTGAAACTACATGCACATGTGTTGTATTTTTCCCCCATTATTTACACACATAGGGATAAAAATGTAAAACTGCAGCTGCTGAGGTTTTTTAAGACTAAACGCAGTGACTCTAAAGGCTAAATACTTTTACACACTTACCCTTAACAACACAGCAAATAGCATTCCATGGCTTTTAAAAATTCCCTGTTCTCCCTGTTCAGACAGCAGCAAAGGATGATGGGATTGTTCTCTAGTTGCTGTTGCAGTCCTGAGCAGTGATGGAGTGTGTTATGTTTTAAAAGCTAATTAGCGTCACGAACAGTATCAGGAGCCATCAATCTCAGGCTCAGTAAATAACCAAAATGGACCAAATAACCAAGTTTGGCTGATGATGGTGGATGTAGCCTTTGCTGCTAATGGTGGTCATTAACCTCTCAATGGCTAAATAATAGCATCTTAATTAATTTGTTTCAAAGGGAAAGTTTGTAGTGGAATTTAATTATATTAATGGGAGGGAGGCCACAAGGTGCACAGCGAGAGGATTGGCAAATGTATACATGGACATAAAGTCAGATGTGATTACACTGTCCACTGTGTACGAGGCTACATCTGCCCCTGTCTCTGCTCATTCATGAGTGTTGTATGAAGTATACTCTTAAACTCTGAGCTCCGATACATGTCCACATCCATTAACACTTTAAATAAGAAATTTACTTACGTTTAAAAATAGCTCCGACCATCATTTATTGGTGGACTTAGTCATAAGTCACATACGTACAATCACTGATGATGGTTAATGCGGAGACATCACTTCACCTTAAGGCATTTACAAGCCAGAAAGGGGAACGACTGTGTGTTCTTTTATTAGATGCAGATGTAAAATGTTGCTCACTATGACAGGATGTGATCATGCTGAGTAAAGAGGGAAGCAGAATCCACATTGTACATACAGTCATTCATCATCAAGGTTGCATTAAAACAATACAGATGATGTTTTACCTGCAAACAGGTCATGTTTACAGCAGGATACAGCTTTTAGTGTTCAAGAGATACTTGTGAACCTGCAGCTAGACACATATTTCTTTATCTTAGCTTAGTCATAATGCAAAATTTTCATTTTTCATCAGGTTTTGGTGATGGTCATACCCACAGCCAATTAAAGCCTGTCTTAGAGAAGTAAATTTTGTCCACCACTCACTGTGATTTACTATTCCTGTCGCTCTGCCTCAGTCCAACCAACCTGATAAAGATGTCCTAATTCAGCCTCAGTCCACAAACTGAACCGCACACATCCTGATAAACGCTCTTTATCTACTGCTCTTATGTTCTTCATTTTATTCTTCCTTATATTCTCTTCAAATTCTTCTTTCCGTCCCTTCAATTCTCCATCTTCTGCTTGCAACACCTCTTCTTTTCCTTCTTCTTCTCTTATCCTACTTTTTTGTCTCCTCCTCCTCCTCCTCCTCCCCTCTCCGGATATAAGTACAGCCAGATCTATTACCAGGCCCCGAGGATATACTGAGACAAAATGAGAGACTTTGATTTTCTAATACCATTAGACTATACGAATGTGCGTGTATGCGTGTGTGTGCTCATGACTGTGTGTGTTTGGGTGGGGGAGTGTGGAGATCCGATGGAGGACTCAATAAGAGAAGAAGAGCTGAGATTTATTAGTGGAACACAAGTCCAAAATCAATCAGGTGATTGAATCAGGATATTATTGGTCGTAAATTAGAGAGTTGTTTATGTCAGAAAGGGGAAGTAGGAGAGGAAAGGAAGAGGCTGAGTGCAGAAAAAGGAAGAGCAAGGTAAGCTAGTTGGCGAGCTTATCTGATTCTGTATGTCATGACCAATACATGCCCCTGGTATAGACTGACTCAAATGACTTTTTCAGCGACACAGACCATCTTTTATGTTGTAAGTAGTGCAGTATGCACTTTCTTATCCTGGGTCATTTCATTTTGGCTGGTAAACCCCCTCTTTGTGAGAGGAAACATTAAATGCCATAATAAAATCAGGAACAAGCACAAGAAACAAGCCAGATGTTAACATAAATGATGAACTGATGCAAAAGATTAAAAAAACTTCTACTACTTATAGAACAAAGCCGAAACTTTAATAAAACTTAGAAAATTACATAGACAAACAAATATGTGAAATAGTGCAATAATATGGACAGAACACCCAAACTAATTCTATTCTGTTTAGAATAATACTGAGTAAACAAAGACTATGTTGAGAATATTCAGGACAACACAATCAGCTTTTACTTGCCTTTGTGTCTGAGTTAGTCAATAGAGGCATTATTCCCACAACAGAGAGAAATGCCCATGGTTCACAGTTCACAGCTGAAACAACATCTAATAAAAAAAGAAGAGCGGCGATATAAAGATAAGGCCTCATAAACGTAGACAGGCCAAGGAGGCTGATAAAGAGAGAGAGGAGAGAGAGAAATGATGGCACTAGAGGCATAGGGTTTTATAGACTGACAGACATCTGAACAGACAGTCAGATTAAAGGGCAAAAAGATGCAAAAGAAAGATACAGGTATCAAAACTACACAAGTCTTGTGTCCAGATTGAGACTGGATTCAATATAAGGGGGTTATATTTTCACCTATAAACACATGGACGTATGGTACTGTTTACCACATAAAGTCACAATTACTTTAGTTATGTTCATCACTTCCTCATGCAGCCTACAAGCTTTAAAACATGAAAAGATGTTCATTTACTTCATTTACCTTTACCCAGATTACACTTGTTTGTGCTAATGTGTCTGCCATCACTTTTACACTCTTGCAAAGAACATTGAATACTCACATAATCCCATCACACATTAACAAGAATATGCATTATTTTCCATCTACCTCCATATAATGGCAGTAGATAGGAAATGTAGGAGAGGTAGAAGAGGTGTAAGGTGCCGTAAAAAGTCCAGTCAGTCTGGAATCGAACCAGAGACTAATTTCTCAGGAGAATCCAGCTGTCCACTGTATGCTCTTAATACCTGGCCACCGGGGACAGAGTCTGTTAATGTTAGCAACGTCTGACTCGCAGAAACACAGACTCCGACACATAGACTGTGGATAATATGATATAATATAATATAATAATTTAAATGATGATGTCACCTATTGGATACATTTGGAAGCCAGTGTTTTGTATTTTGAACATTGCCATGTTGAATTTTAGAAGTTGAAGTGACCATATTTTGACAAAAGGGGTGGAACTAAAGGAGCCTGAAGTGTTATGTAAATATACACTTTGCAATCTTGACTGTGTTTAGGAAATGGGCACAGCTGTTTGGAACCCAGGAATTTGTGTTTTGTCTGTCATCACGTTTGCTTTATGAGCCAGAGGTGACCATATTTCAAAAGCTGCAGAAACACAAGGTGTTATGGGAGAGTTTATCCTAAACCCTGGCTTACTAACTTAGAAAAACTGTCAACTTTATCAATTTACTTCCAAAACAACAGTTGAGCTCACCGTCAAGAAAAAATATGTTTTTATTCAATGACCAGCACTTTTGAAAGTCCACTATGTCAGACGACTGAGCTGTCAATCAAACCCATCAATCAAAGTTGACATTGCAGACATTAAATGTTATTAATGGAAAAATCATTTAAAGGTGGACCACTGAAACCCTTAAGAGGCCCAAACAAGGAAAGACAATACTGAATATGGAGCCAGGGCTTTTTCGGAACCAGTAGCTCTTGGTTATGAATAGTATTAGATTTTAAGACAAGAGGTTCATAAACAAGTAAGCAGATGATGTAGGTGTCATACTGTAAACCAGTGGTGTCCAAACCTGGACCTTAAGAGCTACTATTCTGCATATTTTAGATGTTTTCCTCTTCCAGCACACCTGATCGGTCATTATTAGGCTTCTGCAGAGCTTAAAAGGATAGTTGTGGATTTTTGACATGAATCTGTATGGCATCCCCGTCATCAGTGTAGTACATTCACACTGACTTACCCCCGACAGTGTCCTGTGAGCCCAGTTCTTGTCCGGTTTTGGTCGAAACGAAAATAGTTTGCGGGGGTCACTAAAATAAAACGTTTTTCTTCTCAAAACAGCATATGTTCAAAAGAGCGATTTATTTGCATCACAAACCAATGTCCACGAAAAAGTCACACCTCGTAATCACTTGGCCCTACTTTCTTTCATTTCCTATCGGTGTGCTGTCATGCTGCAACAACTTTTTTCAGCAGTGAAACAGGTAGACTAGCTGTCATCTTGCAGCAGCGTGCAGATAGGAAGAGAAAGTAGGGCCAAGTCATTACGAGGTGTGACTTTTTCATGGACATGGTTTTGTGATGCAAATAAGTCACTCTTTTGAACACGTGCTGTTTTTAGAAAAAAATAAAATAAAAAAGCTTTATTTTAGTGATGTTCAACTTGCCGGACTACTTTCGTTTCAACCAAAACCGGACCAGAACTGGGCCCACAGGACACTGTCGGGGGTAAGTCAGTGTGGATGTACTACACTGATGATAGGGATGAAATACAGATTAATGTCAAAAATCCCAAACTATCCCTTTAATGATAGGCTTATCATTTGAATCAGGTGTGTTGGAAGAGGGATACATCTAAAACATGCTGGATAGTAGCTCTCGAGGACCAGGATTGGACACCCCTACTATAGACTATGCCATCCATGAAATTCACAAAAAGATGATTTTCTAGAAGTCATCTGTAAATACAACAACCCTTAGCATTATTTATCACGTGTTTACTTGCTCAAGTATATATTCCCCACTTACTTAGTCCTCTTCGCCCACTCTGGAGCACAGGGCTTCGTGCTCTAGTATATATATACACCATCACATATATTTCTTTTACGTTCAAATATTAACACCAAAATCACACATAGTGTTTGTGAAGCTTCTTTGGTCCAGGCCTGGCTCTCATTTAGAAATGCCTGGATCTCTTAGGAGTTGAACGTCATCTTTTTCTCCACCAGTACAGCAGGAAACAGATTATTATTACAGCAACAATTTTCCAAGTGCTTTTGAACTCTCCTCTGCTTCCCTCCATTACCCCCTGTCTGTCCCCCTCACTGTCTTACCATCTCCCTCCCTCCAACTCAAACACTTTTTGTCTTTCTCTTTTCTTCCTGTTTACGTATTCCTTGCTCTCCTTTTCCTCCCTCTTTCCCTCTCTTTGCATTTGCAATGATGTCAGTATTTCTTCATCTTTTAAAACCACTAGCTCCACTCACCCTTTTCTTCTAAAAGTTTTACACATGCCTAGTCGTTTGATGACCAGATGTTTCAGTTAAAAATATCATGTCAGACAGTCAAAAATGAGCCAGTCAGCTATTTTCACTACAAAAATCCATGTGTTTTTGTCAGTTAAGTTTGTATGACCAACTTTGATATATTTTAAAGTAACCCTGGTATTTGAGAAATAAGCTCATTTGCTTACTTAAAGGGGTTATATGCAGTATTGATATTTCAAACTATACACCAGGGGCAAGTCATGCACCAGAACACACTTATTACAACCAAAATCACTAACGAATCAACGCTATGTATCTACAGACTCTATCACTCACTAAATAAAATATGAAGCTCATTATTTACACGTTTGTGTTATGGTATTATTGAGTTTTCCCAAAACACCAACTCATTGGGTTAGTTTGCTAGTGACATTAACTCTGTGTCTTTTCATGTGATCTTGTTCAGCTGATAGTTGATGTTGTATCTCTGTTAGCTTAGCTCTGTTTTTAGAGAGAAAACAGCCACAGTAAAACCACAAATCTTCTTCATAGATTTTCTGTACAGTTTATGTTGTCAATAGCGGAATTAAAGACCTGTTTGTAATCAACCAAACAAGGCCAGAACTGTCACTAGTGGCTTTTCCATAAGACATCTGCACAAAACTCAAGTGTGTAATGTTGTTTTTTTCAATTAAATCACATTATACTATTATCGCGAGATAACATGGGAAGTCATTCCATAAACCTGCTGAAAAGCGTAGATTTTTGATTTACAGATATATTCATTATTATTATATATTACCCCTGTACCCTGTACTAAATAAAAAAAATATTCAGCTTATTGGTGTGTCCAAACATACCGCAACATGCTTCCTTTAAAACTCTTCTTCTTTGCTTTTTTTTTTAAGTTCATGTGACTCTAGTTGCGGAAAAAGGGCTTTCCATTGCAATTTTGCATTATATACCAACTGTGCTACTCCTGAAAACCCACCTCTTTCCAACGCAAAAACTTTTAATTGAACAACAAGAGTTTTGACAAAATTGTTTGTATATTAGTTACATTTTACATGCAAATTAAATTCATGCAATTTGAAGGTCAATGGAAAAGTGACTGTTCTGAACCGTGAATCAACAAAGGCAAATTTAGTAATGATATTAACATCATACAATAATTTTAGATCTTTATAAGGTTCATAATCAAAGTGAAGAAGAAATGCTTCATTGGTGTCCAGTGGTGAAAACAACAGTGCTTCTAGTTTTTATCACGGTCACTTCCTTAGACTCTTAATGTTGTTTCTTTGTGGTTCTCATCCCATCTGGTCACTTTTGGATGTTTTGATCGAAGCCCCAAAAGTTTTCCTGACTATGTAGACAGAATGACTCACTACCCCCTAGTGTTCACATAAATCCTTTTGATCATTAATGTGAAAATACTTCATTTATATCTCTGCATTCAGTACACTGGTATGTTTGGCACAATTTCAAAGCTCTCCATTCTAAATACTCTTTATAATCTTCTGTCATTTTTTTTTTTAACTATTTAAAAGTAGAATACCTACATATAGTCCCTTCAAGAGTTTGATCCAGAAATGTGGTACTTGTGTACTTGTGTGACTGGACAAGATGGAGGGGATTTCATGAAGATTTGCCAACTGTGCAGGCTGGTCATGTGTCTAGATAAGATCTTATCCTTGAGAACGTCTACCTGAGATCTGTTAAGAAACTGAACCTACATGAAATATATCTAAATTAAAACATCACACAGGTCAAATCTGGTGCAGTCAGAGTAAAATAAGGACATTCTTCATTTTCCTGTGTTAGTCCATTCACAGTTGGCATCTTTTACATGGAAAAAATAAGCTGATCAATGTAAACAAGCCTTCCACCAACACATTTCAGCTCTGTTGGTCTTCCATGTATTCACTGGAGCTGATGATCTCCATCCAAATGCAGCAGAAAGGTGTGACTGGTCATTCTCCTCAATGAGAATTCAGAGTTCATACAGGTCCTCCCTGCAGTGGGGAACACATTGGCGCTTAAGAGTCTTCTGATCAGTGGTGCTGAAGAATTCACTCACTGCTTCCATGGTTTTGGTTATCGAGTCAAGCAAGTTAATGAGGCAAGAGAGATTAAGGCAGAGAAAATGCGTCCATTAGGCCTTGATCCTCGATCAGATCTCCTCATTGATGCTTTAGCCTTTGCACTTTGCAGCAGGGTCCCCTTTCAAAAAAAAAAACAAAAAAAAAAACCGACTACCAAAAGTGAATGTGTGTAAGGGCCCAGAAATCCTATCCCCACTTGACCAGAGATTTCAAGTCAGCTTTGAAAATGGCAAACTAGAGCCACTATGGTTTGAGGCTAACATCATCTCCAAAGCCCTTGCTGATGTCTCCCCATAGCTGAACAAATTTCATGCCAAGCTGAACTGAAAAGTTGGCAGCCCTGATCTAAGTTTTTGTGCTTGGCATGTGTATTCATCCAGTGTGTTGTATGTATAGTATATCTTTAATTTATCTGTTCTTAATGAGGACTATTTTCCACCCTCTCTGTGTTTCTCTTCTTTATCCTGTTTCACCCCTTTTATTTTCTGTCTCCCATGATCTCTCCTTCCTCTTTCCTCTGTCCTTCCTTGACCCTTGCTTCATGTCTCCTTTCCTTGTCTGTCTGGTCTCACTTTCCCTCCCTCCACTTTCTCCTTTCCTCTCTTTCTTCCTCAGTTTCTCTCCCTCCCTTTCTGTTTCCTCCCTCCAAGGCTATGTCTCCATCTGTACTCAGACTTTATCAGTCACAGTAGGGTTATTTGTCTATCAGTTACATGGGCAGGCCTTTGCCAAGAGTAAGATAACAGAGGATGAAACTTTATGGTGGTCCGCTGTCTGTGTGTCTGTCCACCTTTTTGTCCCCTCCCCTCTATTATGGCCCTATTTCCTCTGTCTTTGTTTTTTCCTCCTTTCTCTGTGTTTGCAAAGGGCATGATGACATACACTGTTGTGTTTCAATTTTTCAGTTTTATAGGGACCTGATTTTGTCCACTAAAGGGAGCTGAAACAGATTTACATCCTCATAACAACACTCGTCCACGCACATATTCTGCTTTCTGTTTCTCCTCTGTTCTCTCTTTGTGTTTATTAGTCCAGCAGAACAGGCATGGGTCTGGTTTAGCCTTGGCACAGAGCCTGGTATTGGACCAGGTCCTGTGGAACAGAGACTACATGCACACCAATGCATGTGTGCACACACAAGCACAAAATATGCACACACACAAGCCGGCATGTACATACAGTAGGAACAAAGCCATGCATCTGAACAGACACTGAAAGAGTCTCACACACACACAAACACACACACACATGCAGGTCTCCCATCCATCCATCTTAGCTCCTTGATTAGATTAGGCATTATTAATGGAGGGCCTGTGAGCTGAGCAGACAGCGGGGTCACACCGAGTTTAATTCCATTCTCAGATAACTTCATTTGGCCTGATGCGATTGTTATTGCCCCGGTGCTAGATGTTTATAGGAAACAATAGCCCCCATAACACATCCAGACATCCTATTTAAAGAGGGTCAGTCAGGGGCATTGGATACAGCAGCTCTTCTTCCTGCAGCACAGAATCTGGTGTTGTGGCTGATTTAAGAGGTTGGCCATTCCCATGTTTCCAATGTTGGGGAAAGGAGGATTAACTGGTGTATTGAAATGTATTACTTTAGCCAAGTGAGCGTGTGGATCATCAGTGCACATAGATGGAGAAGTGAAAGCAAGCAAGACGTGCTGGAATTTTGCGATAACCCTCTGTGTGGCTTTCAGCGTGTTATAAATCTAGTTTTTATTGGTTAGTCACCGGGTGCTCTCGTACAAAGAATAAACATTAACTGTAGATGGCACAAATTTATTATGTGTCAGATGCTGAAAAGGCGAATAAAAATGTCACACAGAGAGTGACAAACAGGAAAAGGGTAGAATGATGCACACAACATCAGAGAATCTAATTAAACTGAAGGAGTGAGGGTTTTCATTTCTGACCAATGCATTTACCGTATTTTGTTTCGGACGTACTACATTGCTATAAATAGAGGGGAGTACCATTGTACAGTATGTCCTGCATTTTAGAGATGGAAGTTTTAATATGCTAAGGTCTCTTCAAAGATATTTCAGAGAGCAGGCTGACAGTGCAGACCTTGACAATTAAATGTTAAAAAAGATGACAAACCACATTCACTATTTTGAAATCAGTCATCATCAACCGCACTATTTGCTGTGGATAAAAGCACTTCTATGTCCATAGAGCAGAGCATGGGAATAGAGCCCTCAAAAAACATCTACAGGCTAAACCAACTTGTCTCTGTTACTGCCCCAAATTGATTTCCACCAATGACTGCGCCAGAGAGCTGGACATCAAATGAGCTGCTCTCCTTATTTCAAAACACAGACCACATTAATGGGAGCTGGGTTTCATGTTGAAACATTACTGCCTACAGAGCGCCATTCCTTTGGTTTTCATTAAGAAATTTTTACGCCATGTCACGTTAATGTTGCAGCCACTGACATTTCAGTCATCACCTCATCAGAGCTGAGGTAATGCCTTTTGGTATGGAAGCGGGGGTGCAGAGAAAGAGCGAAAACAATGAAAAAGGATTGGAAACAGCCCAAGAGCTGTTAGGAGAAGCTTATTGTGTATCATATTGCTGCTCTGTAGTCCTGTTAGTGTTAGCGTGCTGCTGATGGACCGTTCTGTGCGGGTGGGTTGGTCAGTACTAAGCCAGAATGGAGGACCCTGCAGATCCAGTTTCCGTGTGATGGATGAGTCTGGTTGGAAACTGTCGGTGAAGCTATGACCCTGTTGATTGCATGCATGTTTCATGGGGTGATGCTGTGGATTGAGCTCCCCCCCAGCCCAAACCTCACAGTGTCCTTTATTTGCTACCTTTCTCTCTTGAACTTTCATGTTATTTTTATTAGCAATCATTAGCAAAAGAAAAAGAAAAATGTAGAAATTCACTAACATGCTGCAGAAAGTTTTAAACAAGTCTGCTCTGTGGGGTTTGACTAATACTAGTAGTACCTGAATAGTAAAGAATAATTTACCATATTTTTCTGTGCCCCAGACCATTACTATTAAAAAATTATCAACAACCTCAGTGTGTTACAAGTCTCATAATACTGTGATGCTACATGAACATAACAGCAAAGGATCAAAACTGAGTGCCAATGTAAATGCAGCTCCACCATCTGCAATATGGTACTACAAGCTCCTAGTGTTAAGGTACTCAATAACCAAACCCACTTTTCCCTTTAGAGGATCAAAGTAATAAGCCTTGTAGATAGGCTATAAAACATTTCATATAATCTGCACAGGTGCAAAAAATAAGCAGCTTTAGCATCTCGTGCATGTACCTGATGAAAATGAAGTGATTCTGGCTCTGAGATCCATGTGGTGGTACAGGAAAAATGGAAAAGGAGCTCCAGTTTCTCATCACACCTGGTGCTAGCTAGCAGCAGTGCCCAAACCTCCAAGCTCTACGGGACACCAGACTCACCGTAGACTGTACAAGCTGTTTAAAAACCCTAGGTGGCCATAATGAGAACACTGTGCAATGCATCACACTGTCGGCGCTATTGGAAGTAAAGGCACGCTGTGCTTGCAGCAGACGGAAAGAAAGTTAATCACTGACTTAAGGGCTATTCACAAAAGTTTACTGCTCTCTTCAAAAAAGGGAGAGTAACTTCACTAAAGAAAAACAATAAAAACCTGCATCTACCAAGGTTTTATTGAAAAAAAAAATCATCTGCTCTTATCAAATAATTTCATCACCTTCTCAACAAACTTATTAAACCCTATGGCCCTAAATATGGACTGATATTTAGTATGACTAGTACCAGTTTAACCAGTTTGATAATTTTACACGCAGCCTGCCATAATTGATGGTTGTATTCCGATCAGCAGCCGTAAAGCTGTCATCGTTAGTATGGGCTGCCAGAGGTCGCTTCCTTACTTCTGCCTCTGCACCGCTTGTGGTTTGTGTGCAAAACAAACAGCTGATAACAACTGCAGATAAAGTAGCGGCATTTTAAACTGAGAGGGAAGTCGATAATGACACTCAGGGTTTCCCAGATGATAGGTTACAGTGTGTACACTGTTGGGAATGGAGATAATCTCAATGTGGCACAGATTAGAGGTCAGCCACAGCAGGAGATAAAAAGGACACTGTGTGTAAGATAAATAAAGGCTCAGTATTATAAATAAGTCTGTTAATGACTGTCTAAGGTATTTGGCATGAAGTTCATGTTTACATATATTGTACTGGGTTAAATAATATTTTTTAAATATAAGTTGTGTTCTTATGTATAGCCATCCTGTGACTGAAGATGGCTACGCAAGTGCTCTGTATATGACTGTGAACTTATGAGTATATATTTGATAGAGTGAGCTCTAATGTTTCTGTATGCACTGGACTGAGAAGGAGGTTCAGTCTAAGTGGCAGGCAGAGTACATAATGGAGTAGCCATGCTGAAGTGAATTATTCATATCTGGATGGGAGCTCAGATGAGGATATCCAAGATTTTCATATATTAATTTATTGCATGGTGGATGAAGGCTAAAATATGCTAGAGTGCTTTATTAGCTGCAAATCTGTGCCACTAAAAGGCTTTTGTTTTCAGGAGGTTATAGGTGAATTTGGCAGAATATGGGTATTTTTCTTCTTTGTTTTCCTGAGTTAAAGCCAGAGTCATTTTATTTTGATCAAATGTGAACGCCAGTAGATTTTCACAGTATCTTTACTATCATTTTCTATAAATTTCTCTATTTAAAAATAAAAAGATCTTAATGTGTCCACAGTGACATTTGTCTGTGAAATTTATTTACAATGTACAACATATATGTATTGGCAATAGCTTATTTCATTATTATGAATGACTAATTATGCAATATAATAATAGGTATATTTTGTAATGCATTTTTGAAAGTCGAGCCTCCTACATGGATTGATTTTTTTTTTTTAAAGTGTTTGCTTTAGGCTGCAGAAAATGATCAAAGTATGATGAATACTGGGTATTGTTCCAGGCATTATTAGTTTGACTGACTTCAAAACAATTTCTTTTTTCCAGTGTTCTTGAGCAGGATAGACAAGAACTATTATGTTACCTGTGTCATTCTGTGCAGTTAAATAACTGCACAGAAATAAGTTAGCAGCAGTCTGTCTCATTTACATAGATGTTTATGTTGATCCTATGATAGTGTACATGTACATCTTATTCAAGTAAGCTCAGGCTTTTCAAATGGACTCATCTAGATTTGAAAAAGCTTTGCTTGCATAAAACTTAAGTTAATCCACCTACCTAGCAAGCACTAAAGATTAATTTTTGATTTGTTTGATTCTCGGTGTCCATCAGTGCCCTTGGGAAAACCACTGAACACTTAACTTTCTCACCACAGCTCTGACCTCTCTAGTTTAATGTGTTCATGTCTGCCAGATTGGTATAACAAACAAATTCCTAATTACACCGTGTGGAATAAAGTGATTGAGTGCTCTAAGAAAATCTTCTCTTCGTTCACTTTAAGACTCTTTATAGAGACATGTTATGTGCAAATCCATTGCTTCGGAATGGAGGAAAACAGCATTAGCCCAGAATGAGGAGGCATGAATATTGCATCAGAGCTTTGTTATGCTCAGGCTCTCGTCTCTCCTAATGGTGCACTTTACCAAGTAGCTATATCCATTAAATGAGTGTGCTTAATGTGAGTGTATGTGTATGAGTGTGTGCATGAGAGTGTGTTCAAGTGTGAGTGTGTGAGGGGTGGAGAGGGGTTGTGGGCATAGAGCCTTTATTTATGTGGATATCTAAGTATGCATGTGAGCACATGTGCACGTATTACTTCTGGATGTGCACTGAGTTTATAGACACATTTGTGCATTTTACGTGTCTAAAATTGATCTAAAACAGGTTATACAGAAGCATGTTATTACAGCTTAAAATAATTAAAAAAACAAAAACGTTCCAGCTTCTATTGTTTTCATTGTAACCATGACAAACTGAGGCGGAAATGTCTCATTTTATGTCACCTATGTGGAACGTCACACAGTGAGCTTAGCATCGACCAAACCTGTGAACAATCAACAAGATAATTCCCAGCGCTTATCTTCTAAGATAACAGCGATGGCTGTTTGTTTAACTTCTACAGTGACCTCTGCAATGTTGCTTCTCTTTTTTTTTTCTTACCTCTTCCCCTGTGATCAAGGTTGGGAAACTCAATACCCCCAGTGTGCTCTGTTTTCACCTGGTCGTCACGGTAACCCCAAAACACGGGGCGGTCGTGAATGAAATTCCTGTGTGTCATCAATCACGGACTGACAAAGGAGAGATTGTTGTAGCCTTTGAGTGACGTTGGGGGAATGTGCTGGCTGAAGTTGAGGCTGGGGGCCTTGTGCAGTCTGGACTGGCAGGCCCTGAGCTGAGACCTGGATGTTTACACTGCTCTCCTGACACTGGCAGCGATTCAGGTTCAGTTTGGAGAGACACTCACAGAGAAGGAGAGAGTGAGAGAGAGAGAGAGAGAGAG
>JAPSES010000097.1:2408492-2477554 GCA_029822895.1 Maxillicosta whitleyi | reverse complement strand
ACACTGGCAGCGATTCAGGTTCAGTTTGGAGAGACACTCACAGAGAAGGAGAGAGTGAGAGAGAGAGAGAGAGAGAGAGAGAGAGAGTCCCTCTGCTGTTGGATAAAACACCAAAAGCCTATGACAAGGAAGAGATGGAATCAATGAGTCAAGGAATTGTTTAGAAAGTATATACAAACCGAATGACACAGCACTAGAGTCAGTCTCTTTGCTTGTTTTAATGATTGAGCTGCTTATCTTACTGTCTCCTCGTTTTATTCCAAACAACTTTCCATCTGCAAATCTCTCTTTTCAGCAGGTTTATTAGAAGATTAACCTACTTGTGTTTACTTAATCATCCCTGCATCCCTAACCTGGTCATTTGCATGTACGAACACTAACAAGGCTTTAAGGTAGGACAGCCATGTGCCATAATCCCCTTTAGCACCCCCACTGCATACAACCAAGAATCTGTACAGCCTGCTGATCTGTCCTGCAGCATTTGTGTGTGACATGGATAGAAAGGGGTAGTAAATAAAACACGCCAGGTCTTTGTGGAATTATTATTACTATTGGGTACTACCATTGGTGTTGTTGAATCTTTTAACCCAAATCTGTATTCTGGTAAAGCTGGAGAGTAGTAAAAGTTATCCTCCTCAGTGTGTTATGCCATTAAATCATATTAATCTGTCAAGCAATACAAACATTTTACATTACAATTACAAGTTTGGGGAGGTCTGAACAGAAGCTACATATAGTCTGTAACAGAGGTTTACAAGATGTCACAACCCACAGTTGCTGTGACATCATAAAAGAAGAATCTTACAGTACTGAATATGTGTTTGTGCTTTTGTTTCTTCCTCATCTGTCAGTCACTGATAATTAGGTTTTGATGCACAGAAGTAGTCATACCTGCCATGCAAATACACAAAAAGAAAAAAAAAAAAAGACGTCAACACAGCAACAAAGATGGCATAGCATCACTGCAAACATCAGTCTGTGTTCTTTGTTTTGGAATAACAGTGACCTTTCCTCTCTCTCAGTGGGTTGTTTTTCTAAAGTTCATGGTCAATTTAAAGGCTCTGAGCTCCATTTCCTCTATTTCCTTCATAATAGCAGGAACAAAGAATAGGGGTCAACACCTGCACTGTTTTGCTTCTGTACCTGCTTAGCTGAACTTTGACACAAATACTGTGCAAAGGTAGTGGTGTGAAATAAAGACAGATAGTATTTTTTTCTGCAGATATTTCCCTTGTCAGTGGTGTATCAAAAAGCTGTCTTGAAGATCTCCTTTTCCCCACTCTCTTCTCTTCTCTTCTCTTCTCTTCTCTTCTCTTCTCTCCTCTTCTCTCCTCTTCTCTCCTCTTCTCTTCTCTCCTCTTCTATGCTCCTCTCCTCTCCTCCTGATTTACAGAAGCCAATATGTTCAGGCTTCCTTGTTTTCTCCAGTGGGACGTCTAGCCCTGACAGTAAATCTCTCTCACCGATACTCCTCCATATGGCTGCATGAAAATTTCATTGTGGAGAGCCTCAGGCTAAAGGGCCTAGCTCGAGACAGAGAGAGAAGTTAGTGAAATACAGTGATTTGGGGTTGGTTGGCATTGTAGTGGTGTGGGGTGTTTATGTCATAAGAGGGTTTTGCTGATGTATGCATGTATGCAAGTGCCTTCAGTATGTCTGTGCAGGTGCATTTGTTGTATGCAGACACTAAATGTATGATTCAGTGTGATGCAATGTACCTTTAAGGAAATAAAACCTGCAAGATTAAAAATGACAGCATCTTTTACGATTAGAATTCTGTTTTGTATGTATGCCAATAGTGGCTAGGTATAATTTTGATGTTTTACTGTCTTCTTATCAAGGTATCAAACTGAGTTCACCCCACAAAAGCAGCTGAAGCAGAGCTGATTGGGCACATTTTCAATTACTAAATCACCTCCAGCTACTGCAGAAAGAAGCAGGTTTTTCAACACTTTGATCTGTTCATATGCACATAATGAGGTTTGGTCCTTAAATAAAAACTGTCATAGGTGAGATTAATATTCTTTGACTGATTCATTCAGGTGTGATTACTTTGCAGTAGAACAGGCCCTGCTTTCAGGCCTGAAGGGATCCAGCCACACTAGAGGTCACTGTTGTAGTTCCAGACAAAACAGGGAGGGATGGGTAGAGAATGGGAATCATAAATTAACCTCATACTCCTCTGGTGTGGAGTCATTCTAGAAATATGTCCTGTCATGCAGTAGCTTATGTGTGTCACACCTACTGCATGTCACCTGTATTGTATAGCTTTAATATGTTAACATATGAACACAGCAGGTGGTATGACTGTCATTTGGGGTTTTTCACAAGTGCAGCGAATATTGAAACAAAAAAAAAAAAGAATGTTTTTTTTTTTTTGTAGACATTACAATCAATTTAAATCAATAAGAATTCACTGAAAAATAAAATAAAACTTGCCTCCTGCTCTTGAACTGGGCTGTTTTTTTTTTTTTTTTTACCATAGAAAGGAGAGGATCGACTTTAATATTTTAAATTAATATGCATTAAATGTAATGCATTACATGGCACTCATAAATATACAGTATTTTGCTGTAATATGCCTTTTTCCCAATCAGTGTGTTTGTATCTGCATCTGTGCACTAAAGGTATTGCATTTTAACTTAAATCAAAACCGTTAAATACATCTAAACTTGTTTAAATGATGATGATTGGGGTTTTAGAAAAAAAAAATCATACACATCGGTAAATTGAAATAAATATGCAGCATGAATGAATAACAGACTTAAAGAAAATTCATTATTCAGATATTACACAGCTCTGAGTTGCGACTGGTTGGCTGTGAACTACAGCACCTGTGATTAATCATTCATAGGCTCCATCTGTGTCCTGAACATTTCGGTTAACAGCAGACTCCAGGGCTCTATAACGTCGCTGGAAACAGAGACTGAGAATCTTTTCCTCCATAAATGAGGGACATAAAAGATGGACAAGCCAAAATAGCTTCATATATTGTATAAAAACCCCATGAGACCCTGTCATTTACTTTTTGCAACTATTAAAGACACAGTGGATACAAACAAAACACCTGTGTTTAGTTGATGTGTGAAGATGTCTCCAGTTTCTTGGTGTCTAAGGTGTGGACGTTTGTATGGATGACTTGTATGAATCTTTAAACTAATTTAAGTCAGTGTCCTCTACAGTGGTTTCTATTCTTCTGCTCTGTATTAGTCAGATGATCAAAACAAGCTGGAGGATATTCTCTCTATCCAGTTAAGGTTTTATGAGGACAATCCCTCAGTATTAGACCACCAGTGCCTCCCTGCAATTTCTCATGACAGTAGTGGTCAGGGTTTGTCATGGTTTTACTTCAATATAGTTCATTGGATTTTGGTTTTATAGTGAGTATTTTGGTGTAAAATCAAACATCAGTGGATGGTTTGGAGAAATAAAGTGATAATTCTAAACACAAGTGGTATTGTTTCATGTTTTGGCAGACAACATGACAAAGATAGTTTTTTACTATTAGTTTTTCATTAGCAGTGATTTCTTTGCCAACAAAATACTAATGAATAAACATTGAATATGATGAAATATCAAAGCCCAAAACATCTAAAATTACTTAAAGTTCCACAGCCACATGCACAAAATGTACATATAGACATGTTTATAACTGTACACATGGATAAACATACACATGCACACACATGCACACACATGCACGGAGCAGTCCTGTGCTTGATTGTCTTACCATCAGTCATTCTACCAAGTGGTAATTGAAAACACATCTCCCCCAGCCCCTGGCACCCATTATAAATAAGACACACTGGGGCTTTCTCCGCACAACACAAAGCATAATAACAAATAGAGTCAGAACGACCAACAGAGAAAGAGAAGCATGCTGTAGTTTTTGGCACAACATGAAGAGAACACACTCCCAGTGACTGGTGGAGGGCCAAATCCATTTTTCCAAAAAGGGAAAAGAAGAAATATATGCTTCCCCGACAAACAGACGCAGCACTTGTCCCGGGCTGATTCATAAATCGTCATATTCTGAGCTCAAGTCTTTGGAAAGTCTATTAGTTCCGGATGTCTTCTTAACCTCCTTGGTCTCTCTGAATTTTTATACATAAAGAAGACAGAAAGTCAAATGGACACAGGGACCAGCAAATTGTAAAAGTATTCTTACAAATACAAATATCAGACAACAAATTGATCATATTATGTGTTTTATTTTATGTCATAAGAAGCCACAAATGTTTTGTTGTGCAAAGCAAAATTATTTATTATTATTATTATTATATTACTGTGTGTAACCGTTCACCAAATATTATTTTTGGGATTATGACATTTTCTATCAAAATAAATGATTTACAAAAGAAAAACATGTTGCTATTGGGGAAAATACTACTAGAACACACAATAATGATCTAAAGCATACAGAGGCAGAAGTGCATGCCTACATTACTCATACACATGCACACAACAACTTAATGCACTCATTCATGCAACGGCACATACAGAGGACAACAGGTTCCTAATGTCTATCATATGGAAGGCCTATTAAAATGCATTGCATTTGTCATGACCCAGAGTTACAGCGTAAACGACAGGAGACTTAATTGGCAGCTGAGAACGATAACACCTGCAAACAGCCCGCATCTTGTCCATGTGGTCAGACTGCATTCTCCACACACTGCCATTCAAAACAAAGGCTGATCAGTGAGGCAGAAGAAAAGTGAGAGGAGGTGGAAGGCAGAGGGTAGGGGGGGAGGTGGGGAAAAAAAGGCAAGGCTGACAAGCAATGATTGATGTTCGCCCATCACGCTAGGCCTGACACTCATCCCTCTCCCTCCCTCCATTTGCAACAAAGTCACCAGTGTGTGTGTGTGTGTGCTGCTGGGTGGATGGATAGATGTTTTCCAGTATGTATGTGTGTGTGTGTGTGTTCTTGACTAAAGGCTATTTGATCAATAAAGTGAGGCTCTCTGATTCACATGGCAATAGCCAGATTGCTGACTTGACAGAAGAAGAGGCATAGGAGAGCACATTTCACATGTAGATTAAAATCCCGACATGGTAACCTTTAGCGTGGGCTGTGCGTGGGTGTTTCATGGCGGTATGTGCAGGGGGTGGGAGGTTAGCAGCATGTAAACAGGTCTTATATGTCAAGGTGGCATGTGTGACATGGGACACGAACGTTTGATACCATTGAGAGAGGAAACCAAAGTCAAAGGAAGTTGTCACATGTAGTCACAGCGATGTAATTGGATGAGAAGGGAGTGGGGGTCTGCATATCTGCCTGACACCTGAAGCATGATCAAATAGAAAACAGTAAATTACATCAGATGTTACAGTGACAAAGCCACAGAAGCATGTATTTTAGTATCTACGCTGGTATGCTAGTCTGTGAATCTACTTACTGCACATACGAACATACAGTAAAGCGTACATAAGCTCCGTTTCTTGGACTTACGTCTTCTTTCCATCATTATTCATTTATACCCACTTTGATCTCTCTTCATGTCCTTCTTGTCTTGCTAATGTCCTGCAAATGTCATTCTTTTCCAGCGAAGCACTTGCAACAATCTGGTTTGTTTAAGCAATAACATGCATCTCACACAGAAAAATGTTGCTCTCACATCACATCGTTTCCAACCTCGTCTCGTGTATATTATGCTCACATGCAACTACAGTGTAACAGAAAATCAAGTTAGTAGAAGCAAAGAGCTAATCACGTCACATATTGTTTCAACAGAGTAATTACATTTTATTAGTATACCGTAATTTCAAAGTTGTAAAAACATTGTCCCTGAACATAAATTTAAATTGTTCACTAACATGCTGATGACTTCTTCCCCCTGTATTTTATGCTGAATCAACAGTCAGTCCATCATTATTTTGTTTCTGGAGGATAATTGAAAAACCATTCAATATTTTATCTTCAAACTTACTAAAATGTATTGCTTATGTGTTGCAATGGTTCCATTTTCTATTTAGAAACATGTAAATGATAAGGAGTGCATGGACACATTTTAAACTCCCACAGCAAAACTGTAAAATCTGTTTGATCAGACACACACATCCAGTGTTGTATAAAGTACTGGAAAGTCACACTTGAGTAGAAGTACAGCTACCCTACCAAAAAATTACTTTGGTAGAAATCCGAGTCACCAACTGAAAGTCTTTAAGTATCTAGTATTTACTGTACATAAAGCTGCATTTGACTTTCATCACCAATTTTTTTTTTAATCAAATCTGTACAATCCCAGTCATAGGCTAAGTATCACAAATCTATGAGTTTTTCCATGATTATGCACCTGAATCACTTCCCTCACGGTGAACAACTTTGACATTAACTCCATCACTAGTAGTCCTTTGTTTACATGCCAAACCAAAACCAAACTGAAACCAAACCGTCACTCTGGCCTTTTCAGAATTCCATGCAGCCGCAGCAGCAAGAAGCAATGAAGCCATTTCCATGTTTGTTGCTGTTGTTTGTCAGTGTTTTATGTGTCATTGTGCATCAGTGAAGGTGTGCCGCTCAACAACTTCTTGCATCCAGATGTGCCCCGTGTGCCCTAAACCACAATATGCTAACAGTAAGAAGACAATGTATTGGGTACAAGGCACAACATTATGACTAAAAAACATGCATAACATAAAATAAATTTGCAACTATTTTGACTCGTCAAGCACAAAAAGGTGCATGGCTCCTTGGTTTGTTCACCAGAAGTGAACCGGGCCAGAATCCATTTGGAAACAGACCAAGACCACCTCTTGTAGGTGGTCGAATCAGAGTTTGCATGTTTGCATTCCCACCTATAAAAAATTCTGGTTTTAAATGGGCTAAACAAAGTAAATCTGAATACCCCCTTAAAATCATGGACAAGTATCAATTCTTGGTATTGGTGGATTGCTAATTTGACATTCTTTAATGGTCTTCAGCACTTCAGGTTTTGAGAAAGGCACCAACACATGGGTGAACACGAAAAAGTCCATAATCATGTGAGAGTGGTGAAGTCCTCAGAGTAGTTGTGTTGTTCATTTCTTTAATTAAAATGACTGGATTTACAATTTGGTTTTATATGAAAGTAATTTCTGAGAAAAAACGCATTTTATTAATGTTTATGCATGTAATGAAACAGATACATAGAGCAACAGAATCTGCTGTTGGCCTTTAATGTGAAAACTGTACAAGAAATTCTGCATTTAATCCTCTTAAGAAGCAGCAGCATTAATAAACATAGAAGTGAAGAGTCATCATTTATCTGCAGCACTGTCACGTCCCTATCACCCCTTAATAATGATACACGTAAAACATCCCCTATTTTATAATAAGGTTAAAGAAGACAGAATTCCTAGAATCCTAAATTATTTCTTGAGGCATGAAGTGATATATTATAACTTAAGGGGAATGTGTTTTACCATATTTGTACTCTTTACTAGAAGTCAGGTTCATACGGTAAATCAACCCTCACTTTTTACACTGCACATAAAAGGAAATAGTTCACACATTTTTATTTATTTATTTTTTTTGCAAAAGAACAATCACTTCTTTTAACAACCACCAAAAGTCTGAGGCTAACTCATCCCAGACATTTAATACAACCTCCACTCAGGGGCGCACTCATTTTACCTGCAGCGATGAACTCTATGTTTTGGCACACTTATCTCCCACGTTTCCAACCTTTCCGACTGCAGCCTTGGCAACTTTCAACCCTGACAAAACAGTTTCAAAAACAGAGTGCTTGTTGAATTCCCACACTACCAAAAGTGCCCTGATTCTTTGTGAAGATTTTCAAAACTGATTGTTCAGACAAAAACATACAAGTCTGTGTGTCGCTCTCAGCAGAGAAAAAAACAGGGCACCGTCTTGATGGAAATGTTTCATTTCTTTTCCTCCCAGCAGATGCTAAACGAGCAGCGCGGATCTCTCGATTTGCATCTTTAGTTGCTTTGTTGATTTGATAACACATATTTGCATTTGGAAACAGCTCATGTAATTTGACTGGGGACTCCCAATTTGCCTTTGAGGAGAAGTCTGTGCAGCAAACCTTGCCTTTGCTTTTCATTGGCAGTCCTTCCTTTGCTCCCTACTTGGCATATAGCATGTTTATGCATGTATGATAGCAAAGCAGTGTATATTAGTGAACATAACAAAGAATTATCATCTTGTAACTGTATGAGGAAGTTGTTGATTGTCTATCCATATGAGCCTCCTTACACTTCTTCTATCTATCATTCTGTCAAGGCCACAAAATGGAATTACTGACATTGAGCAGATAATACAGAACTCTGGACTTGGACCAACCTCACAGTGTAAGCTGGGACATGTGTGTGAGTGTTCCTTTACCCCTAGAGGTAAAGCCTTCTAGTTATTTGAGTAATGTAAGTGAGGGTCCAAACAGCATACACTTAAGTGGATGAAGATTTGATTATGCTATTGGTTAATATTTGGCATGTGGTCTTGGAATTTTGTTGGAATCCAAAGTTCCATCCATCCATCCATTTTCTGAACCCGCTTTATCCTCACTAGTCACAAGGGTCACTGGAGCCTATGCCAGCTACTTATGGACAAAGGCGGGTTACACCCTGGACATGTCACCAGTGTAATGCAAGGTTTTTATATAAAATAATACTGTAATCACAGTTTTCTATCATTTTTATGCATTACATGTCTATGTCTGATTGAAAATGTCATCCTATGCAACACGTTATATACGACCATGTGGTTTTGCTGAAGGGTTAATTACAGCTTGGTTGCACGGATGCACTTTAGTCTTTTTGCCTGATATTTTGGTAATAACTGTATAATATTCTACATTATTAAAGGTTTTACATTTTTGGTTTAATAATGGTTTTTCACTGTGAATATTTTTCCAGGAAGCTGTGCAAGGTTTCTGTCGGTGGGAAACCAGTGAATATTTTGGAGACTGTTACATGACAGTATCAAGTGCATGTATTTACCATAACAACAGGCTTTTTTTTTTCCTCTAAAAGAACTTCACTCAAGAGCCACAACAAACAAATCTAGGCTGTGCACACTATGTAATGTGGTGTTCTTCCTCATGCCACCAGGCTTAAATGAGAGCCAGATGATCTAACTGCACCAAGACAGACCATCATTAGCTACTCCATCAGCTTGCAAGTAGCAGCAGGACCCACCATAACCCCAGAAAGTCACAAACACCATTGTCTGCATGTGTATGTGTGGGTGGGTGAGTGAGTGGGTGGGTGGGAGTGTGTGCTTGTATGGTGGGTGGCAAAAGCATTAGTTACGGCCTCACAGGAGATGGTCAGCTGGCAGGTGTGTGATCTGGGTGTGTATGGTTGTTTCACTCATTGCATTGCTAAGGAGCCCCCTCACCCTCAACAGTTCTCTGTAGTGTGCATTGCTCGTGTATGTGTGTGTTCAGCAGCTGGAGTTCCACTCAGCCGGCCTCTCTTTATGCAGTTCTCCAGCAAATAATGAACTGTGTTTCTGCACAGCAGGGGGCATTTTAACTGAAGAGTACACAACTCTCAGGAACTACAACCACTTAAAATTTTAGCACCGAGCTAACATACTAAGTGTAGTACAACAATAAGATGTAGCCCTGCAATTACCCCTAAGTCCTTGAAGATGAGCTGACACAATGTCAAAGCCCTGATATAAAAATGATTTGCAGTCTTTTTCTCCTCAAACTTCTAGAATAATGGTCAATAACTAAGTGCATGTTACAAAGCTAATAGCTAGCTTCCTTGCATCTGCTGCTCCTTTTTTTTTTTTTTTCCTCAGGGGAAGATTTGGCACCTCACTGTAAAGCCCAGCAACAAAATTACCTCAGCCTAAACCTGTCAACAGACCATTACGTCCCACGCTGACTATTACAGGCTGAGGGAAAAAAGAGCCAAAGCCATTGTAGCGCAAAGGTGTTGGCAGACATAGGCTGGAGGAATGTGGCAACAGGGATATTTGTTGGCTGTGTGCAATAAAGTCTTACTTCTCAAAACATGCTTAAGTCTGCAGGCCCTTATCAGCATGCTTAATAAAGCATGATGATGCTAGGGTATCAATATGGCATCAGTTTGATTTGGGAAGATCTGAAAAAACAAAAGACCAAAAAAATGTGCTCCATGAAACGTGGTATTTTAGAGAGTTGTGTTGATTGCAAAGCCTTCACTGGGCAAATAAATCCTTCAAAAGAAGTGTTTTGTTTTTTGTTTTTTTTTGTTACTCCTTCCATTCCAGAGTGATGATTTACATTAAAATGACAAGACTTTGGTAGACATCTCCTCAGATCTTATCTTTTTTACGTCTGGGTGACTTTGGGATTTTACATGAGTTATTTTACTTGCTAAAGATATTTGAATGTTTCCTTACCATAAATGACTTTGATAAGAGTGTTAATCAAATTGTACTACACCTTAAATGTATGTTTTCCTTCAGGTGGGCATAGATGTTTTTTTTTTTTTTTTGTACATGGTAAGAGTCATATATTAAACTTCCAGTCCTCAGTTTGATCATGTGATATAACAATAAGTAAATATTATAAGTACATACAATAACTACAATTATTCTAGACATGACATTGGCTTCAGCTTATCACAAATTAATCTCCTACTACATCAATCATAAAATAAAATAAAAAATAAAGACAGAAATAAAGGAATTGAGCAACATTGCATCGGAAAAAAAACACCCAGAGGCATTGCCCTGTCATGTTCATCAGGGCTTTCCACGTATCACTGTACAGAGGGACTAGGGGAATTTGGCTTCTTTCCCCCTCCCCCCTCCCCTGGTGGGGAGGGCAGTCATACCTGGGGGCCCATGAATGGAGCCCTCAGGTAAAGCGCTGTTGAAACAAATCTAAAGCTGCCTAATGACACGCACCGTGAAACTCTTCACAGGTCATTTACGCTGCTGACAAGCTGCTGCCACAGCACTGCGCACCTCCTCCTCTGCATGTGTTTATGTGTGTGTGTGTGTGTGTGTGTGTGTTGGCCAAAGACGTGAGGAGGGACACACACACAAACACTGCAAAAGGAGGGTAGAGAAAGGGAAGAAGATATAGAAAAGTAAAAAAAAAAATCAGATGTATGTGCTATACGTATTAGTCATACACTGGGAGGTAATCTGTGAGCTATGAAAACAGTGCTTAGCTTCTCTGCAGTTTGGCCTCACAGCATGGGAAAGCCATTAGAGATGCTATCTCCAATGGCCGCTATGCACTTTGGTTAAGGAGGTAAAAGCTACCTCAGGTCGTATTTCTAAAGACGCTTAATTTATGGTAGCTGTTCTTGGACTCTGTTTAGCAGAACAGTAGATGCCCATGGAAAATGTTGGCTCATATTAATCTACTGCACATCCCTCGGTAATCCACTGCACACAGGTTTGCCTCCAGAGCCCATTACTCACTTCCGCCACTTCAACCTCATACTGGGATAAGTGCAGAAAATAAAGAGGCAAGGAATACAAGACAATCTAAACTACTATCATCTTGCATTTAATTTATAGCTTGACAACATTACATGATTTTAATGCTTTATATGTTGCAGTCTTAAACCCAGCTGCTGATCACAGCTTGCAAACATAGGATTGTATTTCCAGCTGGGAAAGCTGCAACCCCAAAGCAAGACTCTGTGTTAACAGTTACAGTAGAAGAGTGAACCATATATGCACTGGATGGTTATTCTGTCAAGTTTATGCAGAAAAAAGCATAAACTAACAACTAATAAATAGTGGATAAGTGATTAACATACTCTTTATGCAAATCATCAGTTTTTTTCCCCAAACTTATATTTATATAAGGTTCAAGGGTCAAGTAAATACCTAGGATTTATACTATAATGTATAATAGTGATATAATTACAGTGTGAATTTTGCATGTATATGTGTGTTTATTTACAGTCTGAACTTTAACAGAGTCTGTCAAACTGCTTCAGAAGTATTTGCTGAATGTGCTTCTGTATTTCACACACATCTATCTCACTATTCAGGATTCTGATTGGTTTTAAAGTCACCTGGGAGTCAGAGTTCAGGAAGTGGGTTGTTTCTATGGTATCATGTTAAAGTGTCTGACCCCCAAAGGTAATCTATCTCTATTCTGCTGATTCTTACCACCTAGCGGACCCTTAAACTGCATTTATCAAAAACAAATAGAAACTAGAGTTTTTTTTTTTTTTTGACCAATCACCCAAGGAAATCCATATGTTTATTGATGAGGAAAATGTACATATACACTAAACACATTATAAACATTAACACACTCCTATAGTGTGTTTTGGGTCACATTACCTCCTGATGGCCCTGCTCATTGACATTTAACCCGATACACTGACTCTAGATACGTACATATTGTACTAAAGGAGATCATCTTTGAATTATTTCTCAAAAAATAGAAACATAACATTTAACTGTTTTTGTTGAATATGAATTCACTGTAGTATTGTTTTTATTTACCGAGAATAGTGTCAACAAAGATCACATTGTTGTGATCCATGAAGGAAAAATCCTCTTTTCACTTTAACACCTACACATAGAGGTGAAAGGTCACATTTGACACAGAACACCAGTCCCTTGAGCAGTCAAGTTGTTGAGAGGCTTAAACAGAGCCTTGACTCTCCTCATTATACACTGCCTGCTGTGTCATTATGAGGTCACTTTTGTTCATACATTACCAATACATTTATTCTGCATATTGAATCAACTGGCTTTCTCTTCACCTTGGTTTCAACAAACTTTCCATAAAATATATCAAATGACACAATGCGTCTGTCCATCATATACTCTCCTTTCTTTTCTTGCTTAATTGTTACCACACCATTCCCCTGACACTTTCCCAACTTCAATTAATGTCTCCACACATCAGTTTCAAGCTGCAAATTCTCCTCTTTCAAAAATGAAAACATTCACATAAGAATAGACAGTTTAAACAGGTGCCATGGTAACATAATCGTCATTGCAGCAATTACTGCCTTATGCCTGACTAACAGCCATAAATCATTCTCTTTCCACAAAGAGGACGTTGTGGTGCTCCACTCCCATCCAATAATCAGAAATTGCTCCATGTACGGCGTGACGAGTGGGTGCTGAAACAGCCCATTCTTGTTTGGCGGACGATATTACGCTCTCTATGGCGACATTACAGGGATCCTTCAGCGAGCACAATATTGTACCTGCTCGACACCTGTTAGCTTTAGCCAAGGATTTCATCAGATAGTTGAAATAAATACTAGTCATCATCATAACCATAATCATAGTCATAAAACCAGGGGCCTTTATGCTGTTGCCAAATTGCCCTGCCATCTGATTTACAGTCAGACGGGGTGGGGAGGGGAAGCAGATAGGGCAAGGAGGAGGAGGATGACTATTACGTGCTCAGAATGGGATAAATACTCAAATATACACACCTGCAGACCGCCCGTCTTACACACACACACCTGGGAACTTCTCATAGGCATGTAATGGCAGGGGATGGAGATGGGGGAGGAACACTGAGGAATTCTCTCGGGATTACAAAGACAAACATTGTGCCACCCTCACACACAGCCCAGCAGGTGAGTAGAGTGATAAGGGGCCAGAGGACAAATTAGCCCTCATATTAAAATAATCCCTCACATCTAATAACAATAATATTCTCCACACTGAGGCCATTGCACATTCACAATGGTCTTCCTTTTCAGGCTGCAACCTGTTGAAAACAGATTTGAGTGTTTGTGAAAAGAGCCCATCATATCTGTTCACCCTGTCAACAGCCTTGAAATACACAGAGGATAGAGTAATGGGTGCCAATGAATATAGTGAGGACACCGTGTAAATCCTGAGCAGCTGCTTGATACTAAATAAAGCCCGTGTTAAAGCAAAGAACACACCTTCAAAGTGGACCAAATATGTATGAAGCTTTTTATTACTTTTGTTCAATGTCAATATCCATGTGAGCTGTGAAATGAAATGACAAACCAAGGTGTGTACAGCTTTGAGCTGCCACTTAATATAGTTTTTTCTTTTATGGAGGTAAATTAGGATGAACAATGAACGTTATGATTTTTTCTGTCTAAATTAATAGTTTTAGTAGTTTACAGTCAGCGTGCTTATTTCAGTATCATCCCATGTTGATTAAAAAACACACTTACATGGTTGTTGTTGGATTAACAGTTTTCAAAGGTGCATAGAGAGCCTTTTACAAATACAACTGTGCCTTCAAACCACGGCCTTAATACTGTCTGATGTGTTCAATATGGAGAGAATACAACAAATGTGACATGCACAAACACAAAAAAAAAAAGAGTAGAACATGAAATACAAACCAAAACAAACATACAAGATGAACTGAATAAGGACAGGATGAAAAACACATGAATTTGGATCCCAAATGTTTAAACAAATACTGCGGTGATGTCTTGATTCACTTCTACTAAGGCAATACCCAAGTGATTAAAAGCTGTGGTTTCAGTCTCCAAAATAGTATTAGTAAACTTCAATAGAAAATAGTAAGGACATAATTATTCTTAGTAAACAAACATGCAATGTAGAATTTGACAATTTATGGGGGTGGGGATGGGGTTAAAGGTATGAAGTTGTTGTCACTTCTCAAAACAAAAGAAGACTATGAACAGTCTCAGCATGTGGAATGATTTCAATCTCAATGGCTTGTAACTATTTTGTAAAATCCAAATGCAAAAAAGGTTAGGGACATCTCTTTTTATGTTATTCCAGTAAAAGATGAGACTTGCATCAAAACGTCTATTCATAAAGATACTTCTACATTACCAGCAAAACGCTCCAGCAGCTATAAAATAACAGGACCTCTCTTGTCTTTAATAGGCTCAAGGTCTTTTCTGTGCAGTGTCAGGAATGTCATTACAAATTATTTACACATACCAAACTAACAGCCTTAAAGATGAAGTAGCTTAACCATTATTGTTAAATGAATGTTGTATTGATGTTTATTATGATGCTTTATATATCTTCAACTTTTTCTAACAGCAACAGAATATGTCTTCAAAAAAGAATAAAGGCCTTCTATGGTTTTTGAGGGTTCTGCATTCGCTGCCGCCGCCTTGCCAGAGCTTCTTGTTTCTTTCTCTCGATTTCAGCTGCAGAGCACTTCCCTGGCATCTGACTGGTGACAAAAACTGGAAATGGAGGAGAATGACCAGTGTTAACTGAAATAGTAAAATTCCTTGCTAAGAACTGCAGTGAATAAAAAAAAACTTCAAAATTACAAAGAAAGGCTGCATTAAAATGGAAAAAGTACCATGTTGCTATGATCTTAGTCAGTTTTAATTTGTGAACATAAAAAACTTGTTTCTATAACTACAAACAGTGGAGGGCAACGGTGAAGCTAATTTGATGTTAAAGCACCAAAAACATTAGTCCATATCCAGAAAAAGGAATTATTCTGCAACTCATTGGCAATGAAGCTTCCTGAGGTTTGGAACCCTGACAGCATCACAAATTAAAGCCATGGCGTTGTGTTTACTTGCTCTAGGGAAGAATTGTTCATGTGTGCATGCAATGAACTGCTGATGATTATAAGAACAACATGAAACATCTGTTTCACTTGTGACTTCTCACTCCGGTATCCAGTCTTATGGTAAAGTCCAGTAGAAGATGAGATGAACTGAGAAGATTTTTCCTGAACACTTTTAGATGTGGTAGATCCAGCACCTTTCAACTTTTAATCATTATTTAAATGCTTCTTCATGGCTTCGAGTGGCATTTTTTTGTATGAGTTGGACTGGTGACTCCAGTTTCCCCGTTGGGATTAATAAACCTGTCTAACATAATTTGCCACAAAATAACCCTGAAAGCCATCTTTGCAAGGTCTGTGGTTAAGATGTATTTCTGATTTGGAACATTAAAATCAGTTTCTCCAATTACAGGCTGTTATGAAGTCAATAATGTTAAATAAATCTTGCACCAAGCTTGAGGTATCATCATAATAAAGGCTTACCTTTGTTGCTTATAACCGCAGAATCTGATACAGTTCTCTTGGAGGCGGTAGAATGGGACTTGGAGATTTGTGGTGGCTTGACTGTCACTATATGAGGCTGCGTAACTGGATTAGCATTTGGAGGCTGGAAAGTTCCAGAGGAATCCCCAAACTGGCTAAATGAGCCCAGAGCCACATGGCTTCCTGGGAGGCTTTGAGATGTCCCTGATTTGTTGCTGGAACCTTTCATGGGAATGTTCCATCCTTGGTAGTTCACAGATTCACAGCTTGTTCCTGGTAATGAGTTGCATCGAACAAAAGCACGTGGTGACTGTCTGTTAGCACTGGTACTAGCGTTCATGGACCAGGCGGGTTTGATTGGCAAAGGCACTGTGGTTTTTTGCTGTCTGTCTACAGTTATATCTTGTTTTTCTTGGCAGCTGTTGGGGCTTGTCTGCTGTGGCTGGCTGTTGGATATCCTCTCCACATTGTCACATACCTGGTACAGCAGTGCATCATCACCATCATCCCATAAGCTGTCTGAAATGTCTTTTACAAATTCTGCAGCTCCACATACTTGATCATTACTGATTTTGTCAGGCCTTTTGTCAGAGTCTTTGTAGAGTGGTGTCTTTACAGCAGCAGATTTCTGGTCTGAATTTGTGAGATTAGAAGATTGTATTACGGTGAAATTGGATTTGGAAACTTCTTTAGCTGCCCCTGGTGGAGACTGTAAGTGAGGATTCGGCCCTAACTTGAAAGTGCTTCGGTTTGTAGTCTTTGGTTTAGGACGCAATTTCTGGGGTGTACTACAACTTGGATTCAAGTGTACATTTGAAAGCTTGGGTGCAGGGTTTGCATTCCCAGAAGGCTTGCTAGCAGAGGCACACTCAGTAGTGTTAGACATAGTGTTAGACTGCAAGGTGGTTTCAGTGTTGTGTTGCTGTTCTACATTTTGACTTATTGCGATCAATAATGAGTCATTAAGTAGATCGTCGTTTCCCCAGTCATCATCAAGGTCAACACATTTGTTTGTGCCGAGGCCAGATGACCCTTTTCCAGCAGGATGAGTTGCTGAAAGACATTGTGAAACTGAAGGGATCTCTGACAGCCAGGGTTCAACTGTTGTTGACTTCACAGATTGTTCTTTTATGTCGCCTGAACGTGTTGATACAGAGGAGCCTTGACTAAGCCTGCCGCTGACCCTCTGAGTAGAGCAGTCAAACAGTGCATGCAGCTCTGCCTCCCCTGAATCTATCAAACAGCGTTCTTTCACATTTTTTAGGTGGGATTTGTCAGTCGGTACCATTTCAGCAGAGTTTACACATTGATTGGGGTTACTGCCAGCTGTGTTGAGCTGTTCTGATGCCTCCTTGTCTTGCTGCATGTTCTCATCAAACTGTCGGGCCAGTTTCATAAGGTCTTCTACACTATTTTGCCTGTAGTTGGAAAAGAAGGTAGAGAAACAAAACAGAATTGTAAAACTTTTCCATTCATCATGAGTGGTTAATACTGTTTTTTGTGCCCTATACTGTAGATAATACATTTCTTGAACAATTATATATAGCATATTTTTGGTATATAGTGTATGTTTCTAATAGATAGGATATAACAAAGTATCAAGTACCAAAGTGTAGAAAAGCGCTAGATAAGTGCAGTCCATTTACCATTATATGTATTCTGACTAACCCCAATGAAGTAATTGATTTGGGTTTAGTAACACAATACCCACCGTGTGGACCTCTTCCTTACTCTTAACTTTGGAAACTCTGGTGTGCATGGGACGGCACTGTCGCCAATCCATTGGAGCAAAGGAGATTCAGTCCTCACAGGCTTCTCATCCTTTAGGTTAAACAAGGTCAAAAACTGAGTAACTTCTTTAAAAATACAAACTGCATAAGCTAAACTTTACACAAACAGAGTTTGTTTTGTGCTGACTACATGTCAATGTAAGTGCAGAGTTCAACTGTATCCTGCAACAAAAACAGTAACTGACCTTTGGAGCAAGACGGTTAACAATTTCTGATATTTCCACAACTCTTGTATACCTATTCCCTGTAAGAATAAAGGTAACACCAGCTGTAACTTTATTTATAATGTAAATCACAATGATTCATACGTGGTCCACATTGATTACCAGTAGTAGTTGGAGTTGGAGATGTTGAATCCCAGACAATATCTTGAGAAGGCTCCACATCACCAGGAGAATCTGCATTATTCAGTTTAAGAAACCTGCTGCAACCACTCTGCTTAGGGCTGTGCAAATCTGTGCAAAGATAGATATTAACCATCAGCACAGTTATAATATGCAAATAATCACAATACATTATATTTATACACATTTATTTAATTTTTAAGAAGGCCCTGAACAGTATGTTTCTAAAGAACAGAAATTACATGTTCATGATTATTTGCTAAGCGAAACAGACAATTTAACGGTTTTTAAGGGTTATATAATTGAAATTCTAAAATGTTTTTATTACACCCCCCAAAAAATCTGTCATTTATTGTCTTCTTTTTTCGGTAGCCTCACCTGTAGAGAGCGGTGATGTAGGTCCTGTGTGTTTTGTTTTTTTCTTGTCTTTTGTTTTGCTGTTGGATAGTCTGGACGCGTTTCTCCAGAGCTCTGTGAACTCCGGAGCAGCAACACTTTGTGTTCTCGGCTCTGACATGACTCATCACAACAACAGTACCGTCACTACCTGCCCTGTACATTATTTTATCAACATATTCGTTGATGCTAGTTGTATCATTTCTTCGCCGTACAGGATGCTATTTTCACAGTTAGTTTACCTTGTTTTCGTGTCACATTCATTCATACCGAGCCGCCATTTTGTACATGACGTCAAAGATCTACGGATGCTGGGAAGGGTTTTTTCCAGCGGGCATTTAATTCAAGCGAAAGTTGTAAGGAGTTGCGCTGACTTTGGTAGCTGTTTAGTTTTTGTTTTTTTGTTTTGCTTTGATTATCTGTTAATTATATCAAGTGGCGAAAATGTGTAACATTATATTGTGGAATTAATAATTAATCATAATAATAATAATTAATACAAATTTAGTTATGAATCTTGTGTGAATGTGTGTGGTTTTACAAATAGACAGTCTGAGTAGTGTGGTCATTTTCACCCATTCTCTCATTAATTAAAGCATATTATGATATTGTATTTCACCATATAAAGTAGTGCACTGCAGAGAGTGTGCTTCAACCTGACAGACCTGGAAGGTGTGGATTTTATGAATGTGTCCTTTTATGAATGACATTAAGCTTTCCACACAAACATGACCAATGTCAGCTCAGTGCTTTTTTTTTTAATACTGTTAAAGGCAGCAACTGTATTTATATGCTTATAAAACTGGCCTGGAAACATCAGGAAAGCAGAAATGAGATCAGAGCTTGTATAGCTCATGACTTGACTGGTTACAGTACAGTAAGTATTATGGCAGGGACCTGGTACTACCAAATGTATCCATATGTTTATCCCATCATTGTTTTAGGCTTCATTGGGCCTGTCATGTTTGGAGCTAGGTGTGAAGGTTGTTGTTTGTGTGAATTGCAGGCCTACTGTCAAATGAATCCATCACAATTTTAACAAATTAGTTTTGTCTTTATGGTACATGTTATTGTGTTTGGAGGGGAAAATGCAGCAAGTGACTATTGAGGTTAACAGCACACTAGGACTGTGTGCAAAATTAATTTGCAAAGACTTTCTGTCAATCATCCAGTTTCATTTTAGTAGTAGTCACACTTTGTCTGGTTAGAGTAGCCCAAATATAGGCCTAATGTATTTTTAAAAAATTGCAGCAGTTTAACTACGTTTAATAATGAGGTTCTTGGTGCGCCATCATGGGTTCTAGACAAGACTCGGTCTTGTCTTTGTGATAACTGCTCCAGAGCCATGAGGTCAAAGTTTAAACAAACTATTAATAAACTGCACTTAAGCTAAGCACGCATTAGATTTTGTTAAATAAAGGTGGTTGATGGGTCAGCCTGTTATCTTTTGTTTTAGTGTTAGGGAGTAAACTTGAGTGTCTCTGACTGCATGTGAAGCTCTTCAATTGTTGCTTCTAATTAAAACACATTTATCAACTTTAACATGTAGCCCCATCTCTATATTGACCCACCATACTATTTTTTTTTTACATATTGGACCTATTTCAAAGTTAGCTCTTATTTAACTGGGGTTTGTCTTGATTTTCACACACTTCTGTGATATTTGCTCCATTTTGATATAATATGATATCAATCTTCAACATGTTTTCTCTAATGGTCTCCATTATTGTGAGGGATTATACTTGTATCTTACGTGCATCATATAAATGGCAATATGTGTATATAATAGTATTACATAACATCAGTGTTTTGAAGTTTGTTCTTAAATGCATTTTTTTTTTTTTTTCCTGTTTTCTTCTGTTAAAATTAGTTTTTGGGCTTAGCTAAATCCCAGCAGTGCTTTTGGCTTCTAACAGAGGGAACTTTCAGAAATTTTGCTTTTGCATACTTATGTCTTGCAATGAATAATTACTTTAGCAGTAACAGGTTAGTGACATTGATGTCAGTGATTCCAGATAAGCCTTTGTGTTGCTGAAACTAGTCCATGTTTCTGCCATCATCAGCCTCTTATCTGTGAAAGCAGAGGAAGCAAGGTACATGATGAATGTTGCTGCGCGTGCACAGACACACATACGGTATTTAAAGTTTCCATCATGACTGAGGATGAACTATATTTATTTGCAAAGAATGAATGTCATCTTTGTTGTGAAGAAAATCAAGCTTTCAGAAAAAGGTTAAGGAGCTAAATAAATTTTTTTCAGTTACTTGAAGATAGTGCATTGTTTTTAAATGTGTATATTTTTGTGACCTTGTGAAATAGTGGAATGTATTGCACCTGAGATGTCAGAGATGGGTTAGAGGACAGTCAGACATAAATTGGAAAAAGCATTGAGTGAATAATTATTGTGTGTTTTGCTTTCATAAGTGCAGGATGCAATTGTTTGGTTAGGAGAATTCTCAGAAGTGGGAATCCTTCAACAGATTTCTGACATTTAGTAGAGCAATTTCCAGACTAAAGCACTAGATGGTGCTTGTACACCTCCTTGGTAACATGTATCTGTGTGTTTATGTGTATAAAAATGTGTGTGTGAGAGAAAAAGCAAGAAGTACAGCATTCCACTTATATGAGCAGGTTAACGTATAGACTGAATGCAGTCAGATTTTGTGTAGAAAATGTTTTATGGAAACACTAGACTAGAATATAGTACACCACACACTCACACTTGCACACATTCATGCAAGCTGCATTGAATTAGTATAGTTGATTACACTTGATTCTGCTTTGATTGTTTTCATTTGGAAGCAGTTTATCAATATAGCAAAATGGGGAAGCCAATCAACTGTTTTTCTTTGATTGAAAGCCAGAAACCGTTATGAACAAGCGACCTGCAGTCAAAGCTTCCACTTCCCTGGTTAAAGCAGGATTCATGTTTCATCAGAACATCAGCAGATATTTAGCCTCCGCTAACAATTACTGCATGGGAGTTAAAGTCAAACTACGACCTATGTCACATTTTGGGCAAAGTTATTTTCATTTTGTGTGTCAAAAACAGTTGTGTTTGAGTGGTTTTAATGTGTAGTAAAACTGTGTGTTGCCCTATGTCCTCCAGCTTGATATAAACTGTTTTATAAACTGCTTTTTTTTTTTTTTAGCCTCAACAAATAAACACTTGTTAGAAAAATTAAAAACTGCCTTAAAAAGCTATTTGAAAATTATACTCACTATGAAATGTAATAATTCTTTTCAATTAAACATGAACAGGGTTGTGGGACATATACAATTCTGTGTATAATCAAGTGTAAATACATTTAATATTGGCAAAAAGACAATTTTATATGTGCAATTGATGTGATTAATAATTATTATAATTGTTAAAATTATAATTGTGAGTAATCTCTAGGGCTGGGTAATATATCAGACTAATTTGATTAATATAAGTTTTGCTCCCTGAAAACCATGAAAATTGTTTGTATCATAAAATAGTTATTATTCTTTTGGAGATCTTTCCTGTTTAGTAAACATACAAATGTGATCTGTTTGCTTCTTGTAAAATGTGAATTATAAACATGTTTCTCTAGTTGTACATGGTGTGTAGTGTTGGTGAAGGAAGAATATTTTTGACTCATATTTTGTTTTCAATTCACATAGACAGAAAACAATTAATTGAAAATTAAAAATTAAAAATTAAATTATCTTTAACAATGGGAAAAAAAGGAATTTTAAAATATAATGCATTTTTGTCTGTATAACCCAGCTTTGGTTACACCAATGCATTAATGTATTTTTATTGTAATTTTACTACAATAAAAATACAGCAAACCATCCACTTCAAAGAACAGTTCAGTTGTGTTTAATGTATGACTTGAATATTAAGGTAAATTAATATAAACTAACCTTTTTGATCAATGAGGTCCCTTTAATTTTGCATTTATTCATCCATTGAATTACTTATACTAACATGTTTATCATGAGGCAGTACGTACAGCACAGCAGCACTTAGGCCAACGGGCCATGTCACGTTTAGTGGCATAGCTGTTGTCATTGTTAAAGAGGTTAACTGGAACCGCCAGTATGGATATAACAGTGATTTAATCAACAGTTAGCTACATTTCATGCCTTCCTTTAATGCATTCAGCTAATCTTGGGGGTATCCCCAATGCTCTGTCAAGCGAGCTGTGTCATATCACGCTGCCACGCAAATCTATGCCTGGGGGCGCCGTCTCCTGCCCGTCTAAAAGTCACCATAACACCCTCTGTCACACTGAATGTTAGCCTTTCTCAGAAATGATAGTTAGACCACAGAATAAAGGGCACGGATGTGTCAGCTTCAATTTGAATATGAGGCATCAGTTCCTTGCTGCCTTGTGTTTTACCCCTTCCTCTTTTTCTCTCTTTCTGAATGCCTTTTCAAGCCAAGTGAAAAAAAAAATGGAAAAAAATTGCCAATGGCTGCAATGGGAGGAGAGAAGAAGAACAGCCTGGATTCTTCAAGCTGGGTTGATTCTTTCCCAACAGAAGCCTCTCCCTTCACCAAACTATCTACTGCCTTCTTCTATTTATTGGTTACGCCTGGGTTGTTTAGAAGCAATTAAGGAGCTAATTGTGGAGATTTCTGAGGATTGGGTATTATAGTAAAAAGTAAAGAGCTAATGGCTAATTGCCCAAGCAGCTGCTAGTGTTTATGAAGGAGGAGCAAGGATGCCAGGGGATCTACCAGGCGTAGAAGGTGCATGTGTGTGTGTGTATGCGTGTGTGTGTGTGTGTGTGTGTGTGTGTGTGTTCGAGGAAGAGGCAGACGAAGGGAGGGGGTTTCATCATTGCTGTAGATCCCAGCGATGGTTCACATTGGGCTGATGCCAGGTGAGACAGACACAGGAGAATAAGCCTAACTCAGAATAGTGTCTGCATAAATAATAATCACCTCTGATGGCCTCTGGTGCTGGATCTCAAAGGAGGCCAAGTGTCTTCCATGTTTGTATGTGAGGGATGTATCCAATCTTTATACCACCCTCACTGCACCACTCAGCCCTCACACCCCACCCGTTCTGCCAGACTCCCCTTTGGGCTTGCAGTGCCTCACGGATGACAGTTAGCATGTGGCAGAGCTCTCTGAAGTGGAAGGGATCCAGGATACTGGGCTTCTGTGCCAGCTTCACCAGGCTGGGATTTCACCCATTTCACAGTGTCTGCCAATGGCTGGGACTGTGAATGAAAGCATTTGAAACAATGCCTGGTTCTACAGTGTCAGATCAGTGGGCTTCAGCAATGGTAAGATGCAGCCTAAGGTGCTTTGGCGCCTATTTAAGAGAATCCCAGCAGGTCCCTTGGTCACGTGGGTGAAAGGAAGTGCTAAAGGGTGTCCAGCATCTCCACTAGCAGCGGATGGCTGAGATGAAGAGGAGGACATCAAAGCATTCTCTCAAAACTTATCTTGATTTACATTTGCTTTTCCATTTTTCTTCGTAAGTAAACATAAATGATGAGATTCCAACTTTTACCAACTGTGATTACAACTGCATAGTAGGACCACGGGACCATAGGAGTTGCTGTCAAGAGTCAGAAAAGTGTCACCTGAATAGAGAACAGACCACTAACTTACTTTTCTGCTTATAGAGTCACAGTTGCAGTTACTAAACATGTCAGAGTAGGTCCTATAAAAACTGAAATCATAGAGGAAGACCCAAAGAGAAAGATATCAAGCAATGATTGACAGATGTTCATGAGTCACACAGAATGCACTGATTAGCTTAGCAACAAGGATTGGTTGAAAAAAAAGAAAGAAAGAAAGAAAAAACACTCTTAGACATAACCGATACCTTTTATTTTAAATTCTTCATCCATTTTATTAGGCTAACCTCCAAAACTTAATATCTGTAATGAAATAACATAATTTTAGTCTATCCAATTAACCTCTGTCTCGACCCCCTTAGGGCTTCACTTAACATAGATTCAATGGCTTTCTTTAACTGCAGCTGTGCTTGAGGTGTTACAGTTTAAGTGCAAGACCTTTCTGTCGCGTTCTCTGTGGCTTTAATGATAATTCGGCAATACAGTAATCAATAGGCAGGTAACCATTGAACGGGATGCCAAAGAGGAAGCCATTTTCCTGGGTTAAGAAACAGCAGCAGCCGTGGATGGAGGAAGTGAGTGGGTGCAGACGGGCGGTGCGCCGTGTAGAACACTGTGGCAGCAGCCTACTTTGACTGCTCATTTATTCTGTTTATAATAGCAAAGCTGATGATAAATGTCCCGCAGAGTGCACATGTGCTAAAATATTCATCAATTGGAGTCCCCTAATTTGCAGAGGAGGAAAACCAATAAATTCAGACGTGAGCGGTAGTCATGTTATATTTATATGAATATGCAAGACCATGGGTGTGACATTAAGATGAATCTGACTTGTATGCGCTTTTAACCAATTCTAATGTTCTGCTGTTAGACTGAGATGTGTAAGAATAAGGTGAAAAGGTGGAGAACAAAGTGCTCTGTGTTGCCCTTGTTGGAAATTCACTTCCAGTTCTTCTAATGATGTTTCCAAATTTTTATATCATGTGTCAGGCTGCAAAAAAACAAAAAAAAATATCCTGACTTTATATACAAATCGTCTCTGATTAAAGGAAAAGTGGAAAGCTGCTCTTTCTCATATTTTTTGATATTCAAACATATAAAATAACATAAAAAGTGCCCTTCAGCATTGTGGTTGTGCTGAAATTTGATTTGTCATTATTATGGCATCTGACCAATTCTTTTTCCTCCCAAACCACATGGTGATTAATCAGTTTGCAGTGACTTTTTTTCTGGCAGCATTAAGGATTTTCTCATTTTCCTCCATTTCTCCTGCTTATTTTCTGTGCTTCCTTACTCTTTTCTTCTGCTTCGGTTTTTCCTCCCTGTATGTTTTTCTCACCCTTTTTGCTCAGGTGTGCAGGGGCCCGGAGAAAGAGGAGAAAGTGTGTGTGCGTGTGGGGGGGTTTCTCCAGTCGAATAGCCTGCAGAGTCACCGTCTCCTGGGGTAGGGATGACAGGAAGTCAGCCAGATGGCACAGAGCAGGTCTGCAGCATGTGACCTCCTCTCTGGAGAGTCAGGAAGCAAGGAGAAGAGGAGGGAGGAGGAGGAGGAAGGGGAGGGGGCGTGTTAGATTAAGGAAAGGAGTTAAAGAGATGGAAAAAAATGTTTGAATTACAGCTGCACAATATTGGAAAAAAAACAGTCATTGTAATATTTTTGTCTGCAATATGAAAACTGTTGAATTTCAGCAGATGACTTGAAAATCTTTATTTAGAAAGAATTCATTATTCTAGAATAATGTGGATTATTTTGCATCTGAATTAATCTATGTATTTAAAAAAAACCCATTAAAATAACCAACAAAATAATCTTGAAAATGACTCAAAGAACAAACTGCTAGAACCTGAGTCAGGTTAAATCATGTTATATCAGATAGTTTTCTCTTGTCAGTAGTAGTGATAGAAAAACTAGACAAAGTTCGTAGCATTACATATCTGAATTAAATTGTCAAAAAGCTGTCCTGAAATTGCAAGGTGCACATTCCAGTGATGCTACTGATACGGTATGTTGTGCCATCCTAATTCAAGTAGTGTAGTCAAATGAGCATCTCACATTTTACATTTAACATCAAAGTATTTCATTTTGTTTTTTCAATAACACTTTTTTTTTTTAAAGCAAGTAATGGGTAGTATTTAAATAGGTGCATGTGCTTTGACCATGCTTGACCATGCTATTGTGAGGTACAAATATCAGGAAGTGTTTCATGTTGTTGTGTAGGCCCATTTGACCATTCACAATCAGTCCGTTAATAGAACAGTTTTCTTATTTCACTGCAGTTCAGGCAAGTTGACTGATTGACAGGTACAGTACAGACATGGCAAGTGCTTAGTGGCAGCTGTGAAAACTTTCAGAAAACTCAATGAGAGCCTCAAATTTGTCATCATTTTTACCGCTTTTAAAGCAAGAGAGAAATTTTGGCCAAAAATTCTCTAACTTAGAACATCAAAAGCTAATTTGCACCCAGTGCTGCAGATCCACTTCTTGAAACGTTGTACAGCGAGGCGCTTTCCAACGAGGAAGTGAGTTTACTCTGGTGCCCTGGAAAAGACACAACTTCATTTCACTCGGCTGGAAGTCCCATCACAAGCTAACAGCTCCAATTTGGTATTGGCATCTCCAGTGTAAAGGGGAAAAATAAATTGACAAATTTCCTCACTTATTATTAACATTCCCAGGCAGATACAGATTTGCTCATCACATTGCACGAACTTCCATTTCATGCACAACTCCCAGTCTGCTCCAAACCAACTCCACCCCCTCCTCCTCCTTCTCCCCTCCTGCCCGGGGTTTGCTTTGATCTAAATTTGGCCTCAGTAGAAGTCTTGTACACAGTCATTTTCATATGGAAGCTTTGAACACACTGATGGAGGGCCCGTCGCAGCCACGCTCACTTTTATCCCCCGAGCCCTTTTCCCTCAGAGCATATGGTGAACACCCTTCACCGGAGTTTCCTATAACAGGGGGGAACACCCACCCTTAACATCTCCTATTCCCAGAGTCCTTGCATCACTCAGGGTTAGACGTGTAGAAATAAGCCAAACTGCTTTAGCTAGGAGAGCGATGACTTCAACCCAAAGTTGATTTTAATAGACTCAAGAGGCGTTTCGGCATTTGAATGGCGGCAAACCTGAGCAAGAAAAAAAAAAAAAAAAACAAGCACAGAGATGAGTACAGTACGGTGATAACTTGATCCCATGCATCCGCTCTCATTTCTCATTGTTCTATGTAGGTGTTCATTCATGCGAGCCAATGCATGACACAACCGAGTTCACATATTAAATATTGCAATATTAAGTATCTTTGATATTAGAATGGAAAACTGCCTTCGCCAGTTAGATTTTTCATTTCTGTGAATGTGTTCTGGGACATGAAGATCACCTTTCTCATTCTGGTGTTTCACTTTGCTGAAACAGAAACCAGCCCATTGTTTGGTAACAGAGAGCTACAGTGTTTTGGTCTCATCGTCTCAAACTGAAGAGCCGTCATCTGCTGCCAAAACGTCGGTCAAAAGACAACGACCAAAGCAGATCCGCTGTATCACAGGCTGGTTGTGAAAGAACTCCGACTGAATGAATACCTTTTGAAAACCGATGTTCCCTCGATGCGCACATAGTTCATTCAGAGAGTTGTGTTTCGTCTGAACGCTGGTGTAGCAGAGACAAAGATATGACAAACCCACCACAGGCTACAAAGCAGATAACGCTAATTTGCCAAGAAAACATTTTATTCACCTTTAACTAAGTGGAAAATCATAATCATTTGGTAAATCCATTAATTGTTGGTATTCATTGGAGACACTATTGCTTTTTTGAGGAGTGAGGCGCTTAAATTTCAGACACTTTACAGTATTTTTGGGCTAAAATAATGAGGTATTTATGATTTTAAATTCCCCTCAATGGCAAAATATCAGTAAACGTTTAATCACAATGAACCTTGAAACTAGCGGCACTTAATCATGTTCAGGGGATGAAGATTTTAATCTTTTCATTGCTAAATCCTTCCTTATGAGGGCTGTTACACTTCATGTGAACCAAAATACATGTGTACTCCAGAAGGGATACAGCATTTATCTCATTACCATTTCTTAAATGTTTACAGCCATTGTCTTCCTTTACAGTGCAAACACCATGCCGTACATGTAAAAACCGCTGCCGGGGTTGTTTTCAAGCTTTTATCTTAAATACATTCTTTCCAGATTGTTCAGCCCTAGAAACTATAATTACCATATATTATCACCTCCACAAGCTCTACCACTAGGGTTGCCATGTTAGAGGTAATTATATCACTCCCAAGTTGTCTGTATAATCACTTAACAGAAAAGCAGCTTTCATTCATGTGAGCTTTGCCTCTTATGTAGTCAAGTTCAGAAGGTTCTGCTTGGCCTGAGGGATAGACAGATGAAACATTTTTAGACTCTTTTTGGTCATCCTTGTGTTTTTTATGTGTGAGTTATAAGGATAAATGCATTTTGAAGCAAAATAATGACAACAGATTCTGCCACCGCAAGAATATTATGTTATATGGATTTACTTTTAAGCCAAGTTAAAATGGTTAATTTTGCTTTAAAATGGAAAAAATACTGATGTTCTGTTGTTCAGTATGTTCAGTATTTTATAATACTGAATGGATATAGGCTGATTTATCGACCAGGCAATATATAAGGCTGATATATAGATTTTTTTCAATATCAGCCATCGGCCTTCTTCTTTTTTCTTTTTTTTTTTTTAATTTGAAAGCCAATATTTGATCAGTAGGAAACATGTTGTGAGATATTTGATCAGACACCTTTGTGGGCAGCACTGGAAGATCATTAAATGTTAAAAATGTACTATGTGTACATGTATTAATAATTGTATTTATATTGCTGAATAAAAATCTTAGTTATCTCAGTGTTTCAATTGTATTTTACGGTTAATGAGCTTTAAAACAAAACAAAACAAAAATAACAGCATTAAAAACCAGCTGTAGATATTGGCCATCGGCTGTCATCACCCTTAAAAAAAAAAAAACAATGTTGGTTGACCTCTATTTTTGAGTTGTCAAACATATAATCTATTCTCAAATGGTAACACTGGCAGTAAAAATAAATGCTATGCTAAAAAAGGAAAAATTAAGTTGGAGCAAAACTAAATAAGCAAAATAAGCACAGACATAAAACTTGCAAACAGTATGAGTAACTTAATAGAAAACGTAATTAAAAATGTGTTTTTATTGTGATTTAAAGCTAAATTTGCCCTTTCTTTGGGGATTTCTTACCATTCATTATCACTTTATCCTCTGTAGTTTGCATTTTTCAGTAAGACTCAGGTATTTTCCTCATATTTAACTTACTGACCATGTAAATATTCATTAAAACTCTTAAGTCAGGTTTTTATATGATCTCAGAGAAAACAGTAATATACATTAATTTAACATAAAAAAAAAAACATCTACAGCCACTGTTTTTTTTTTTTTATGTATCTACTTTACTGGTGTATCAATGTTGCAAAAAAAATGATGGAATTTGTATATTCCCTCTCAAGCTTCTGAACATCCACGTGAGTCCTATCTGATGACCATGGAAATCTGTGGAACTGGATTTTACATGTATTTTTTGTTTTTTTTACTAGATGGCCTTTATTCAATATGGTCACATTATGAAGATCGAATTTATATTCACAAAAATGGACGCGGAGTTTCGAAACGAAGCACTAATTTTATATTTTAAGTTACCACGGAGCCATTTGAGGGTTTTCGGATTGTAAACAGCACACCCAAACTAAGACACATCAGATACTTTCAGTACACCACAAACACCATTAGCATTCCGGCGTTTATTTCAGCTGACTGCGATATTGTGCTACGTTTCCGTGTTTGGTGTTGTCTGTTTCCATCGCGCCAGCTGTTGGGTTATTTATAACTGTGGTTGCTGATCTAAATGAGCTAGTAATTAGGAAGCAATGCTTTTGAGGAGACATCCGTTCCCACCCATCCATCCATCTATCCATCTCTCTGCTTCTTGTTCCCTCCATACCTCCTTTTAGTCCACTCTCCTTTTTTTCCTCTTGTCCCCAAACACACCATGAGGCAAGTGGGAGATGAAGGGAAGACTTGGCTTCACTGAATAATTGAAAGGATTTTTACAAGTGGAATATCTTGTCATTTGACCCCTATAAAAGCAAAACATGGGGTCGTATCAAAGCTCAACATGGACACAGGTATACACTGGATTGAATGTTGTGCCTGTAAAGAACAAAAAAACAGCTTTGCATCAATATCTGCAGATACAGATACAGTATGTACGACTACGAGTTGTATGTTTGTATGTTTTCAAGTTTCATTACAGTTTACCTTGCACTCTGTACCCCTCCACATCTCTATCCTAAAATATCACTAAGAAAAGTATGTTTGAATATGCCTCTAAGCTGGGTTCCCATCCCCCGTGGGTACCCCTTTACCTCATGCTAATTTCCAACTTTCAAAGCTTGTAAACTTTATTTAATTATACACAAGTCAATAGACTCCCTTGCCCAGATTTTTGGCAGGTTGGAGTGTTAATTTATGAAAAACAAATCTGAAATATGCAGATGTCTTTTGTTTGAAGCAGCTGTTAGGTCCTGTTGCCAGGTTTCAATCAGGCGGTCTCATGGGATGCTGACATGTGCGATCTGTGGCCAAGGCACCCCGTTTGATGTCTGACAGGGACTGAGGGACTCAAACTAGGCTCGAACATGGGCACTCGCCGCAACCTAACTACAATTACTGTACAAGGTGTGCACGTGTTTGTATTTTTTATTTATTTATTTATTTATTTATTATAAAACTGCAACATAAAGCAAAATATGTCCAGGAATTTAGTGAAGAAAAGGTGTTTTTTTTTTTTTTTGTAATGTCTGTGATAAGTCAGTATTTTAATAAAATAAAAGAAGTGCAACGGAGCAGCGCTAAGGTGCATTTGCATCGCGTGTGTTCAGACAAACACTGTCAGCCATAGTCATTGCTAATTTATGGCCCTCATTAAGTGCCACACAAAAAATTGCAGCAATTATCATTTATCTTGATATATTATTTACTAGGGATCATTTTCGTGCTTGGTTGGGGACTTTGGTGAGGAAGATACAGAGGAGAAGGAATTAGAGGAGGGGGGTGAGGGAAAGAGGACCACAGGGGTTTCGAGACAGCTGGCATGAGAGAAGCTGTGAGATGTAGAAGGAGACAAGGAAAAGACAATGTGATGAGTGCGCTTAAAACGAGTGGGTATCTTTATGACAAGGATGTACTCAAACTTGCATCAGGCCTGTTATCTACATGTTATATTCAGTGTTTAATGTTTAATTTTTGATCTGTTTTGGTGTAAGCGTGTGCATCTAGATGTCATGTATGTTATTCAAAACATATGGATTCTATACGCAGACATAATCAAGAAAAGTCAAAGTAAAATGACCTGAAAGGCTTAAACATTTACTTATGCAGGGTTACACAAGCAAAATGATTCAACTGATATTAATGAGGTTGTTCGCATCAGTTTAATATCAATAATTTATGACTACACTCATTTTGACATGCGTTTAATTACCAAGAACAATCCACACACGCTCTGAATAAGACTGTGGGCTTTGTCTGGTCTGTGCACTCTGATTACCATTGTGAGCCACTGGATTTAGCTTAAAGGTAAAGCTGCTCACGCTACAAATCAGGAAGGCAGCGCCAAAGTAAACACAGCTAAAGGTTTCAGACTTTTGCAACATGTTTACTTTTTTCTAAAATCAAGGAGAACACAAACAGAACCAGAAATTAGAAGAGTGGAGATGCCCTGAGTATGTACAAAACATGGTCTTCATTTAATCAAACATAAACAGGACCAGTGGCTGCTGCATTGGGCTGTATTGTGGCTTCCAGTTGTTTTGATTATTGTACATATACCAGGATGTCAAAATCGGTGTGACACTTTTAAAACCTGCTAAGTTGCGTTTACTATCATTGTCAGAAACTATACTTTTCCAGACAACAGTATGTGCGCTGCATTAAGTCCCAGACTTTCCCTGAGAAATTGCAGAAAGTTATGAGAATAATATAAGCATTGGGGGGATGATTACAGCAAACTCCTGTGAAATTGTTGATGGCAAAAGTTTTTATGATAACTCACGCAGAAACACATAATCGTCCTGATGTGTCTCTGATGTCCTGATTATTTTTTCTGCTCCTCATTACAGCAGAGCAGTGCTGGCTGTTAGTCATAACAATGTCACTGTGATGGCACTGTAATTAACATTATGAATATTTTGCTCCACGCCTTGTTTTCTCTCTCCGCTCCCTCTATATTCTTCTCTCACTCATTCTCATTTTTACTGTTTACTCTCTATCAATCTTTTTCTCTCTTTCATTGTTTCTGCGTTCTACTCCTTTCCTTTATTCTCCCCCCACCCTTACAATCTCTCTGCATCTTCGAAGTTTTTTCCTCCTTTTGTGACTGGGTGACAGATGCTTAATTGAATGATGAATGTCCCTTTATTATATTCTAATTGAACTGCTCGCTCTTCGATTGGCTGGCTCTTGTGCGGCTGGGTTTGCCTGATTGGTTGGATAGATCGTGTTGAGGGTTCAAGGGTGGGGTGAGGTTGGATGAGTGCGAATGGCGGCTGGCAGCAGTGACACCCTACTCTCCATCTGTCTCCTCACACACTTGCATATACACAAACACATGAGCATCCTACCCCCATCACCTCAGCCTTTCTTCTCACCTCTCACACAAGGGAATGGTGCACACACTCTTAATAAATTATGCAAATGCACACCGTTAAAGGGCCCCGTATTAATCTTAAACATTTTTAGCATTTTAGTGCTTTTAAATTCCTGACATTTTTGCAGGGAGGGTCACGTCCTTGTACTTATGTCCAGCCTGATATTACTCGGCTCAACTCAATCCAAACACCTCCCCCACTTGCATTTCCCTCCTCCACCCAGGCAGTTTTACACATCCACTCAAACACACACATGCGTTTAATATCACACACGAACAAGGACACATACATGCACTTACAGATATAAAAACACTTGCAACTGGCATAAGAACACGCACAGACACACATTAAATGCACAAACATAAGGACACACACTGGTGGGTGTCTTGGACCGGCCCTGACCTGACAAGCGGGCGATGAAGATTAATGCGTCCTCCCTGAGTGACAGGCTGGGGAATTGAAGGGCAGAGGGCCTCGTTAATCAAGAGCCTGACAGGTGCCATTCAGGCCCTTGGAACAACCGCAACTCCCACCACCACCAACAACCACACACACATACATATATATATATAGTATACACACACACACATACACATAGAGACACCCATTAAGATACAAACATCTTTCTAAAGCAAACCAACACCAGATAATTGCACATACCTCACACTATCACAGCCCTCGCTCACTTTGCTCCTTTTTCTACTGCATCCACTTTTCCAGTCCAATAGCCTGGCGTTAAGCACAAGCAGACTTAATCATGCACAGCCAGAATTAAAACTCATTCCTCAGAGCTAGACCGACAGCACGAAAATAAGAAAATCAATCGGGCACTTGGCAGGGCTGCCCATACTCACTGAGTACGGGTCTTTCCGCTCTCATTTGTAGGGGCCTTGGAGCTTAAGGCCCAAGAAGGGGCCAGACTTTATGATCATTTATTATAATTTACCAATAATGCCAAGCCCCAGGATCGTTACTGGCCAACCATTAATGATTAATTCTCTAATTCTCTTCTCATTCCTTCTTGGATTCCTAAAAAAATATATAACCTGATTATATCTGTGTCAGATATGGGTATATTTATTTAAAAAGTGATGACTTAATGAAGGTATTGTAAAAGAAAAAAGAGAGAGGTATTTCCAAATACTTCAGTCTGGCTTTAGTCAAATGAATAAGCTGGTGAATGACTTCAATACATGGTTTTGTCATTTGTTTCTCATTCATTCACACATAATTATTTATTTTAACACTTTAAACATGTATCATCATCAACAGTTTTTGATGTATTTTAATCTGAACTCAATGTTGGCTCTTGCTGTATTTTCAGTTCGCCCATCTCCTTTATTTAACGTCTTATTGAATAACTTGATGATTGATTTAATTCGTGAAAAATTATTAATAATGAATTCTCAAAGATTAAATGACTAATACATAAATTGTGAAAAAGTTTTTATGTGGTACATTGTATTCCTTTTCCTGCTGTAAGTTCATGTAACACGGGGGTGGATTAAAGCAAAAATAAATGGAAACTACCTCAGAATAACTACCCTGCTCCTGCATGTACAGTAGCAGTAAAACCCTTACATAAAAAAAACATTGTTAACTCAAACATGACAAATTTATGTTTTTGCAATAAGCCGGGAAATGAGCAGCTCTGGCTTGGTCTCGATAAGAGTTAAGTTGTAATAATGAAGAGGCACATTTCATCATTCCTGCTCTTAGCTATAAAATGTAGACCCTGCACTGTATCTCTTTACCTGCCTCAGAATGCTCCAGTGAGCCTGCGTTAGTTTTTGCAGTCTGCTTTTATTAGCTAATGGAACTTAATATTTCATGAGCTATTAATGGAAACCCAGCTCGTAATTAGTATTGTGGCAGAGAAATACGGGCATGTATCTTCATTAGGCATCAGAGCAAGTCTTTTCATCTTCATTACAACCGCTCCGCATCATTTTTCACTCTCTTATTACGCCTTTGTTTTTGTTACCCAGTTGTCGCCGCACGCTCATTATGCAGTGGGATGGTGGTCGACGGAGACAGGGGCAGGAAGGAAAACATGGCCATCCTTTACAGATGTTGAGTAACGATCCTGGAGGATGGAATCAAATCGGCCTCCTAATCTTCGCAAGCTGTGTCACTTTATGTGATTAAGGTGTTGCAGATTCCTTTTTTTAGGTTTAATTTGAGTAAATATTAATAATGACGCCATTGAAACCACTCATTATTGCATTCAGAGAGGGCAGTGGGCGGGCACTCAGCACTTTACTTCACATTGGTTTGTCAGGAACTATTGTGTATTTCAAAGCTGAAAACTGAAAACAGCCTGAATTGAGATGAGAGAGGTATTAAGCAAATTGTTCTCGGATCATTCAGCGCACAAGCTCTCCATCTCAGCAATACAGCCACATAGTTAATGACAGATAAGACCATTGACCTTTGGACACTCTACTCACTGTAATAGTATTTGAAATGTCAAGCCCCCATGTAATAAACTATGGATATGCCCGTAGACAGTGTTTGGATAGGACAAATTACTCCAGGGAAGGTAAAAGAGACATTTTCTTTCAACTCCTTATGTTTTCTGACATGGACGCATGAATCCTGTAAGTCATTTATTTTAATAATGCTAAAAACGGTGGCTTTAGATGCTAGTATCTGTGGTCTTATGCAGCAAATCGCATAAACAATATTAACATTGTACCTATCTTCAAAATATGTGTCTTTACTCTCTAGCTATCATGTGTGATTCTTAGGACTTTATTGCCTCTCATATCTGGAGGAACACAGGCAGCAATTTCCAGCCAAAGGCCTCAAGGGCGCGCATCATTGTAAGGCAGCCATTGCTCTTTACCATGGCGATTCATGGGGCCTCTATTTCCAGTTGTATTATCTTAATTGTCCTGGCAAGTATGTTCAGCGGTTATATTATCAATTTATGGCCCCTCTTGCCACCCCATTAATCCAGCAGTTAAAACACTGTAACCGGTGGCTCAAACTCTGTGCGAAAGGAGCATAAACCTGTCCCAGGATCGCCCGTGGCGCTTGATGCAAGGTAGCGCTCCTTGGGATGAGGTAAAACGAAGGATGGGTGCTATTTTTTTTTTCAACCTTTTTCTAGAGTTACCTTGTCATAACTGGAGACATTTGTTGAAATTAAATTATTTGTAGCTATTCTACATCACATGACATAAAGGAGAAAGGAATGATTCTTTCTAATGTTATTGTACAGAGCAAAACTGTGAGATATAATTTTTCAAATAGGGATATAAAGTTACATGTTCAGTGTAGTCAATACATGCAAATGTTGGTTGTGTTATGAAGTGGGATCAGATGTAAAACATATAATATTGATAAGCGATAATCCCACAAACCCATCTAAGAACTAAGTCTCCACAGCGTCTATCAACATATTAACAAATAGTGCTGAAATAGTACGTGCTGTCAATCATTTTACATATGAGTTTAAAACGATTACCCCTTAAAGTGAGACTTGCGCAGAACACACACATACACAACCCCTGGTGATGTCATATGCCACAGGTCGAAGGTCCAATGCCTGATCCAATTACAGGCTTGTCATATACTCCACATGATCCAGAGGACTGAAATGTCACCTGCTGTTTTACCAGGACATGGGTTCGTCTGACACCCATCCTTAAATCAGGACTGAATACTGAATACTATAAAAGAAAACATCTTGTTCTACTTGAGCTTTTGAAAAAAAATGCACATTTTTTTTATTTATTTGTGACAAATCCTGCTGGTGACTTATTTTCTAATTGTCCAAATTGAGATACACTGTTTTCATCACACATTCATACATGCATACCAAACTTGCAGCCTCCATGTGTGTATTTGTGTACTATCTATTTCGCCTCCATCCCTCTCCAACCTCTTTGCGTCTCCAGGCTGAAAACTGCACCAACAGTAATTGCCTGACCTTTACGGCAGCAAGATAGTCTCATTAAGCCTGATGGATAATGATGGCGCCTCTCTGTGCTACGTGAACCTCTGTGATAATGAAACAACAGAACAGCCCTGCTGCTCCACCGGGGGGTCACAGGAGAAGGCTGATAACCCAAAGAGAGAGGCCCGTTCCTGGCTAACGACAAGACCCAGAGCCCCCTGTAGTGTCACCCTTCTCTCATACCTCCACATGGGAGATGGGGATGCTGGGTAATGTGCTGTTGCTGTCTTTGTTTTCACATTCTTGGCTTTGATTTGAGACCTTGATATTCCTTTGTTGAAGGATCTTCCCGGTCTACAGATACGTTGGAAGTAAAAGTGTTAGTATGTAAATTAATGTACATCACCAGTGTCCTTTTGAGATGATTTACGTGTTTCAGTGTTTAGATACCATTTCCTCTAAACAAACACAAGAGGCTCCAGCAGATGTCTGTAAATTTCGGAATAGTCAAGAAGTGCTTCATGTTGAAAATGATAAAAAAAAAAAAAAAAAAAAAAACTTAAGTTTTAGAATCCTAGAGCTATTTTTGTGTTGACTCCCAAATAATGTTATCTACTCTGATTAAGTGATTTATTATTTTGTACTTTCAGTGTACTTACAGTGATATTTTGCTATATTTCACGCACCGATTGTGTTGATGGTCATAAAAACTCAAGGTAAAGTCAAAGGTTTTTATGTCAGAATAGATAAAACTAAAGAAAATCTGACTTTTTCAGCAAAATATATCATAAACTGAACATAGAAACAAGCATCTCCAACCAGTATCTTGTATCAAACTACTGGCTTTAGTGGTGAGTCAGTGTTACAGAAGATGACAGTGTTTCCACATTCACTACGGAGACTTTGAACATCCATATCCGACAGCAGAGAAAGTGCATGTTACCTAAATTATTTAAGTGTATTGATAGGATTAGTGGTTGAAATGTCATTAAACATTTTAGATCAGTAAATATTTGGTCACTGGTTGAGATTAAACTGTGGGTACTTATCAATCTTAGCAAGCTGATTCAATTCATTTTTATTTAAGTATATAGTTACATTCACTATTTAATTATCTATCATTAATTTACCCATAACACAAGAAAAATAATGAAGCCGTGCACATATTTTCATAACAAATAACTTACTAGGAATATGTCAAGTGAAACAGTGGCTGTTAACAGATGCGACATTTGTGTTTCTTTTGTAAAATCCCTGCTTTTGTCATTGTTTAGCCTCTAACCTCGCCAACAGATGTCAGAACATGTTTATCCCCTTTTAGTCCACAGTTGTCACTGAGTACAGTCTTCAGCTGGTGTCATTTTTTTCTTCAAATGTAAACACGATTCTTTTTTTTCTTCAGAAGCCAAGTGGGAGACGGTGGATTAATACTAGTCAGACCACTTTTATGCCTCTGTCTAACTCGTGTCAGACTGCTGTTGGAGCAGAACAGCATCTAGACCGGTTTAACAAACCTCAGACCAACATACCAGACAATGACTGCTGCGACATTAAAACGAACCATGACTAGAACTAGAAAACTACAATGATGCTATTATTTAGTATTTCAGCTCATGATGCATTTTTCTGTCTGACTGTAAATAAGTGAAGTCATATCCAATCTATGAGAGAAATAAATTAAAAGCATAACATATACATAAAACCACATATTGGCAGACATCTGCGTTTATGTTAAGTTAGTCTAGGGTATTTTTGGTTTTGTCTTTTCCTGTTTCATTTTGGTGAAAGTTTTTGTTTTCCTGTCTCGTCCACACTCTGTCTTTGTCTTCCCTAATTCCCTCATTGCCCACCCCTGGTGTTCCTCCTGTGATTACCCACACCTGATTGTGATCCCTGCTCGTTCTAAATATTTTCCCTCTCCCCTTTTGTCTGTTGTCAGTGTGTCATTTTGGTTCTTCTGGTCAAGATCTCCAAGCCTTTGAAACCTTGATTCCTTGGTTTTTGGCTTTGTATCACAGATTGTTTTGAAGCCTGACTCATTAAATACCTTGGAATCCTCATTAACCTGGTTATGTTGTGCATGGATCGATGCCAGAGTGTCCTGCATTAACAGATATCATGTATTATATTTCTGTACTGTATCCCAATAGTGCGTGAATGTGTGAAAATGTGCATTAAAAAACATATCTTTGACATGACCTTTTCCAACACTTATATAATAGTAACTTATACATGCATTTGAAAAAGTTAATTTCATACAGGGGGAAAACATCACTGTTTATGTGAGAATACAGAAACGAAATGGTCTGAACTTTGAGTAAAATGTTCAAATGTGTTCTTGAGGAGGCACCCATTCATTTGTTTACACTTGCATCTGCCAGTCTGTGATTCATGAGTAAATGAGATAGAAAAACCACACATTAAGCTGGGTTTCTGATGAAGATATTTCCTTAAAGTGACTAGATGCTTACTCATTTGAAACATTAGTGGTCAGTGATTTAGCATTTCTTCAGTGTAATAAGGGTGGATCATTTGCAAAAAGTTAAAGGCCTTGAATGTTATTAAAAGAAACCAAAACAAAAAGAACTTTTTTCCCCATTTCACCTCAGAATGGCTTAAATGTATTTTCTAGTGTTATATGGGGCAAATATAAGAATAGTGCACAATTTGGGGTTTGGGAACCACAGAGAACATAAATCCTGCCTTATGTAAGAAGGATACAGTCATTTTGGACCTCAGTGCAGTCTGTTCGATAACAGCAGATATGGAGTTGTACTGTGCATATGTGTGGTGTATGTACTGCAGTGTGGGCATTTAAGATTTTGGAAGGTGAGGGGGGGGGGCTGACAAAAGGGCAGATGTCCCAGTTAAGCAGCCAATGCCAGCAGGGGGTGCTGACACCTTGATAACCATGTGCTAACTCCCCCTCCCCCTCTCACCCCTAACCCCCACCTCCACCCTCCACTACTCCTCTCTGACTGTGGCTTGTGGTCCACAGCTTCTCTTCTGGCTCTGGGAATCTGCGTCGGTGTGTAAACCAACTGCAGTTTGTTCAGCACTGACACTGATCACATTGCTGCTTGCAGCTAAAGAAATGAAACTGTAAAACAGCAATGCAGCTAATCATTTTTAACTCACTTTCTCACTTGTAATTATTTAGTTTTCACTAATAATAAATCCACTTAATATGTAAAATTGGAATATAGGAGCCTCACTCAGGGACAGCTTTTTTTTTTAAATTAAGCGTAGTTATTTTTACTCCTACTTCCCTTCCTCTTTTTCTTTAAAGCAAAAAGGTGTGATATTATGTTCATCTCTGCAATTTGTCTTAAGTCATGTCTGCCACTATTCGCTGTCTAATCTATTTATCATAAAGTTGGTAATTGTTTCATCGAGGATCGTAGCACAGTGTCTTTTTCTGTGCATACTTTCATGTGATGATAAGTTGAAATACCAGGTCACATATTAATCAGTGAAATATTTAATTAATTTTGAAATAATAATAATTATTAATCTATTAATCCATAATTATTAAAACAGAATTGGTGTTCCACCAATAATCTCCTAATTAATATTTTAATCATGATACAGTTCAGGCAGCAGATATTAATGCATTTTTGCTTTCTGAATTATTTGAAGCAGGGAACCTTCCTGGAATTTAATAAGATGATACAAGATTAATGTGGCTCATTATGGTTGAAAAATAATAATTGGAGCAAAAATAATTGCAAAAAAGAAAAATTACCTGTACTGATACTGATCATTTCTATCCTAAAATGTAGAAAGACATACCACAAAGAAGCTAAAATATTACTACACTGAAGAATAATTCTACTGTTTGTCTGTAGAAAAATCTATTTTTACACTAACATTTCTCTTTTATGTGTTTTTCCATAAAGCATATTACTTTGTGCAAATCAAAAAATGCTAATGTAAAATAAGCTTAAGATGTTTCAATAAGCTGGCCATTTTAAAGGAAAATAAAATGTGATTTCGTTGGGTTTCTTAACACTTCAATATTATATCACATTTTGCGTTTTAGGCTCATTAAAGGTATAAAGTCCACAATGGCCGCTATGTGATATGACAGATGACCTACATTTAATGCACTGATTGGAATCATTCATACTTTTAGCTATAGGGATGTTGTATCAGTGAACTCATCTGAGACCCATTGTATCACATTAGCTTTAGCACAGACATGTTGTTTAACAAATATATTCAGCTTGTGGGGAAAAGATGGAGTTATATATTCACAAATTAATTTTCTTGCAATTATTACTGGAGGCTGAAGTTAATAAAGAAAGCATGTAGCCTAATATATCCTCCTTTTTACATTTAATGCATAAAGGTTAATTGTTTGCATTTATAATTTACAACAACTATTAAGTATCAAAGTGACACCTTTTTTATGCTGCATATCTTTTCTTTTCATCTTTCACTTAGTCATTCAGGATGATGACTGTGAAATTTGGTCAGTGGGGCTCTGATGTTGCACTGAGCTGATGGGGAGCTGCACCGAGGCACTGGGCTGTATAGTGAGTGCTGTGTGCTATGTGCCAGCTGTGGGAGTGGGTGGGCAGGCCGAGTTAGAGCCAAGCCAGGCAGGCTGGAGTGGATCAGCTTTGTGATACTGCAAACCCCAGAGCCTCACGCCCCAGGGAGAGGTCACAAGTTCAACTCCCTCGTCTGCTGGTCACACAGGAACACCAGGCCCCCCTTTGTGTGTGGATGTGGGAGTAGAGTTTGTGTCTGTGTTTAGGTAAAAATGTAGTGAGGGAAGATCTATGAGGCTGAAAAAAAAAAAAAAAAAAAAGATGCAGTAACTAATAACAGGTTTTAGAAAAACTTCAACACACGAATGGCCTGCAATCTTTTATTTGACTTTTAAATGTTTAGATTTTACTTCAGTTTCACAGTCACTGGTTATGTTTTGCGTTTCGCATCATCTCCAATCTATTTCAACATAGCTGGGGTGTGTACATCATCGCACTGTTGAAATAGCTGGGTTACAAATACCCCCCAGGTCCCCTTAGAGGACAGCATGTAAAACATATCAAGACCTCTGTATATGTATTCAGGATCTCCTGAGGTGAACGCAGCAGTGGAAATGCCATGAGGCAGGTCCTTTTTAAACTGTTTCGTTGAACTGCCCGATGAACGTTTATAGGTTCAAGGTTGTCATCTGTCGCCATCTCCCTAACGCTGCCGCTGTTTGACTTTCACATGGAGGTGCTAAAAGGAGATTTAGAGTGGGTAATCCTTCTTTGGAAACCATCCATTCGGGTAATTGTGATATTGTAACTTGAGAGAAATACAAAGGGCCTTACATTACATGGCATACTTAAGGCTTTGAATGAGGTTATGAGTTTGTCTTGGTAACATTTTCATTCACTGATAATAACTTGCTCCCAAACTGTAGTCCTGACTTTGTGTGACAGTGTGTGAAATGTACCACTGAAATGTTTAATTGTTAAATTTTTTCATAGAGAGAGACAAAGATCTGCTTTTATACTTTACTGAGTTAAAGCTAATTTTTTTCTTAACTGTTATGATATCATAGTTTATGTCTCATTAGTCTAAATGCTTTGTATACATTTTTCATTTTACAGCTTAAATGTCATCTGTTATAATAACCCCAAGCCAGACCTTTTGCAATCAATAATGTTTTATTCAGTTTAGCAAACTTTCATCAGATTGAAATGAAATATGACATCATTTGCATTAGAAATTGTTTTGCTCTGATGTAATAAATCTCACCAATGTTTAGTTAATGCTTGCAAATATGTTTGACCCACTTTTTAGACACAGTTGTTGGTCTGAGAGGTAGTGCACTATACTGTATTCATTTCTTGGGTCTTGTCTCTATATGACCACTGCTGGGACCAGACAACCCCAGCTATCAATCGCTCACAAGTGCTCCTCCTCTTAAAGGAAGGAACATGCTTACCAGAGGCACCTCCGCAGTGATAGATATCCATAATACTTCACTGGCCAGACTTTTGCAAATAGAATACCCTGCTGTGCTAAAGAAAACAATGTGTTTCTGAGGAGCAAAATACAATCCATCACCAAGTCCGTTAGGACCAAGAAATAGGAGCGAAGGAGGAAAGACAGGAGACTGGAGACTGGAGAGTGGGGTCGGGTAGAGGTGGGGGGGTTATGGGGCTACCTGGTTTTCACATCACAGAGGCCTGTGGGCTGGTAGATTAGTTTGTGGTGGCTCAAAGGCCCACGGGCCACGAGTCCACCACTAAAAGGAGCAAGCCATTCATACAGTTACTCTTATAGGTGAAACTCAAGCCAGTTCCAGCCGGTGCCACGCCAACAGCAGCTTTAATCAATCATCGCCTTTGACTGAGGTGAGAGGAGGCATTCTGGGAGATTAATAGTAGTCTTTAATTCAAGGCCTGATGTAAACAAGGAAGCATTCTGGCTCAGTGTCATTAGTATGTAGCGCAAGGTCCCTTTTGTTCTTAAGGATTTGAAAACAGATAGGTGACTCTCAGTAAATGTAAGGCACAACACGGCACATTCACAGGCAAAAGCGGATTTTGTAATTAAAAATACTAAGAAAAGAGTGCCTAAAGCAGTTGTCCAGATGGATCAAACTCTAATACAGTATTATACAGCAGAGATAAAGTGTTTTCTGCTGCACATGTGAAGATGTAACTTTCAGGCATCTGAAAACTGCCACCGCATCTTATTTTTGATAAATTCAGGACTCAGAATATGAAAAACATCATACATAAAGTAACTTTCCAGGTATAACATCTTAGAGTAATTTACAGCAAAGACAGCTGGTTTTATTATCACTCCAGCTACTTTGTCAGGGTAGATGTCATGTTAGATTATATCCGGAGCACCACAAGGGTAAAAACCTGTTTTGATTAAATCTTTTTTAGCCTACTGTGCACAGAAATGGTCACTTTCATTCATGATTCATCTCTCTCACCTACAGACCTCTCTATGGAAGACAGTACCCAGTCTTGTCTCCCTATATCTGCCCCAAATGACCTCCCTTCTCATTTCCTCAGGGAGCCCCCCACCAAAAATATTATGCTGAGTTTTCTTTACACCGACCTGTGGGGACAGGCAAAGACACCTCAGTCATTATCCATGATAACTAATCTATTAATGTTGAATGATGGCCTCATTAAAAGGTTCAAATATAAGTCTAAGCTTATGTGTTAATGACATGTTAATGCTTCTGTCAATTATAAGCTGGGGTAATGACACCTGCAATGAGATGATATTGCTGGTTGAAGTCAAACTTGTAATTCCATCCCCTGAGAGGTTAAGTGGAGTGTTGATCTTTGGGCGTGAATGGAAGATGAATGTTTCACTGTGGTCGAGAGTATCATCCTCACGCTATAGTTTAGGAAAGTTAAAAAATGAAACTGAAGTTTCGGTCAGAAAATATTCATAGTCACGAGTCACATTTTAGCAGCTTTGTGATATATAACCTTTTTTTTTTTCGACATAAAAGTAATATAGCTGTCAAAGAATGCAGATGAGTAAAAAGTGCAAAAGTTGGCTCTGGTTTTTTGCGGCATGCATGTAAATCACTATTACATCAAAACTGGTGCTCTGTGCTGCATTGGTTTGAGAGAGTTTGAGTGTTGCGGTGACATTTATCTATTGCAAAGAATAAAAACTTAAGTGCTTACATGAAATTTACTTTCAAGACTATATGCAGATGTTAATGAAAAGATTATTGGATTTGGATTCAGATTTATGTAGGGTGTTAAATCCTATCTGTAAAGGTATGGCACCATCCTGAGCCTCCCTGATGCAGGCCTGTCTCTGTGTCATATGGCGTTCATATCATCAGCCTGTGCCAGCTGTGCGATCAGTGGGATTGATCTGTTGGCAGCAGGACTGTATTCGTCTGTCCACTCTCTCTCTTTCCTTCTTTCCATCTGTCTGAAAATCTCTCACTCTCTCTCCTTTTCTTCTCACTCGAGACCCCCAACCCCCTCTCCTCTCCTCTTCTCTCCCATCCCTCTCTCTTTCTCTCTCTTCCCTCTGTCTGGCTCTCGTCGCTTTTTTCTGGCCAGGCAGACCATCTCAATGTGAAATCATGGTTAATGCGCCATGACAATCTGACACAACGCACAGTCCAGGCCCTGCTCCATCTGGTTTCAATTTAATTTGGTCAGAGAATGGGGGTGAGTGTGGCGGTGGTGAAGGGAACGGGGGGCGAGATGAAGGGATGGAGGACTGGGTGCTTGTTGGGGAGGTGGGTGTGGGGGTGAGATGAAAGCTTGGCGTGTTATTCTTCGCCGAATCGTCTCACCATCTTTCATTCTTCTCAAATTGACCCCGTCCCCACATTCAACATTAACTCAGTTGAAAAATGTCTAAGATGATAGCTGTTCGATCAAAGGTCTCCAAAAATATGTTAAAGATCTGTAGGGGGAACAGGCCATGGGTTGGCTCATTAAGACCATTAGAAAGAAGTATGTGTATGTGTGAGTATAGTGGGGGGGTGACGGATCAGAGCATGTTGAATGGTCACAGGAGGAGTTTAGCCTCGGTGCAAAGAGTTAATGGGGACATCTTCTTGCAGTTTGCTCTCGTCAGAGCGAGATGGAAGAAATGAGACCATTACTAAACGGTGGACCTGTTAAGAGCAATTTTCCTAATTATGGGAATGGAGTGATGTGTCAGTTGCCACGGCAGACGTGTCAGCCCATCGGGTTGGGGAGACGGAAAGTGTTAACTCTTTAATGTGACTAACTAACAGGCCTCGCTTAGGCCAAGGCTTAATGACTTAATGGAAGTAATGATCTAAGGAAAGCCATATGTGTTAATGCTGCGGGGGCCGCAGCAGCGGCAGCGGTGCAACAGAATACTGTATGATGGCTTTACTGTCCACGGACAAGCAAAGTGTCCAGCAACAACCTGAAACAGGCCTCAACAGAAAAATTGCAGAATTGTTTTTTTTTTATGTTGTTTTGATAGGAAAGATAACACTTCAATGGATGGATTTATCTGTATTTATTAAATACAACTTAAAGCTGATGTTAAAGATTCACGGTAAGAAATTATTTTCTAGAAATGTGAAATGCCAGATTCGATTGATTTATTTTTAGATTGCATTTGAAACAATACCATGCCAAATGGATCAGGAAAACAATAAAGTATGGGCAGAAGGACCTGATATTAATGTCCATATTGCACTCGCTTTATTATCATAATGTTACTCAGACAGTTCACAGGCAAAAATAACACCATACCTACATACACCTTTCCTTTTCCCCCACTCTTCACCTTTTCACTAATGAAGCAACGGCTTAATGATCTGTTTGCCAAGACAGATTCTCCCTAAAACTGCTGCAGAGCCATTCCTCCTCCCAAAAGGTTGAGGCCTGCTCAGCATGCAGCTGTAGCAACAGCGCCTTGTTTCCTTATGGAGGTCAGGAATGCACGTATATCTCTCCCTATCCTGGTTGAAGGAGATGGAATAGGCCTCAGAGATTGAGAGTAAAAGAGAGAGAAAGGGCAAGATTCCCACCTCATCCATCACCCTTCATGCAGGGTCTGCCTCCTCACCCCTGCCCGGATTTACACACCACCTATCCTATATGACCGTCTTTATGGACTGCTCTTCACCATCAGCCAACAAGAGTGAGGGGATTGGAAAACGCACCGGAAGAAATTAGTTCATGTCAGCTCTCATTTATGATGCATTTAACTAGTAGGTGCTATTGAGAAGGGATGGATTTGAGTTGCTTCATATTTCTGCACTGTCCACTTCTCCCACTCCTTGTCAAACACACAGCCATTTTCATTTAAGGTTATCGGGTCAATAAAACCTGTTGACCCCGGCCAATCATAAAACAGTCAATGCAGGATAGCACGGATTGATTAAGTTCATAACTCGATTTGAGCTGCATGGAGCTAGGACGATAAAAATCGGAATGAGTATAAATCTAATGCCAGGACATAATCCGAAGAAAATCAAAATGTAAAGTAGATGTTTTTAATGGCATCTCTTTTTCATCATTGAAATGTGTTCTTTTGACTGGATGGATATTGATAGCTTTGATCCACAATCAAGCCTTTTTCATCTGTTACACTGGATGGTTAAAGACTGACAGGATGTAAAACTGTACCACCATCAATTGGTAGTACAGGTCAGATTGCCTTACATCCTTTGGATATTTGTATTGACTACAGAGATATCTACGTAAATGATCAGCCTGGATTGGTTGTTTATGCATTCAGGGGGGTAAAGGTGAGTGAATCAAGTCTATCCAAGCCACATGTTGGCGGTGCAGCCACATACTTAAAATTAGGCTCACCTAACCACGAGCTCCGACTACCTTGACTTATTCAATTAAAGAGGTCAAGAGGTGATGGTGCTAACTCTCAGCAGTAATGAACTCTACTTTGGGGATTTTAGATAAATATGCTTAAATCCATGTTGCAAAGCCTCTAACATATCCAGAGTAATCAGATCAGGAGGCACTAAGAAGAAAGGGTTTCTGGTAAATTTAGCACTAATCATAAGATATACAATGGCCTTTTAGTCATTTTTATATTATTCTTTTTCCTTATGCGTTTTTATTGCATGGTAGAGCATATCAAATAAATGAGTCTAATTATGGTTCTCTCCTTGTACATAAGTTAAATACACAAACATATACATCTCTCAAATTTTTTTTTTTTTTGAAGGAAAACAGATCTTACCTTAGAAAACAGGGTGCATTGCTGTTCAAATCAAATGTAATAATGCAGCTGACTTTATCACAACACATTTGAGGGGGTGTTTAGAGGTGCAGGTCTTGGCAGTGCACCACAGTGGCCTTGTACCCATATACCCACACTGTTGGTGCCCATCATCCAACCTGGCAGATGGCTGTTTGCTTGAACAGCTTTCTGGTGTTTAATTATGATCATAATCAAGGGAAATAAAGATCAATTAAAGCACAAGTGAAACTAATGAAATGCGAGCACCATGAGCAGCCACACAGTTGTCCGAAATGTTTCATATAACAAACGCAAACTCCAGTGCTTGCCTTGCAATACTATGAAGTGGTAATTCCAATATAAAACACAATATGTGCTGATGGATTTGTATAGGATTATTTGTTTGGTGTTAAAGTCAGCGTATTGCACATTCATAATATAGTAACAGCCTAAATTATGTAAATGTGGTCCCTATAGTGCTGACTGATGTGATGAACCACTGATTTCATGAGCACTGTGTCCAGGAGCCTGAAAGTACATTGGCATAAACAAAAGCCAAGACTGCACGTGCGGAAATAGCAGCATACTCAGTAATAGTTACTTGACCTAAGAAAACTTCATTTACTCTACTAGAACTGCAGAAATTTGTTATTAGAACTTCCATTTATGACAACGTATTGACATTTTGGCCTGGTTCCATCTGTTAAACACTTTACAGACACTTTAAGATTCCCACATGCTCTGACTTTGAAACTGAAGTTGACGCATATTCTGCAATTTCTATTCATTTACTCTTCGGAGATTGAACTAGCGGAGCAGCATGTGTCTACTGGCAACAGTTCAACTGCCTTTCACTAAGCTGTGTGTTGTACTGCAAGACTGCACACTCCATCTGAGAGGGAGAAAACGAGAGGAGTGGAGGATGAGAAGAGGTGAGGAGGATGAGGAGGTGGATGAGAGGAAGAAGGAGGGTATACTGCCCAAGTAGACAGATGCCACTACTGTGACCATGGCATTGTGGGATATTAATAGTCCAGAGCCACATTGTGCCAACCTTATTGGAAATGTGAGCACTGTCATGCTGTGCCGCCATCACATGCTAGCATCAAAATGAAATGAGTAGGGGTGTGAAAAAATCAGCTGGTCAGGAGAGATTTGTGGATCCTACTGAGGGAAAGTAAAAAATGATGGTGCAGTACGGGTTCAGATGTGAATCAGGTTGCACTTTTAGGAGGTGAAGGTGAGGAGTTTATGTCTCATTTTGAGAATGTCCTCACCTGAAGAGTCATTTTAGCTATTGCATAATTATATAATAAAATGTTAACACGTTATACGCAAATGTAGATTAAAAAATAGTATGCGCAATAATAGTATATTCTTTTTTTTAAATTATTTTATTATGATTATGTGATTATTTTGTCTCTGTAACTGTTGAATTTCTTCTGACAGTACACATGAATAAAACCTCAATCGCTCGGAAGCAAAAAATACCTTTTCATAATTTTCTTCATTTGCAGTGGTCCTCTTTGAAATGATGAACGACTTAACAATATTATCCTAAACAAAAAAAGGGTAATTAGTGACATTTCCTTTAAAACACGGGGTAGTTTTACTGTTTTGCAAGAACACACTGTTTCGGTTCAGAGTGGTAATGGCATAATTTATCTTTTCAGGGACGTCAGGCACGCTGCAGCTGATTGAATCATGCTGGAGTCAAACCAAGTCTTCTACGACACAAGATCAGAGGAGGTATAATTGTTATAGCCATTAAGCTCTGAGGCTGTATACACTGTGAGTACAAAATACACTCACATATGGCATACACTGTAGGTTTTGTTCACAACTACCATGCACTGAAGCCATATGCTGCTACACCAGCTCACACACCTCAAAGCACCGTGTGTGTGCAGAACGTTTTTGTTCCATTACCAGGTCTAATGGATGAGCCAAAAATAATATTCTACCCTCACAAAGCTTTACTTGAAAGACAACAAAATTATATTAATTAATGACAATTTCTTGCCAAAAATGTGTCAGACATAATTATTTAAAACCATGCTGTCTGTTTACAGAGATATATTTCATCCTTGAGCCAGAGTTAGATTCACTTCATGAACTTCTCTTGAACTTAGGAGAATTTACAGGTCGGAGCAGACGGTATACTTCTTGGAGCCTTAAATCCAGGAGACGGGAGAGTTCATAAGCGGTACAGATGTATAAACTATATAGAAAATATTTGGAGGTAATTGAAAATAAATGGCACTGGGTTGCTCTAGGAGTGTGAATTGTGAATGTGCTCTGAAAAACTTAATTAGGAGACATTTAGGCCTGAGCATGTTGTAGCTTGTGAGTTATTTGAAACCAGAAAGACCCAAACATTCACCGTCAAACAAAAACATTTACTGATCTAAAATGTTTAATACTTTTTGATCCACTAATCCTATCAATGCATATGAATAATTGGTGTAAAATGCAGTTTGACATGTTTTCACGGTCGTCAGATATGACTCATTTGGACGTTCAGAGGCTCCATAGTTACCGTGGAGACAATGTCATTTTCTACAACATTGATTCACCAGTAAAACCCATGAAATTTGACAGTGGATAGAATTCTTGGTTTATGTTCAGTTTAAAAGAGATTTTAATGAAAAAGTCACTTTTTCCTCAGCTTTTATGAACATCTACATGATCAATGATTTAAATATAGGAAAATACTGGATTTTCACTGGAAAAATGCTAAATAAAGATGATAATATTACAATAAATTACGATAAATCACTTAAGAAAGGTTAAATATGAAGAAAAATCATTTGGGAACTGCAAAAAAGAACCACTGTATTTTACTGGGTTAAAATAATAATTCAGCTGATATTTGTGCAGTAACAGTAGTATTTCTCTCTGGATAAATCGGTATATTTTTATCTGGAAATTGTTGCCTCATTGTAACAATAGGCTTTTCTTTCAATTCCTCACTTATCCATAGAGGACTATGAATCTTTGACCCCTGTTTTTTTTGCCAGCAGTTATTGAAACTTCAAAAGTAGCAAAAATTATGTTGACCTTCAAGTATTCACAGGACCCTTAAATACTGTAAATCTTTACGAGCATAACACGGACCTATTAAACTCAACGTTACTAGTATGTGGGACTCACTTTGGCTGTGGAATGTAAAGCAAACAATATCTTCCAACTATTAAATTACACCAAGGCAGTGACACAGCCTTGAGATTAAGCCTTTACAGAGAATTGAACCGAACAGATTAAGAGACCTGTGTTGCTTTTTCTAGCTCCTGTTTTACTGAATAAAGCTTTCATCTGGAGTCTTTTATTGTTTTACTTCCATCTCTCATTGTGTTATAAAAGCAGGTTTACATTCTGACTTGGTGTTCCCTGGAGGACCCCTTACAGCAGCGCAGTATAACACATCAGCCCCTGCACCGTAATCCCCAGTACCCCTGAATAATTCAACCATGCACCACTGCCCCTCGTACACTGTTTGGAAAATGCAGTAATGAGAAACGCTATAAAACGCCTCAATGCTCTGTGCTGGTGAAAGCAGAAAAAACAGGGTTAAATAACAGACGACGAAGAAGACACCACTGTGGATGTGTAAATGTTATGTGGAGAGCGAGACAACCAGAAAGGAAAAAAAAATCTTCAAACGGATGACCTGCATATTTTTGCCCAATTAGATATTTCTAATGTTACTTTTGAGGTGTGATGCTCAGCCGAGCGTCTTCTGGCAGAACAAAAGCGGGGAATGCGTTGGAGTCTCTTCCCTCTTGATCATTCAGCGATTTTCAAGGTGTAAACATGAAACTGCTCAGGGAGGAATTATCTAGACGGGGGGAAATGTTGGCAGGAGTTCAGAGGAGGCTTTGTAAAGTAAACCAGATTTGTTCAGAGGTCTGTGATCAGTTTATTTTCCCAGTCTCCCGGTCTTTATGCTAGGCCTTCTTGTAATTGTGCTCATGTTTCAGCTAATTTCACATTTCCAGAGAGAGTACGTTGGGAATAAAGGGAGGGATAGAAGGAATTTGGCAGTTTAAGGTAGCAACACCCGCAGACTTTTCGTATTTTTGTTTATACTATTTTGACTGGATTTGGAGGCTTTTAGGGGTGTTACCACCACAAAACTATTTGGTTTCATGCATTTCTTTAATTGCAATAATGATGGCAACTCCAAAAAACAGAACTATTCTAACCCAAATTATCCTTTTCATCATTTATTCAGCTGTTGTTTTTTTTTTTTAAATCAATCATAGAATTATATTAGTTCTCTGCAACATACTGCTTTTTTTTTATTATTCAACTTTTATTTTACTTCAAACTCAGAAACAGTATTAAAAGAGTAAAAATCAGTATCATCTCTTGGAAAAATGCCATTGAAACTGGTCCAAGAAGAGCAGCACATAACAATGTCACAAAACTTTTCAAGGTCTTCCATCTAATGTTTCCTTTGATAGTCTCTGGCCGGATTAGGGTACATAATGTGAAACCCAATGAGGCATGCTTGTAGGTCCCATGCAGACAGGCCGGCCCAAATCAGCCTCTCAGTCCACAGACGTGATGTAACCGCAGATTCAACTCTTCCTCAGATGCAGCCTCTCAAGTGTGAAGAACTTGGCTTGGAATGAAAGAGCAACCGCCATTAACAGGTTTTTGGTCATGACTTCGACTGATCATTCGAATAAGTTCCTAATATAAAACTGAAACGTTCGCCAATTTATAAACCACTAACAGTTTTTATAGTGGTACCTTGAGGGTATGATGTCTGTTGTTGACACGAACTTAACTCATGTCACCTCCCATTTAGTTTAGTGTGAATGGGAGTCACATTACTCTACGATCTGCTACATAAGTAGCTTTGTTTAACCCAGAGGATAAATCCGTATAGCTACCATCATGTGTTCAATGGAAATGAATGGAAGTGTTATAAATACCACCCGTCTTCACAAACACCTAATTCCTGCAGGCAAACACTTTCACCCTCAGTGATCTCTACTCAAACTCAAGGGGTGAAGTGAAAAGAAGCGGGAGGGATTCCGCCTTTTGAAATCGAGGGGAGCTTCTCTGAACTATTACCCATCAGCCCCACCACTCAGAGGGCTAATCCCAGGGGGAGAGTGGGCGTCCGTGGAGGATACGTTGTCTCGTATGCGTTAATGGGGGATTACACATGTTAACATCTATCTCACAGTGTGCTTGGCCAAAGGGGCTCTGCTATAGGGGTTTAGCATATGAATAAGGAATAAGGGGATGATTGAATGGAGGCGATGGTGAGAGTGAGAGCTGCCACTCGAACTGCAGCAATGAGGGATGAGTGATTAGGATGAGGCACAAGAGTAAAAGCCTAGTAGAGATTGAGGAGCTGGGGAAGAGATTGGTATCAGCTGAATGATTTCCCCTGAGTTGATTCCAAGATTTTAGTTTGGAAGATGGACTTTATGATAGGTCGCAAAAGGCCAGTTTGAAGGTCTCTGATGACCTAAGGAACCTGAACAGAGTTGTAATCCCCCCCCAGAGGTAAATATGTGACTTTGATATATACTGTATATATAAATAAAAACAGACTTGAGCTGTAAAATAAACAAGACACAGAACAAATAGATGGATCTCCTGCCCTAATATGTACATTTATATTGTCTAATTCCAATTTTGGTGCGTTTAACCTTCTATGTATTAATGTACCAAAAAGATACTTAAGTGACATTAGAAATGTTACTGCTCAATAACTTTAAATCTTATGAATATTTGTTATTCAAATGCATTCAATGATAATTTATCCATTCAGTCATTTTCAACATAAATACATTCAATATGATATGTGCAATATCCGGGTCATACCGGATACATTTCGGTACTTGGCTTTTTGCCAACTTTTTTCAACCCAATAATAAAAGAGAAATGTAGACATATTTCCCTCCAGGATATACCTAATGATGATCACAGATAAATGCAAAAAATTATAGTCTTGCTGTGAGCCATCCCAAAATTAATGAATTTTTAATAAAATATTGAGACCAGAAACAGGACCAAAATTGGGACAGGAAAAGCTACTTAGGTGTCAGTGCATTTTATCTGGAAAACATTGCTTTAAATGGTCTTACATACTGGTATAAATGAAGATACTGTTAAATTTGAGGATTGTAGTGTTTTTTCTAATACAGATATGCAGGTTTTTCATAAATTGGCAATCTCATTCCAGGTTTCGAATGTAAGCCATCATGTCCACTTGTGTTACATACAGAACTTGCCCATTTAAACACATATGTAAATCGATTTTGCAATAACAGTGTTTTTGTAAAAAAAACTCTGCCTTACATAATCAGTTCAGTTTCCAAACCGCACCTGCAAGAGACTAAAAAGACACACAGATTCTGGAATAAAAATAATATAAAAATGTGTTTTATCTGAAAAACTGTTTTTTTTTTCTTTTATCTCAGTAAATATTTATTTTTAAAATAGACCCAGAGTAGTTCCAAACTTGCTTCATAATATTAGTCTATGTCTAATTTGAATTTTTACCCCCCATGTTCTGTTTTCAGGGACCAGTTTCATAGACGCACCCATATAGAAAAGATGAAACTTAAGTCAGTTACCATCTTTCTAAAAATGATTTCACTTGTGTTCTTGAAGACCTTCAGCAGACAAAACTGGCCAAACATGTTAGCCAAAAACAACTCAAAACAGCCCATAACCAGCAATTTACTTCACATAGAACCATGAAATTGTTTTATTTTCATGGATTATTATGGATCAAACAGTTTATTTCCCAAAAACTCTGTGTATTCGTTTGAGATCTGTCCTGAGACCTGGTGATGGAATTGACATGCAGCCCAGACATCGGCAGAGCTCTCTGGGAGAGCGAGGTGTTTATTTCCTGAAGGTCAGGCCTTTTGTGTGTAGAAACTTCTTGCCAGATGAGATAGGGGAGTAAATTGCAGATCTATCATCCCCTCCCTCCTTCTGTCCCTCCCACCATCTCTCGCTATCACGTCTTCCTTCATTTCAACACAGTCATCTCTCTCATTCTTGACATTCTCTTTACCGCTGCCTCTAAACCCATTCTAGTTTCCCTATCTTCAAGCCCTCTCCCTTCTTTATGCTCACCTTTTCATCATCTTTCACTCTCTACTCCTTATATTCCAAACCACCTTCTCCACACTCTTTGTACTTGAATTCTTTTGCTCTCTTGCTGCCTCTCACACGCTCCCTCTCTCCCTCTGTGTGTGAAATCAGTGGAGTAACCGTTGGCACTGTCTGTGATTTATGACTCTCGGTGAGCGGACCCTTATCAGGTGCAGGCAAGGCTCTCTGTGCTGCTGCCTGCGTCTGAATGACAATGGAGAACCAGTCGCATTATGCTTCACAGCCTCGCCCCTTGCATTCTGGACACCGCAGATTACATCTAGCTCCTTGATTTATGGACGCCATTTTGGCTCCTGAGAGGGACGTGAAGGGGAGTTTGGAGGTGGGGGATTGGAGGCGGTGGTTTCCAAGGCCAGTGTGTGCACTTGCGGCCAAACATCATTTTGATAGGAACCTGTTTGAGGTGTGTTTTATATGCACACTGTATTGGTATAAAAGCATGAACATTGCATGTGTGTAAATAGTGACATGTCATTCATCATTTTGTCACACGGTTTTCTGCCTAAGTATTCACAGCATTTACTGTTGATTGTGGTGTGCAGGCGGACCAATATTAATTGCCCATCATTAAAGCTAATAAAACTGTATCTTCAGCCTCCAGTGTCCACGGCTAATATAATAGTGTGCACTGAAAAAAAAAAAAAAAAAAAAAAAAAAAAAAACATGAAAAGTGAAATTAGAAAAGCAGGTCATGGAGGTTTTTAATTCAAAACAGTGCAAGATTTGCCAACTGCATTATACTGCTTTTATTTTAGTTCCTCCTCTCTATTCTAATTGAATCATTGCCACATTCATCTCTGGAGATAAGATATGTTATTTGGGAGAATGATTTAAGTTTAAAAGAAAAAAAGAAAAAAAATGTCTTAGCTAATGTAATTAACAGGAAATTATCACAGCTGCAGTTCTTTGTATGAAAGAAGTAATTATGTAATCTAACACATTAAATGAGGGAAATGAGCATCACATCTCAGAGTTAAACACAGCAGGCGTTTTTGTGCCTTCATTTTTCTCAACAGTCAATTTGAGAAAAAGACTGTGACATGTCACTTAGTCTTTTGAACACTCCTTGAGTCTTTTTGATATTGATATTTGCAGATTTTACAGTACAGTGTAAACTGAAACTGTGAAATTACAAAAATAACAGTGGAATAATGAAAGATTTCTGTTTTAATGTGACCTTTCTCTTTAACACAAAACTCCAAATGTATCATATTTGATACATGAGTTTTGAAACCTGTACTTGATCAGTGTCATATTCTTTTTCTTGAAAAACCTGATGTATACAATTAGATACATGCAATACACAGGTAATCCACCAGGGGGGATTTGTTTACCAGAGGTCTTTCTAATGATACTACAATACTGTCATTAATGAGTAAGTAGGCAGAACTTTGTCAGTTTTGAAAGGAAAATTCCAATTTGTATTTGTGTTATATTATGTTTTTGTTTGTTGAAAAATAATAATATTTGAGCATTAAGACCTGGTGTATCAAATATGATACAAAATTGAAACTCATGCATGGAAACTGATATTTGAAAAAAAAAAAAATAGGGTTGTTCTGAAGGACTAGTAAGAGGTTCAGTTTCAAAGAACTGCAATTTTCTGTCAGTAATTCAATGGTTCAGGTTTTTACAGGGTTAAGCATTATATTAAGTACAATAGCATATTAAAGATGACTTATATATTGATGGTTTTATCATGGCTATTCAATTTTTTTCTTTCTCTTTTTTTACTGCGCAGTTAAGTCATCATAAAGCTCCACCAACAGTATCCTTTTAGATATGCAAATAAAGATGTGTGTACTCGTACCAATAGTAGTATTTTAAAACTCCTGCCCAGACAACTCGAGGAAGATTGCCCTCATGAATTATAGCGCATGTGCCAGAATGCCATTATTTCCAAAGTAAAATCTCCAAAACATGCCAGGTTGTAGGTGATGCACACAGCACAGCTAAGTTAATAAAGCTGTAATGCATGCATCTGCCTGTGACCTTTCTAGTCTTCCCACTGAGTCACTTGGGATTGGTTCTATTCGACAACAGCTGCAAATAAATGTAAATATACATGTAAATGTCATTCTCTTACAGTGAAGTTCCCTTTTCCTGTTTTCCCTGACCAGGCCTGTAAAATGGCCGCCAGTGCAGTCTCTAGTGGCAGGCTGCTCACTGATAAATGTCTCCCTGAATACATTTCTACAGTGATGAAAACTAAAGACTTTTGGAGGAGGAGGTCTAGGAAAGGGCGCAGCTCGGCACAACCAGAAAGGGAGGATGGTCTGGAAAGCCAAGTGTGTTGCTTTAAGTTCCAAAGGCAATAAGAGCTGGGAGCTTAAAGTGGGTTTTCATACAGACTGGTTGTTATGGTTCTTGCAGTTGCCAAGTGGCGAAGGGCTAAGTGGAGATAATGTGTCCTTGTAGCTCATCAGAATGTGGAGAAGCAATGTGGGCGGTGTGCTTAGTGGACAGATGGCCAAAAATCACATATAACCCAGTACCAAGCCACCCTCCCTATTTTTACGTGCATGAGAATTCAAAACAGTAGCTCAACTTATTTTTAAGGTTACATTTCACTGACACTTAGCTTATTCATGTGTCTTTTTCATTAGTTCTTCTTTATGTTAATCTATAGTTACTATGGAAACTGAATATGTATTAGGGTGTGTAAGGAGGGCCTTACATACAGCTGTTAAATCCTGCTGTGTGTATCATCTTGCATCATTTGTAGTTTGTTGTAAGTGGCATGCAACGTATATAAATGTGCCAAAACACCACAACATCATGGGAATGCATTTCCTAGAAAGCAATAAAATTCTTAAAATGTGTAATTTTCACAGCATGTACTATGTGCCCTTGAACGTGTGGGTGTGTGTGGTGGCAACGTGGGTGGCTTCCAAATTGGGCTGTCTGAATATTTTTAGGTAGAGTGGACCTTTTACATCTAGACACATGCACTAATTTTACCTTGAAGGCACACTTTTTCAACCGAAACCTAATTCTAATCTTAACCCAAGTCCTAATTCTTAAACAGCCTTTGAAGATGTGACAAATGGTCCCCCCCCCCCCGTCAAGGTCGAACATGAGCTTCCCACAAAGATACAGTAATCTTTGTGGAAAGTGTGGTTTTGTACTGTATAAAAATTCTCTCATATAGCTTTAAATCTCTATAAGCACCCGAGCCAACTATACATATCATATTATATCATTACACTGTATCATGCAGGCATTGTGGCTCACTGACTGGCACATATCAGTGTATTTTCACACATACACACACTAAGGGGCACCAGACAGGACTTGGAAGGGGTCCTGGACACTGTCATGGGTCCACACGTCAAATGAGCCGGGGAGCCAAACAACAACAATAACAACAGGAGTTAGAGCATATGGGGCTCTGTACCAGCTGAGAAGGGCCACTGAGGTCCTCAGACTGTGTGTGTCTGTTTGTGTGAGGGGGATAATAACTGAGCACTGGTGACTAGAGAGACAAGAAAATGGAAAAAGTATGGCCGAGAGGGGAAAAAAAAGGGTAGGAGGGAATAAAAGCAAACAATACAGGCCTTACAGATCATTTTCTAAGGTGCTATCCACATCGGGTAGTCTTGGATAACTGTTCGAATGTAATCTAGCATGGAAATCAGCTCTACAACTAATATAAACTGACACCAGTGTTGAAAAGATGTTGGTTGTAATGAAGAAGATGATAAAACACGTCACATCTGGTTTTGTTACACAGTTCCTTGCTTGTTTTGAACACATTTCAGTAATGGATTTTGCTTTCCGGTTTTGACTGAACTCAGGCATCACATCACATCTGTCTTTCGCTTAATTCTGTTGGTTGTTATTGTTCATATGGCTGATGAATAATTTATTTTGTTAACTGCATTTGAGGTGTAAGCGCAACTTTAGCTATGCAGTACTTTCTAAATTCTATGGACTACTGAAAATAAACCACCACTTATAACCACAGCAATATTAATTATTTTAAATAATAATTTGAGCTTATAAAGAAACAAAATTGTAATTAAAAGTAATAATAAAAGACCTAACCTATCCACTCAAAATGATTTATATATTTCCTTCTCTGACTAGGATATAAAATTATGGTTGAGACCACTTCATCGAATCTTTATAAACACAAAGTCTGTCAAATCTACCAGTTATTACAGAGGATTAATTTACGACTATTACCTGATCTGGATGTCCACAAACAAATCACATACAGCTTTTCAATATGTAATGTCTTCTAATTAAAACTGAGTGAGTGCTGCAGCTCTCTGTCATGAGCAATATTTGGAAAAAGTTAGATCTTTGTCATATGGAAATGCTTTTAGAGTTTTAGAGACAAGGTAAAAGGCAAAGGCTCCATGATTAAAAAAAAAAAAAAAAAAAAGTCTGTCGAGTGGTTTTGGACCAGGGGCGAACACTCCATGGCAGCAGATTAGGGAGGACCAGAGCAGGGATTACCCACCATGAATAAAACAGTACCCGCTGGGCTGGTGTTTGCCTGCCTGCTCTGAACACACATTCAGCAACAACCAACTCATACCAAAACTCTCTGACCCACGCTTCTAGTACTTATATATAAATAAATCATCATAAAGTGTTGTTGTTTTGTTTTAGCTGGAGAATTGTAAGTATAATCAGAACAATCAGAATTGAACATATGCTTTACTGTGTGTTTACCCACCAAACAACATAGATGCAAATGAGTGTTGTGTGTAATAATCTGTAAATGTCAGTATTTAGTAGGTTTCCAGACACAAAACAGAACAAACACATAAACACCTAAATAATATGTATATGCCAAAATAATCCAATAATGCTTGATAGATGTACCGCAAAGACATATACACTGATATAATGCTGAAAGTGAGTTTACACACACACAGTCACACTTAAAGCAAACACACTCTAGCACCGTTCACACTCACCCTCTTATTTCCTTTGAAAGGACCACTTGTAATGCTATCACTCTCAAAGTCAATTTTTGCACTTTTGCTCCTATAATCCCAATTACAGAGCTCATTCAAAATGATGGATAATGCCTCTCGTACTGCCCAGCGAAAACAATTTGGCCGCTGTACTTTGGGAAACCTAAGAGGAGAGCCGCCCCACACACATCATTTTTCAGCTTACGTTTACAGGGCTCATAAGAGCACGGGTTGTAAAGTGACTTCTGGGTGAGTTGATTTTGGCCAAAATTGGCTCTCGTTTTCTTTTAGATTATGGTCAAACTCACAGACAAACCCACACTCATACTGAAGAGAGAGAGCGCGAGAGAGGAAAAAGGAGGGGTGAGGCATGAGAAAGAGAGCGACGGAGAAGGAAAATAAAATGATAAGATATGAAGTAAAGACAGAACAAGAGGACTGTAGGGCAAAAAAAAAAATGGGAGGAAAACAAATGATCAAACCAAGAGAAAGAGAAAATTCTGAACCACAATTGCAGAGTACAGGCATCATAACTTAGATCGGAGCTTTCAGCACGAGGCCGGTGTGGTGGCTGGTGTGGGATAGAGACAAGAGCCTGTTACACCAGGTTCCTGATGACATGCCTACTGGGAATATGTGGAGTAATTCCTGCAGGCATGGTTAGCTACTAGGGGTTTGGGGTTTGGCACGAGGTTTGTCTTTCCACAGAACAGGGATGCTTTCATATGATATCTTCCTGTTCACTCATAAATTCTATGAGAGCCTCAGTGTATACCTACCTCACATCAAAGTTGCAGTTATTCTCCATGTAGCATTCCAAGCAAATAAAACCATAAATGTATATGTATATTTTAAATGCAGAAATCTGGAAATTTTTTATAGTCTACAGTGGAAATAACTCAAATATGACAGTAATTTCTGCTCCTTGAGGCCACAATAAATTAAAAAAAAATGTTTTGTGAGTTTTATAATAGCATTGGATGGAGGCTGTTGTTTTTTTGTTTTGTTTTTTCAGCAACGCCAATGAAAATACAGTTGCGGAAAACATTATTAGACTTCAATTTTTTGTTCATTTTAATACCTGATACAACAAAAGGTACATTTGTTTGGACGAATATAATGGTACCAACAAAAATAGCTTATAATAGTTTAATTATAGAGCTGATATCTAGACATTTTCCATTTTTTCTTGATGATAACCAAAATCACTTCAGTTCTTATACCAATATATATATGTCATTGTACTGACAAAAACAGTGCTTTTAGACATTCCATGTTTTCTTTTCTGTGTATTTAGTCACATGATCCACACAGGAGTTAGTGCTTGATTGCACAACCATTGACGGTCTAATATTTTTTACCATGACTCTATATCCAATGTAAGAAATTGACAGGAAGTATACCCATAGGGAAGGTTATGCATTGCTGTCATGCCCTACCCTATTAGATTTTTGGTACATAGACTTTTTAGATTTGTATTTTCCTATTACTTAGTCAACTGACGTCTGGTGCACTTATCGCATAAGAAGAATCGCACCAAAGGGTATGCAACAAAATCATTTTTAATTTATGTGTCAAATCTATTCTTGCAATTATGTCACAGAACATACCTCAACAAATCACACATCCTATTTCCTTGTGCTATTGGTTTCTTCCGATGCTTATCGAATGTAGCGTCCTCAAAAACACAGAATTATATCCAGAATAGCAGCACATATCTCTGCTGCACTGGTACAACTTAACACCATGTTTCTGAAGGACTTAAAAGCATATCAACCCTCTTTCAAATGGGAAGGTAAGAAATATAGTTAGTGAAACACACATTTTAGAAACATATGCATTAGTTTTTATCTTTTTTGGAGCTTTTCATGAAGTCGTAGCATTGCATTTAATGTTGTATTTGATATTTATTTACTTACCAGATGTTATAGTTAGAAACATATTGATTTCAGTTTCACATGTCTGTGTTGAAAACATTGAAAATATTTATTTATTTTTTTTATATATATAAAATTACTCTCCTCGTGTTCAGAGTCAGGATCATATTTGATTTGGGATTTGTAGTGATCTGATGTTGATCCTCTCATGGAAGTGTGTGCAACTTTGGCTCGTGTTTATTCCGTCTTTCATTTGGTCATTTTGGAACAATAAAATGACGATGATGATGCTCAGATGGTTAAAGTCACTCAATGGGAAGTTGGTAAACACACAGATAATATTAAGAACACTAAAAAGAATTCTAATGTTATTTGAGATAAACAGCTGACACGGTATGAATAACTGAGTTTTATTTTTGTTCTGTTTTTTCTGAAATATCCATAATTAATGTCAGCTAATTTAATACTGAATGCAAGTTTTACTATGTTTTCAATGGAATGTGACACATGACGGAAAACCAAATAAAATGGATTATTACATTAACTTAAACGGATTCCTGGATTTGTCTGAATTTGACTATCTGATATGATATAAGTACACAAGTCAAAATATATAACAAAGACAGGGTTGTTTTTAATATGGAAATATCTGAGCAGCTCATGCAACAGACTTAATTCTGAAAGCAAATGTATGAAAATGTAGACATATGCATGAGGCGTAAATATCCCTCATAAATGATGGAAATGCTGTTCTTTGTTTTTGATGATATTTGACTCAGTCCAAATGAAAAAAACAGAGTAAAGAATATATAAAAAAAATAATGCAGCTGTAAATCTTATACTGAGAAAAAAAAAAAAAAACAAGTGTAAGGCCTCTGGAAGTACCTGTATAGTTTTAAGTTACCAAAGCAAATATTTGCATAAACTTATTAATTCTAGTCATTTCTACTTTTTCGTTGTGTCTTTTGTTAATTTTCTCTCCGTACTCCCATCCCTCCCTTCCATGTCTACTCCTCCTGTCTTTGTTGTATTCGTCTTCCTCAGGTTTCCTTCACTGCTCTGTTCTTCACATGGTGACTCTGTTTTGTCTTCCTTCTTTCACTTCATTCTCCCTATCCTTGCTTGGTTCCTCACCTTCCTTTCTCCCCTGTATCCTTACCACTCTTGTCATTTCTCTCTCTTTCCATACCCCCTGGACTTAAACCGGGCTGGTTCTCCTCACTCCCCCATTATTACTCCCCCCTCCTCCGTGTCCCTGTGGCCGTTCCCCAGGCGGTTGGGTGCGCAGGGCGCTGGCTGGCGGGGTGATGGATGACCATTAAGGCAGCTTATTGGAAACAGTCTGATTTATGGGCAAGCGCTGCCTCGGCCTAATGGCTTCATTTCTTTCTGCCGCCACATGATGTCACAGCCAAGGTCACCGCGGCAACGGCCCCCCTTTGTTGTGGTTTTGCTCGCTGATGACCTGAGATGGATAGAGGGATGGAGAGAGGAATGAAGAAGGGGACAGAAAGGGGGTTGTGAGGTTTGTTTGCTAAAGCAGAGAGGTGATGTATGAGTGTGTGTAGGTGAAACGGTTGAGTTTGCAGAAACGCGTTGGTACACATTTTGTAAAGATGTGTTTTTACTGCTTATCCTTCACTCCCTTTCCTAAACTCTCCCTTCTTTTTTCTTCCTTTTTCTCCACCTCGCTCAAACCTCCTCTCCTTTTCCCCTCGCTCTCCAGTGCTCAGTAAATTAAAAACTCCATCTCTTCCCCTCTCCTTCTTCCTCGCTCTCTCTCTTTTCCCTTCTTTCAATCCCCAAATGACAGTCTACGATAAAAAATAAGAACACACACGCAGCTTTACGGCCTTCCCTCAGACAGCTATTACTCACTTCTTCTTTAAATGAGCGGCGTCAAATATATTGGTCTCGCCATTAAGGATTCAATCAATAAAAATGCCATTAGGGGTGGAGTAAAAATTGCTGATATTAGTGAAGCTCAAAACAAAATATCTGATTTTCCCTCAGATAGTTAGCAAAGACAGGGCTCAGTCTCACATCTGAGGACGATGTGAGTTGAAAATGTGATGTTATGTGTATGTGCTTCTGTGCTGGTGGAACTATTTACTGAAATATGTTTTCTATGTAATTCATAACTGGATTACTCATTAGCACAGCCTGTTTTATCTGCTTTCAAGTATGGATCTGAACTATTATGTCTTATGTGTGTTACGTTACTGTTAAAATCAACATGTACTGGGAAAAGGATATGTGTTCCAAAGTAAAACTCCAGGTTTGCTCCACTCAAATGTTGATATTGCTGCAAGGAAATGCTAAATTTTATTAGTATTTCACAGGTAGTTCCAAGTATTTTGTTTGCTGCTGATGTGTGTAAACCTTTTGTAATGTAAAAATAATATCTCTTGTGTCAAACAATACTAGAGGTTTGAAAACTGAGAATGAATGAATGTTGTTGCTCGGTGCAGTGTTATCATAGTCATTCAAGATCAGAGAGAACATACCCCACTAGTGTTGATATACAAATGTTTATATTTATATTATGGCTTTTTTTGTATAATTCATTAAAAATATATATCTTTTTATGAATCTCTTAAAGTCACACATTACATTTTCCTCACCTTTTTTGCTGTTGAATGCCTGAAATGAAAGATAAAGCAAACAGATTATATCAAAAAATATGTGAAAATGAAATCTAACAAGTTATACACAATTCATTACATTAAATTAGTGCAAAATATAGACACAGCTAGTGCTTTGGAATGTTGTTCACTTCTACGCACAAACTCAGTGGTGAATTCTATTTGGAGGCTGACAGTTAAGTTTGCCATGATCGTAGAGTTAAGTATTTTTTTCTGTCTTGTGAACTTTTCCATCCACTCAGGTGACGGTGATGTTCAGACAGTTAAAATCTGCTGATCTGTGCAAAACAGGGAATGTTAAGTGAATAGTCGAATGCTATTTGTTACAACAACAACATGATAATGGTGGTAATTATGGCTAATAAATGTTATAATGGTTACAGGTAAAGGTAATGGTGATGATGGATCTTGGAGTTTTTATTACTTAATGGAGCAGACACTAGTTAGTGATGTCACCTCAGTCTCATCTATACTCATTATGTCTCCTGCTTTCTGTTTTTATCTTGTAAATAGGTTCCCTTTCTATCTATGTTCACTAAATTATGTTTGCATTATGTAGGGACATAGAGGATAGTGTGGGAGTATGGTATAGTACATTTTCACTGAATGGGTGAGTTTAATTTTAAATTAATAAATCTAAGTAAATATGATAACCGCCAAATAAATATACAATATTTACAGTTAGAAAATATTCACTAGCAATAATCACACACTATCATTATATAAATTATAAACATTGCAACATTGTTATCTTTTATTTTCTGAAGATAGTATCACATATGCCGCCCCCCGCTTTGCTTGGCACCCCTATGGAAGAAGTGGACATGTCCTTCTTACCCCAGATATGCAATTATACTTCAGCTAAATGCAAATTATAATGTTCAACACTATAGTTCAGTTCAACCTGAAAAAATGATTCATACACATTAACAATGCAACTGATGATTGAGGTTGATGACAATCCTCCCTCATACTCTAAGTTATACATTGGCCACAATGCATGCATTTTCCTCAGCGCAATTATACTTCATTATAACTTTAGTCGTTTAATGGTTCAATTTTTTCAACCGTTTCAGTATAGCATTCAAATTAGCTTTGCAGAAAACAAAGCTAAAAAATAATACCACCCATAATATTACCCATAACAAAGCTCATCAAAAATAGAATTTAAATTTCAACAAGTGATGTGACAACCACGACAAATGAACCAGACAAATATTGAAGTGACGATCTATGTATGATCATAATTGAAAGATAAGGTGTAAGATCATAATCATACTTTCTGTCTCGTCGTATATCTGCACGCTGCCGCAAGATGACAGCTAGTCTACCTGTTTCACTGCTGAAAAAAGTTGTTGTCTAGTGCACAACAGTCAGCAGCATGACAGCGCACTGATAGGAAATGAGAGAAAGTAGAGCCAAGTGATTAGGAGGTGTGACTTTTTTGTCGACATTGGTTTGTGACGCAAATAAATCACTCACTTTGAACACATGCTGTTTTAGAAGAAAAACGTTTTATTTTAGTGAGCAAAACCAACTAAAACCGGACCAGAACTGGGCTCACAGGACACTGTTGGGGGTAAGTCAGTGTGGATACTAACTACACTGATGATGGGGATGAAATACAGATTCATGTAAGAAATCCTGAACTGTCCCTTTAAGTGGCAAAGTTACAAATGCTTTGAGAAATAACTAACAAGTTACAAAAAACTGGACAATGATCACCAGACTATTTCTTTCTTTGTAAGGATTTTTTTGTTGATGTGACTTTTGTATTAAGTATAACACGTAGCATTACTTTTCTTTTACTTTTATAATTTTTTTTATGACATCTCTACCAAATGTTTAGCTTTTCATGTTGATGTTGTTTCTGTGTTTGAAACTGTTGAAATGTAAAACGATAAATAAATAATTACTGATAATGCTCATTATATGGAATGAGGAGGCCTCTTGTTGCTCAAATCTACAATGCCTGCACACATAAATTCTGATTGGTTTGTAAAGCACCTTGAATTTACCCTGCGTATGAAAACTGCTATATAAATAAACTTGACTTTACTTAAATAGGAAATCATGATATCTAACACAAATCGCACTTTAATGTATTAAATTGGGACATTACTAAACTGCTCAAATGATATTTTAAATAGTAAGAGGAAAACTGTGACGTTAAATTCTAGTATTTTCTGGGTAAAGTCCACTCCATATTCTGTATTCTTCCATAATTAGAATTTGTACGATGCCCCATAGTAAATGTATCCGTGTTTTTCACCTCTGTAAGTGTTAGTACACCTCACCTCTCTGCACAGGCCTGTGCATGTGTGCATTCTAAGTTTAGCTCAGAATTTATCCATGCACACATATCTACTTGCCAGTACACGTGTGTGGGAAACCTTTGCACTCGTTTGTTTTGTTTAGGTTCGTTTAAGCGCCTCGGCTCGTGAGTTTTAATCACTTTGTAAATACAGGACTCTGACCTCATCTGTGATTTATTTATTGACAACAGACGGTCAGTGTGGAACACTGGGGGCTGGGAACCAGAGACCTTCAAGCTCTCCATGCCCTTTAGACTCTGAAACTCCAACACTGTACAATATTAATGTTAAAAAACAGTCCATGTATATGTACAGTCACCGAAAAAATGATTAGACCACCCCTTGTTTTCTTCAGTTTCTTGTTCATTTTAATTCCTGGTACAACTAAAGGTACATTTGTTGGGACAAATATAATGTTAACAACAAAAAATAGCTCCTAACAGTTTCATTTCAGAGCTCATATCTATCCATTTTCCATGTTTTCTTGATAAAAACCAGAATCGCTTAATTTCTTACATCAATATCTTTTTCATTGTAGTGACAAAAACAGTGCTTTTAGACATTCCGTGTTTTCTTTTCTGAATGTTTTAGTCACATGATCCACACAGGAGTTGTTACTTGATCACATAACCATTGTTTTTCATAACTTTGATCTAATAGGTGGTTGAATCATTTTTTTCCGTGACCGTATGTGATGTCGATGTCAATCTATCAATGTACAATTAATGGATTTTATGCACATATAATATATAAACTGTTGAGAATTGTTCATTTGGGGTCATAGAAGGTTCATTTAATTAATATTTGTCATAAACAGAAACACTGGCTAAAAAAAAGTACACAATTTCTCTTAAGAAAGGTGTTTGACTTATGGTAAATCTGGTCATTTTTCTCATGTAAAACCAGCTTTTGTGTTTTTTGGTTTTTTTTTTAAATTTTCTTAAGATTCGACAATAATTTCCTCCCATTTTGCATGTGTTAAACATTTGTTTATATTCCAAGAACCGAGGTTTATTTAACATTTTTTCTGAAACCAAGCAGGTGAGGTCAAATAAATATAATCTAAATATACATCTATATGTGCTTTTAATAATGCTATGTACTAACATGTATCCTGTGAAGCACCATCTTTTCACACCTCCACCTTTCTCAACATTCTGCAGCTGTATCCTGCTCTGAATACTACTACATTAAATACAACATATAGTAACACTCACATGCTAGAACCACACGAATGCATAATCACTCAGTAAAACAAAGTGGTCACTATTACCATGACAGTCACATCCTCAGCAGATGTGGATACTGCAGAAGTAAACACACACACAAACCTTACATCTGAGTGGTCATCTTTGCCCTCTGTCCTGATGCGTTCCTTCTCCCTGCTTCTGTTTGTTTAGCTGCTATGATGGATGGTGTCTGTCTCACGTTGCTTGTGTTTCTGGCCACCTTTCTGTGAGCTTTACCCACTTTCTGTCTAAAGGTGTGTCTGACCTACAGAACAAACTTCAGACATGAAACATTGTCCAGAGTTGCTGGGGAAAACCTCTTTACTGTAAATAAGCATATGAGCGCATTAAGGGTAAAATATTTTTAATAAGAGTTTTGTGTGTGTTTATGATAGAGGACAGCGAACTGTACACTCTCAGAGAATGACAATAACAAATCAAGTGTTATAGATGAATTACAACAGACACATTGTCATAAAGTGTAAACGAAATAGAGCTTCCAGACTTTTTTTTTTTTATACTTCTTCCTAGTCTAAGTGGAGACTAACTAGTCAATGTGTGGCTGCAGGTGGGGGTTTCAGACAAGGCAACATACTCCTAAATCTCAAACTGCTGCCCACCAAGCAATTCTCTGGGTAGGCAGCACCGCATGTTTATGATTTATGACAAATCCCCCTCTCAATTTGTCACTGATGGCAGCAATGTATAATTCAAAACATTTTCTATTTTGCTGTTGGTCTCTCCCAACCCCCGTTAACTAAAACCCACCATCCCCACGCGCCAACACCCCGTCTGGTTTTATTAATTTGCCACATATACCGATACTCTCCATGTAGAGAGAACTAAGACAAATGTGGTAAATGAGATATTGTCTGCTTCTGACTACAGACATGTGTTGTCCAAAACTGACATTGATATGCGATAGAGTTCTCCAGAAAACAACAATATTCATCTTCTTGTGTGATGTGAGAAGTTACCATCTTAATGTTCCTTGTGCATATGACTGTATGTGTGAGAGACTGTAAACAGGAGTGAGATGTGTGCTTCACATCTGTCTTCTTCATGTCTTTGCATGTCCATCTGCAAGGATATACTTGCATTAATACATGTATGTGTTGAAAAAACCCAGCATGTATATAAATGTATGTCCCATAAGGTCTGTGTGTAAAAGAGAAGCTGTAGGTTGTGAGATTGTGCGTGATTGATTCTTGTATTTGCCTGTCTCTCAGCAGACATGCATGTACAGTATATATATATATATATATATATAAATGTATGTGTGTATTTTCTAGCCACCCTCCCACCCTCCTCTGGTCTACTGAAAGCAGCCATGCCTTATCCCAGTGGCGAGGTAAAGATTGATGCTGCTCATCTGCTGGAATGGGGCTATAAAAGACAGCGCTGGACTGTACAGTCGCCCTCCACCTCCTCTATTTTCTCACTGCCCAAACTCTCTCTGCTATTCTTTCATTGTTAATTCTTCTCCATCTCCTGCCACAATCTATCTATCTATCTATCTATCTATCTATCTATCTATCTATCTATCTATCTATCTATCTATCTATCTATCT
>JAPSES010000097.1:2375495-2408392 GCA_029822895.1 Maxillicosta whitleyi | reverse complement strand
TTACATTAGTACCATTACTTCATGGTACCTAACAGAGCAGGTCCACTCCCTGTTCATACACAGGTGGACCTTACAGAACCTGTAGAACCACATTGGACCTCAGATTGTCGACTCACTGTAACTGTTGTTTTCACTGTCTTGTAATGTGTACCGAAAACACCAAAAATAGTCCCTTACTTGAAAACAGTTTAAAAACTATCAATCCTTGCAGGTTTAATCACCCCAGCCCTAAAACCAGCAGATAAGTAGATGACGGTATATGAACTCTTTGCTTTGGTTAAGGGCTTTACTTGTCAAGCGGAGCAGTTCATCCAACATTTCTGCTTCATCCACTGGCATTCCTTGAGAGATATCCAGTCTCTGGTAGTCTGACGCTGTGCACTGACCCCTTGTTAGAGCCCAGGGGTGAGATGTGTGATAGAGGCCCTTAGAGCTGATAAGGCCATCAGGCTGATAACTAACTCCCCCCAGCACAAAGCTGCCTCTGCCGCTGCCACGGCTTCCATTAGCCCCAGCAGACTGGCTGAATGCCTGCCTGTTCCCTCCTGGCCTATCTGAGGTTACATCCTCTGTTTGAGCCCCTTATGCAAACCCTGCTTTCCCGTGCTGAGATCACTATCAGCTGAGATATTTATGTACTGCACATGTTTCCGATTGTTTAACCTTTGGACCTGTGCTGTAGGTGCCGCCGCCATCCCTGCGGGCTCGCTAAGAGAGCCCTGTCCTGCCCCTGCAGACAGACGGAGATAGATGGGGGCAGAGACTGCTGCTGGAGGTGTGTAATGGGATGGCAGCAAAGGGCACTGGTGGAATTGGTCAGATGAAAGCATCAGTCAAGCCCGTACTTGCTTTCAAGTTTGGACAAATCTAATTGAAATAGGGGTTGAGCAATCTTTTTTTATTTTATTTTTTTAACATATTCAACTACTTTCTCAGTTGCAGATCATATTTTACAGACTGACACTTGGCTTTCCAGGGACCTTTTCCTGTTTGGCATGGTATCATTGGAATTTTCAGTAGTATTTCAAGAACAGAGAGGTGTGTTGGCCAGAATCTGACTGTGATTCATGTACTGAGTCACTCTTTGTTTTTCCATTTTATAACCAAATGATTTTATTAACCATGGGAAAAGAAAAAAAAAAAGTCAAACTTATTCAAGGAAAATCAGAAAATGCTCTTGGTTTATATGTTTTGTTTGGTGTGTTCCCGTTAGCCGTGCCACTGTGAACATATACTACTGATAGATAACATACTCTACTGCACAGATTCTCCAGCTGGTCTCACCTTGGGACCCACATGTCCCCTGGTCATTGAGTTGTGACCCACTTTTATAGGATTCAAGCCTACATTACATCACCGTGGATACATTTAATGTCAGTGTGAGCTTCTTTTTCCACAAAGTTATCCACATATTTTCATCACTGCATCCAGAGTTCATTACTCTAATCACAAAACCATCTGTTTTCACTTAATACACATTGTCACATATGTTTTGTTCTAAATTACATTTCAGTTTTGATATGTCACACACTCTCATTTGCAAATCCATATTTAACGAGCTTTTTCCGAACCAAATACTCCGCAACCAACTTTTGGTTCATAACCCACCGGTTCAGAAAACAGGCCTTACTGGAATAATTAGCGTATTTCGTCCACAGTCAGATGCATTTTTTAAACTGAAAATCAGGTTTGTTTGTTTTTTATTTAAATTTCTAACCATGTGGATCGTCATAAAATCAAAGGTTATTACCTCAACACTGTGTAAACTGAAGAAAAAGTGAGTTTTTTTTAGACAAACATATCATTAATTGAACATAAACACAACCAATGTCATTTGTAAATCGTGATTTTTTATCGGTCACTCAATGTTGCAGAAAATGACAGTGTTTTCATGTTCACTACAGAGCCTCTGAACATCCAGGAAGACACATTTGATGCAGCTGATAAGCCGAGAAACTGCATTTTACCTACATATTAGATAAGTAGAAGCTTTTGATGGCTGGTGGTTGTTTCGGTCTGTGAGGGTTAAGCTGAGTGACCGACTTCCTCAGAAGATAACAGAACTGGACATTTCGAAAAACCTTCCTGAAGCATCAATTCCCAGCATACCCTTGATTTTTTTCCCCCCCATAAATGCCACATATACACTTTTCTGATCTTTCATTATGGTCCAATGTGTATTAAACAGCAGCCCATTTTCCACACATTACAGTCTAATTTTAGGAAATTTGCCCACAGCATGCATAAAATCCGAGTAAAACGCGTTTATTTTTATGCATCGAACTGTGCAATTCAGTAGTTAGGGACTTTAACACAACACAAATGAACCACAGTCTTCTACGAATCAATACAACATCACAAAACATAGTCTCACAATAAGCAAATGTATTGATGTTTTCTGAAACCCCTGTTTAAGAACTGACATTAGTTCACACCGCTGATGCTGATGCATAATATACACGTTCTACTTAGTGTTTGGATCCGCATCGGGCTTGATCGCTGTATTTTCTGTTGCGTCTGCTTTAGAGCTGCAGTGAGTAATCAATAACATAATTACTTAAAATTAATCGTTTAAGTAACATTTGGAGTTAAAAGCCAAAAATCCAGCTTGCAGCCTCTCTGATGTGATGATTTGATGCTTTTGATGCATCATATCCCGGAGTAAACCCAATGCCTTACCCTTATTGATTGCTGATAGAGCGGAAAAGGCTGCATTTTTTTTTTTTTTTAATTAATTTTTTTTTGGAACAATCAACGGATGTATCAATAACTGGATTATAAAAGGTCAAAAACAATCTTGTCGGTTCATTGTTAGATCCCTTAACTGTGCTGTTACTCTTGCCACATTTGGTCATAATAGGTTTGATATCATGTATCCCAAACCCGGCAAAAGAAAAAGTGACTTTACAGCCTTAAAAGAGCAGCAGCTTCTGATAAAAGTTGAAAATGAATGTTATTTTATGCACTGCAGAAGCCACTGCAAATGTAAATGCTCTATTAACAACAGACCATCTGGTGAGCACTGGACTGAGCTGTGTAAAGTAGAAGAAAATAATAGAGTTGTCAAAAAAAATCTTACTTGGTAGCAGGTGGTTTTTTTTTTTTAATAAGAGCGTTCTCACAACTTTGCTTCCAGACATTAGAGAAACACTGATAAGAAGACAAATCTGAGGTAATGCATTTGGGAGTCGGAGGAGGCCCCAGTTTTGAATGGGATCTAAAACTGTCACAGGAGCCGACTTGCAGATTTCACTCGGAACAATCGCATCTGGTTGTAAAGAAAATAACCAGGTAGAGATGAAACATGCCACTTAATGGCACGGTAAGAAATAAAAACCAAACGCCATCGGTTGTTTTTGAGTGAATTCCCAGAGGCGGGATAAGCGGCTGCTGCCTCTCAGGAGTGTGTTGTTACCGCGCGTGTGTGTGTTTACCCTCATGTTTGTGGCATGTCATGCTTGAGCGGGATTGCTGCATTCTCCTGGGAGCTTCAGGAGGGCTCGGTACAGGTGATTTATTCCTCCTAATCTGTCCTGCACAGTCGCAGGCGGCTGCTTTCCCTCCACCCGGCGTGAGTCAGGTGCTATCACCTTGCATGATCATATTAATAATCACCTACAGTCGTTATCGGCCCACACATCTCCAGCGCGGCGGCTTCCTGTTCGCCAGCACCTGGACTCACGCTGGGGGCTGACATCGTTACATCCACCAGGCATATTTCTGACCCGTCAAGGGCAGCCGCAATCCCCTCCGATGCCGTCGGTGTGATTAGTTATTTATTCTCCAACCTCCCCTCTGTAATGCATGCTGTACTAATCTGGCTGGAAATGCTTGAGTTGAATGCCAGATGTTGTTTTTACTGGGCATTTATGAAAGCTGTCTGACTCGCCTCAGTGACGTCTTAAATTTACAAGCAGCGGATAGGGAAAACATGTCATATGCCATTGTTACATATATCTGTAAGTAGCGATAATTGGTGGAATTATTTGAGATGTCACGACCCAGTCATGCTCGGTTTAGTTTAAAAGGTTTCTAGAGTAAGTCGTGTGTAATTTCCAACCAATTTGTCAGGGCCTGATCATTTTTTTTTTTTTCTTCTTCTTCTCTTGGTTGCACCATTTGATCACAGGGACGCTTAAAGAGACATTTTTTCCATCCTAATCATATTATATTTCAAACAAACTCTGCAATAATGGTCGTCAGTTCACCGCTAAAATGTTTCCAGGTTTAAAATTTCAACCTTGTCTCCCAAAAATATGTTCATTTTAGAGGACAGAGGTCAACCGATAGTGGGTTTTGAAAGGCAGATTTTAGTCTGGCTCATTGGAAGTGCTCTACCAGAATGAGGGTTAATATTTCCATTGCACAGTTGCAGGATTGTCATTCTCCTTCGTTCTGCTAGCGTTGCATTTTAGCTTTGACAACTTCTGATGGAGGATCACATCTTTTTCTATGCATGTTTTTTGTTGGTATATAGTCTATTTACTGTCACAAATTGCTTCCAAAAACCTTTACACTTTTTTTTTACAATGTATTTTTGCAACATCTTGCATTTAGCCACCACCTAAAAGCTAGCGAACTTAGGTAAGTTAAACTGTGTACAACATTAGCACAATGCTAATTAAGTGTGGAAATAGATCTGGCTATGCAACACCAGGCTAATACAAGATAATAATAGATTTCAGCAGGAAATGGATTATTTGAATGAATGATCTTTATGTTTAAGAAATAGTTTAGCCAACAATGTTAGTCAAATAAATAAAACCTAAATAAAAACAAAATATTTCTTCATCTAACAAGATAATACTCGAAGAATAAATAGAACAGCTACAGCCCAGTCAGTGCGGGATAATAGCACTACATGCTAATATTATCATGGTCATAATTTTTGAATAAAGCTGTTATATACAAAGAGCAAGATTTTAGTTCCAGAATGAAGCTAATGTGGAGGTATTTTGTAGTTGTAATACCTGTAATGGCCACTAGATGCTGCACCAAAAAGCATTGCCTTCCGTAGACTTGCACTGAACATCTCTCAAAATACCCCACAACAATAAATACATTTTCTGGTTGCTTTTGCTTTCTATCATCTTTCTAATAAGCCATCTGTCCTATCTTTAAAACATGGTTCCAATAATTAAATCTCAGGTTGAACACTAGGTTTGACGTCCACTATGTTGGGCTTTGATTGACAGGTTCTGCTAACAAGACATAAAACTTATTGCTACTCAATTCTTGTTGAAGTTTAATGTTTTAATGGGCCTGTACGCTAGCACTTAGCATGATCTCACCTCTGACTCCCTGTGATTCCGTAGCTCCATCCCTTTTTGTCCAAATATGGTCATTTCCTGGTCAAAAAGTCACAATAGCATTAGCTAAATTCCAAACTACTGTCTTCAAGTAACCAATGGGTGACATTATGTCTCCTCCATCCACTGATAATATACGGTATATGGTTATATAACGTTAGCTTACTACATGCATAACGCACATATTTAAAGTCCTTTAACTTGTCTTTGTGTGTGGATTCTTTTTACAAACTTAGTGAGTAAATAAAAGTGCAGTTCTGTGAGTAAGTGTTCAGTCCATGTGACCATCAGAGCCAAGTTCCACCAACACCAATAGTTTTTAAAATGTCCTGTCACTGTTGATTAATCAGGCAAAATGATTCATTAGTTGAAATCATCTTCATATGTATAAATTAGAACTTTAGTTAGTTTAGTTAATTAATACCTTTAATGCTTTGGAACTCAATAGATTTACAATAATAAAAAAAAAATGATTTTCAGTGTATTTAGTAATATTTAGGTCAGCACATATTACTTTCAAACCATATTCAACATGTGCTTTTATTGTCTAAATCTAAAAACGTACACGAATCAGGATGTAAAGTCATTCATCCAAACACCTTCTGCTTTTTTGAGAAAATATACCAAAAAAAAAAAAAAAGTATGTTTCCTTCCATTGAATTCAACTCACTGGAAATGCTTTTTATCAAATAATAACGCAAGCGACATTATGTTTCCTGCAAAAATATAAGCAGAGTTGCAGTTTAGTTATGTTTTTGCACATAATTTCAGGGTGTTTGGCTGTAAAATTCAGATATCTTTGAAACTCAAATGCACAGAAAGAGGAGGAAGAAGAAGAAAACATGGGTGGTGTTGTAAATAACTTGTCAGGTCTCCCCTCCTCAGTATCTACCCCCCTCCACCCAGTGTCAAATACAATTCAATTTCTGCCTCAGCATCAGCGTGGGCTAACACGGTCAAGCAAATGCCTGTTTTCTGAATGGCCTCAGGGAGTTACGCTTTTCAGCTTATCAACTTTTATTAACCTTAGCTCTGAGGTTTGCTCTTTGATTTAGATTCTTTGGGAAACACTGAAATTGGATTTTTTTTCCCCCTCACTCTCAGTTCTTCTGTGACATATGCTCGACGACTTGTTACACAGTGGAGAAAAACATAAATGTCTGTTTTGGTTTGTTACAGCTGACATTCCTCACAAGAGCCAATAACCTCTGTAATTATATTCGTTTTCCAGCTTTTTGGGTGTCCTTATCTAAATGCACGACTTTAAAGAAACGCATTTAGCATAAAACCTAACACGATAAACATATACATAATTCATGTAATGTACATTTTTAGCACACGTAACACATCTTAGGCTCATATAACACCTGGAGAATGAACAGAAATTTCCTCCTGTCAAACCATCAAGATCATCATCATCGCTCATGAATATTAAGCAGAAATATGAGTATCAGCTGATTCACCCTGAGCATCTATAGTGGGAATAAATTATCATTCGAGATTTTGTGTCCAGATCACCCACCTATAGCTGTTAAATAACATAGTATTTCATAAAAAAAACCTACAGCTATTAATTATTTTTTCCCTACATTTAACCTTTCCATAGCTATTCATCACCATTTATTATAATATTATCCTCTGCAGCAGGTGTTTTCTTGCATTTATCATGTAGCTTTAATAAAAGTGTGTGAAATAAAATGTTATTATATCGAAACAGAGAAAGACAAACGGAGTTTTTCAGCAACATGTCAATAAAAAAAGTGTCTAAAAACCACTGCCTTTTGTGAAACTATAGGAATCAATGTTGCAGAAGATGCAGGTGTTTGCACATTCGCTTCGGAGCCTCTGAGCGTCCAAACAAGACACACCTGACGCCGCCGAAAAGCCGTGGAACTGCGTTTTACCTGAATTATTTATATGTATTGATAGGATTAGCGGTTCAGACGTTATTAAACATTTAAGATCAGTAGATGCGTTTGGTCACTAGTGACTGTTAAGGTCTTTGAGGGTTAACTGCAGCGTTCAAGCATTAATCTTTGTTGTATTTTATGTTCTTGTTCCCTGTCTCGTCTCTGTTGTCCGCCGTTTTAATATGGATAAACCATGTGACTTTAAATTAACGTCTTCTGACCAGTTTCACGACATCACCTTGTAACACAGGTGTCAAACATGTGGCCCGGGGGCCAAATCTGGCCCGCCAAAGGGTCCAGTTCAGCCCTTGGGATGGATTTGTGAAAATCAAAAATTACACTCAGATCAATTCAATCTCAAGTGGGCGGGACCAGTAAAATACTATCATAATAACATGTAAATAATTACATTTCCAAATTTTTCTCTGTGTAAATGTATTTATCACTAAAACACAGTATAATTTTGCATAAAAAATGTGAAGAACCTGAAATGTCTTAAGAGAAGGAAGTACAATTTTACCAATATTTTACCTGTTATTAAATGTTTTGTATATTTGTAGATCCACTGTGATCTATAAGTTATAATGTATGTGTACAGACTGAGAAAATACTGTTAAAATGACTTATTTTTTCAATTCGTTCACGTTATTCACATTGTTTGACAGAATAGTTTGTAGATGTAAACATTTTCATTATGTAATTTTCCTTTATTTTGCTCTAAAACATAGAGAAAAGGTTCGAGGTGACGTTATTTATATGTTATTATGTTATTATTTTACTGGACCGGCCCACTGCAGATCAAATTTGACTGAATGTGGAACTGAACTAAAATGAATTTGACTCCGCATCTGACTTTGCATGTTTTAAGTTTATCAAATCTGTCTTTATTTGTGCACTACAGCCACGTTCTTAATGCAGTGTTTTACATGAACTACAGTGGAATTGTTGTTCTACAGCAAAATTTAAAAAAAAATAACATTTGGGTATACGTGTGTCTGTTTTCTGTAAAATGTTAAAAAAAAAAAAAAATTTAAAAAAAGTAAAAACTGTAAAATATATACAGGCCTAAAATATCGGGATGCATATCATGTTGAATACCATGTACCAGAATGCACATATATCGCGATATGTATCGTATCGTGAGGTTATTGGTAACACCCACTCCTCCTGCCTTATAATATTATCTTTAATAGCCAAAGCAGCCATTTTGCAGTTTAGAATGAATCTTACTATTCATCTGTATGTAAAGCACAGCTCAATATAATATGCAATATTGAAAAATCGCACAAACAAGTTAAATACAAGCGTTTCTAAATGCGACTAAATAAACCCGTTTAATGCAACCAGAAGATTCGCTATCATGTCACACTAGATGCAGTGTTTCAAAGCTGCAGGAGCTGAAATCAAGGGAAAAAGCTGCCTCCTCCCAGTCAGTAATCAGGACTAAATATACATACGTATGACCTTGTTGTTATTCCATGCCGCCGTGGTGAAGCAAAGTGACTTTTCCAAGCTTCTATGTAGAGCAAGTCACATCTGACTGAATCTGAACAGCGATCAATAATTACAGCTGTCACTCACTTTTTTTTACGCCGTATCTCTCCTGAAAACACCTATGATTAGCCACGTCTCATTTCCTGTCTCACCACATTTATCTACAGTAATTCCACTTAATGTAGAAGTTTTTCTGTTATCTTTCCATCCATCCATCCATCCATCCATCCATCCATCCATCCATCCATCCATCCATCCATCCATCCATCCATCCATCTATCTATCTATCTATCTATCTATCTATCTATCTATGTGATGCAGGCCTACAATGGCTGCCACAGTAATGAGTTCACCATCACCTCTGGTAGTTTCCCCTGTGGATGGCTGGTGGTCTTGAGGTGAATTAACATGTTGGGGGTGGGGGCTGTGATAGATAGGGTGAGTCCAGGAAACAATATCCACTGGTCTGTTTTGCAATCGCATGCCCAGTCTGCTTATTTCCCATGGTGCCCTTGGTAGGTCAGTCACCAATGGTACTTTGAGAGCATCTTCACTCACAGACTAATTTTGCATCTTTTAATATTGCATGGAGCTCATTTAGGGAGTATGTTGGGGGTATGGTACACACGCGGACAGGCACACACATACAAGCACACAAACACACTTTCTCCATCATAATTTTTCCTCTCACTTGGTCTCAGGGGTGTATTTTAGGATGGTGCAGAGGGTTTTGGATTGATGTGGTTACACATTGCAAATGGTGTCTGTGCATGTGTGTGTGCGGGACGGTTTCTTCTGTGTGTGTGTGTGTGTGTGTGTGTGTGTGTGTGTGTGTAAACACGTGTATGGGTTTATATGTGTGCATTAGAGTACGCGCATATTTCATAGTTCTACAAAAAGCGATGCAAACACCCTCTTTCCTGTTCTCTGAGTCATCAATCACCCTGCCACTTTAATTTATGTGCCACTTCTGGTTCCATTGTCGTTTATTTTGGGGGGAATATCACCGTTGCACAGCTCTAGGGAGAAGTGGCTTCTGTTTGGAGCATACATATTACTTTTTAACCCTTTATGGGCTTAGAGGAATTATTGTTTTAGTTTGATTATGATGCAATACATTTTGGACTTAAGAAACTGTCTATATCATTTAATAAATTAATTTCATGAATGACAACATTTCATTCCAAGCTTCATATTACATTTTACTGTAAAAGACACATGTTTTAATATCAAAGCAATACTTCAGGTTTTTTTAATAAGATCCCACTTCAGTAGTGTTTAAGATTTTGATATGTAAATGTCTTGTGAGAATTTTGACCCACTTCTATTTATGTATAGCAGCATCAGGCATCAGATGGTTCAAGGGCTGTAAGTTGAGGGGTCATACAAGTCATGACTGGGTGAGGTCAGTGTGAGGTTACTTCCTTTTGGGGATTGCAGACTATTCCTGTCCATCACATTAGGCAACCTAGAGGACCTCTTCCACCTGGAGCGGCAGTCAAAGTCCCCGCTGTCAGAGTGATGTACAGCAGAAGGCAATAGATGCTGAGAGTGCAGGAGATTGAAGGGAGTCTGTTAAGATCCACATGCTTTAAGTCATGTCCAACCCCTGACCCCCTTCAAAATCATACATGGAACATATACAAGGACTGCAAGCTTTTGTTCGACATGTATTCCATGTGTTTCAACAGTAATATATGTGTAGTACATTAGCGTTACATACGTTTGTCTGCATATCATCAAGATTTGATTATGTGCACAGACTTAAGCAGCTATTAAGTGATATTTGAAGAAATTTTTCTTCATTCTTTCATTAAAATATCTAATATGTGAAGGAATTGGATTACTATTTTCTTTCCAACATAAGTGAATAGTAACAACAACAAAAAACCCTGCACTTTCTGTATAGAGGACGCAGACTGGATTTTCCATAAAAATTCCTCTACTCTCTCAAAAGTGCCTCAATGCCTCCTTTACTCAAGCAACAGCACATAGTTACCATTAGCTTAGAAATGGAGTTTGGAGGGAGAAAAAAATGGCAGGCTCTCAGCACAACACAGACTCCAACACAAACTGTCTGTAAGCACAAACGTATGTAAATGATACATAGTTCAATTTGCATTTTGTAGATTTACAGTACAACCATCTTGACATTCTTCTTCTAAATTATGAAAAATGAGTTTGGTTTAGTTGGAGCTCAGTGTTCACTTACTGCCGTTCTGGTGGCTTTTCTAAAAATCTTCTGTTGGCAACACTGGGACTCTGTGTGAATTTCTTAAAAATGGTAATAAAGAAATCCTTACTTTATCTTATCTGGACCTGTTAGTGCATTAATGTGGTGTGAAGGGAAAACCCCATTTTCTGACTCCCAACAAGACACTTTATCACTCCAGCTCACTCTGCCATCTCAGGCTCGGGGCCACTTTTTATGAAAGCTCTTGTGTTATGTTGTGACCGTAAAGCCAGTGTGAACAACGTGATGCAATAAGCCAACCTGCTTTATTGACTATGTGAATCACAGTCAGCCTTGATTCAGTGTAGCTACCAGCTAAACGCTACATGCTACGTGCTAATCTCTAGAGTATAACTTGATACAGGCAGAGTACATCTCTCCGACCCGCTCCAGGGATCTTTATCTTTGCAGCACGATTGAATTATTTCTCCTTGCTCAGCTGAAAGAATTGAGTTACAGTGACCATAATGCACAACAACAGACTGCTTGTGTCACAGACCCGTGTCAAGAAAATACAAGCAGAACACTAATGCTAAATGCTAGTTTAGCAACAAGTGATGGAATATGTTCCCTTTGACTATTACAGGAAAATTGGTCTGACACAAAAAAACAAGGCAAGAAGAAGAAAAATATTCTCCATATTCTTTCGACAAAGACATTTTCACAATGGCTTCCAAAGTTAAGAGGATTGTGTGCAGCCTTATTGATTTTTTGTAGCAGTGTCCGGGAGATGGCGCCGAGAAAATGAGGTCTGGCTAGAAGGTTTATGTCCTGCCACAGTTAGAAGGAAACGTGAGCCGAGGATTCAGCTGGCCTTTTATTGTAAATGTGCTCCCTCTAGATGGACTTAAAGTGTCTGTTTTCCTGGCTATAGGAGGGGAATTAAATATGAAGGGTATCAGTAAATGGGCAGGAAGACTCCAAACGAGTGCTTAGGGACAGTTTCCCATTATTGTCATCTATTATCTTGGACAGATAGTGATGTTGGCCGCTAAGTCGTCGATTGCAATCTGCTGCTCGTTGGTGGCAGTCGGACAGGTTATGGGTTATCTGAAAACAAAGTAGCACAGTTAACTGTGAAACAGATAATTTGGGCCTACTTTGCATTGTGATCAAATACAAGGAATTTCATTCATAATGTTAAAAACACATCGGAAATGCATAATGCAACAGCTTCTAGATCATGACAAAACCTGTAGCTAACTATGGCGTGAGTTGCTGAAAAAGCAACAAGCGCATATCCATTCAGTCAGATGTCTGCCACTTAAGCAACATGTGTTACATTACTGTAGTATTCTGACTAAATGTTTAGCCTCTGGAAGATACTAGCTGAGTTTTGGGCTCACCTCTGCGTAGCCGCTGTAAAAAGCTGATCTGTACACAGACAGTCACTCTGAATAATAGGCCTGCAAGCCATAAATGTCAGCCCTTTAAATCACACACAGGCCAGCACTGTGTCCCAGAGAGAGAATGCTTCATCACCGCTTAAACTACAGCCGCCCATTTATTATGTGTATGTTTATAAATCACTAAGGAGACCTCACATTCCTTAAGCCTGTAAAAAAAAAGAGAGAGAGACAAGAAGAACACTGGAAAGTGAGGAAGAACAGCAAAGAAGGGGCTGAGGTGAAGATGTGTGAAGAGTGGTCAAACTGAGGAGCCGCAGTCAGCATCATCTCTCATTGTTTCAAATCTTTTACAGTGATATACACGGTGCCGTAAAGGCACAAACTTGACTTAGCTGTTGGAAGGAAAGCCAAAGGGGCATTTATTGTGATGCTACAAGCTTCTCTGTGATTTATTCCCTCACTACAAATGAGCTACAGTATGACCTGTCCTGTCACTTTTCTCAATTATAAACACTAACATGTGCGGTGATGTAAAAAAAAAAAAAAAAAAACAACCTCTAACCCATATTCAAAGATGTCTTTTTTTTCTCTGTTGAGTAAAGTCATACATGTCATATGTAATTTAACAATACTAATTTGTGTAATTTATTTATCTACCACGTTACTGTAACTGGCAGCTAAAGATGAGATACACTATTACAACCAGTCACTTAAATATATTCCCTTCTGAAGCTTGGTTCCATCATAATTAAAATGTACAGAGATGTTTAAGTTAAATAATATAGTTTGATTGTGTGAAATTGAGCGTAAGAACCAGGCCATAGTGTAATGTAAGTTAACTAAATATCCTTTATAGTCTAAATGAAAGACATAACACACATTTTATTGTGTGATCTATAACCACAGACACATACACCATGTAAAGTCCTTCAGCTGTGATATCATACAGGTGTCTGCACAGTGTCAAGCTTCACCACCTTTCTCCTCAGACTAACACTCTTTTGTTAAGGACAGATAATATTAACACTCAGATGACAGTGAATTCCCCTGTGTCTGCCAGAAATATCTGTCCATAGGCAAAAATAACTCTTCTACCAAAGATCAGTCAAAATAACCCAATCAGGTCTTTCATCCTGGCTCTTTTACAGCCTAAACTAAGAGATTTATGAGTTACAGCAGTGAGGTGTACTCCTATCCAATATACAATATATGTATATATGCTTTTTATGAAGCGGAGTGCTCTTTACTCTCTTCATTCTCTCCCATAAAAGATGGCACATTCCTACATTTTACTCAGCCAGTAGACTTTTTATGTTTGGCTGGAGGGTTTAGGTAAAGACTCCACTTTTCACTATAATACATTATCCTCCTCTGTAATATGTACTGACTACAATGTAAAAGAAAGACACCAAAGAACTGATACTTCCATACTATCAAACAAAAATCTGTATTTGTTGTTTGAAGGGTTATTTTATGTTGTTTGAAGTCGTATTGTTGTCTGTAATATTTTTTAAAACAGGATTTTCAGCGGTCAAATGGATAAAATACCCACATAAATTACAACAATGCAATATAGGACACATAGACACATAATTTCTTTAAAGCAATGATTGATAAAATCCTGCTGTATGCACTGTACAATGTACCCTTTAGGTTCATTATATAGCATGCTCCTCCATGCCTATTTAGTTTTTTCCCAGGCTGCTCTGTTTTCCCTCAGGTGCTGTGGGGAGTTTGACAGCAGAGACTGAGGAAACCACATCTCATCAGCTGTTTGGATCTAGTGGATTGTACTCAGACACAATAATAGCTGAACAGCTTTCAAATTCCACATTCAGGCTGAGTAAATCTGTTTTTTGTCTATATTTTAACCCCTGAACTCTTCACCACTAGTTTTTGAGAGGTTTGTGATCTAGGATATTTTCCTCAGGCAAATAAATCTATAATAATCTTTACAGAAACTGCAGTAATATTTCAAAATACACTATCTGAATCCTTCATATAATTTCATTTTTAAAGATTTACATGTCAAGTTAGTGTTATAAGTTAACGCTTTCCAAAAACCTGTCTCGCAAATAACATGAATTTTGGAAATACTTTTCGTCATGTTGTACTTTTTGACCATTGCCCTCAGAGCTTCTGTGATATGAAGCTAGTCTACGTACATGTCAATAAGGAGCCTTGCCTGCTCTTAATTGAGATGTATCTGTATTGAGCAGCCAAATCTACAAGTCACTCATTGAATATGAAAAATGGAGTATGGGAGGGAGAGGGAGGGCAGGAGCGAGATCAATGATATAGATCTGCATGTACTGACTAAGCCTCCATCCTGTGTGTGTATACGTGCTTCCATATGTGTGTTGGGGGCACAGCGTCGTTATTGGACATCTGAATGAGTAATGACGTCGTCCCAGACTGGGCAATTACCACCAGTGCTCGTTTATTAAAGAGGGGATGGAGAGATGGAGAAAGGCGGATTGTGGCTCTGGTACCAAGGGACCGGAGAATGAATTGCAGGAAGAAATGACACAAAGAACAGATGCAGGAAATTTCACATTTATTCCATATTATAAGTGAATATTTCCTCTCTGGAATTTATGCATTAGCTCTTTATGACATGATACCAATTTCACTTCTTAGCTTCAAGACTTTCTGTGTTTAAAACCAAAAAAATGTTGTTAGCTTGAAACTCACTACCCCCCACCCACTACATTTGATTGATTTTATCATTGTAGTTAACAGCTACCCATCACTGTATGGTTATAAATACATTGGATAAGTGAAGAGGCCAACACAACAAGTTGAGGCAATTATTAAGAGTAATGGCAGAAAAGAGGCCAATGTTACATTAACAGTGGGTGTTTTGTTCTATAAGGCCCCTAGCTAATCCCAACAACAGTTTATATAAAATATAAATCTACACACCACTGCTAAAATCTTTTATGATGTGAGTGAAACGCAATTAAATAACATCAGAAGTTTCTGTACTTTTGCTATGAAATTACAACTTAATCTATTTGCATGAGCATGTATGATAGACGGTGCGGATGTGGTTGGTATCACTCATCCATGTTCAATCTCACGTTAAATAGTAATTAATGTAAAACTGGCATCAGTTAAAGTGAGTCTGATTGATTATAAATGAAGTTCAGGAACATCTTGGTCCGCTCTTGCAAAAACCCTGGATCACAAAGGACTGTCTGACAACACTTCGGTACATTTCTCACAAAGGAGAAGACCACAGTCAAGATACATTTTGGAACAAAAATACATTCAGCCTCCAGAAAACATAAAATGATGAAGGTACTGCTGCCTGTATATTTGATGAAGAAACAACACATCATGCTTCAGGGACCTGGGCTCACACCCATGTCATCACATACTGTTCTTTGGTCAACAGCCTGTGGTGCTTTCAATGCAAAGGGTGCATTGAAAGGTTAGTTTTGTATGTGCAAGGTACCCACTAGAGTTGGCAGTAAATTGTAAACCACAGAAATTGATGACCCATGCCAGTTGATTTTGTTAGCAGTGAAAAAGCTCAGTGGGAGGCAGTTGGGGTGATTATAGTTATGACTTCATGGACATGCACATGGGAAATCTGTGTTTGTGTCATATTCTATTCCGTGTTCATTTTTGCATTTTCTGTCTCTGTATTTTTCTTTATTAGCCCAATGTTTTGTTTTGTTTTTGTCCCTTAAAACTAACCAAGTTGTTGTTTCACTTAAATCAAAACAACTCGCAAAAACCAAACCTTCATCAAAAAATGACATCAACTCCATACGTTGAAAATGTCTGAGGGTACTTTCGCAGTGCAGGATGCATTGACAGTGACAATCTATCCGCCTTTGTGGATATAGTTTAGCTCCAAATACCAGACAGTTTGGACGCTTGGAAACTTTTCAGGCAACTGCAAGGAACCTGAAGAGGATGAGGAATTCCACCTTTCAAAGCATAAAGTAGATCCAAATCAATAAAGGTCTAGCGTCAGTGAAGATGATCAATGAGAAAAATAGTGTAATACATCTTTGCTCAAACGTTTAAACCTACCTGTGATGACACTTTCCAGGCAAGCCATCTCTTTTCTCTGCTATCTCTGTCTTCTGTAATAAAAATGCTGCAAGTAGCAAGGTGTTTTTCTCCACCCTTGGGTGAGGTGGATGGTTGGACTGAAAAAAAAAAAAAAAATTGGACGACAATGGATCAAATATCTGCTGTATGAACTCGGACCCCAGCCGTTCCTGTGTATCTGGATATTACACTGCAGATGGAAATTGTCCTTCTCCCACACACTATTTCCCTGCCCCTTTCTCGTCCATTTTGCCTTTCCTTTCCACTTCTCACCTCCTCTCTTTTCTCACCCTGTCTGTCTGCATGTCTGAAATGCTAAGAAAACATTGCGGCTATGTTGGCTATGCTGAGAATCAGTCAGCAGCTGCTTGGTGATCAATGAGAAAGAAAACAAATCGTGGCCAAAGGAATTTTGGGTTTTGAGCTTTGCCCACACTATTCATAATTCACAAACTGTGCCAGGGAGGGAAACCAGCATTTGACAGATGATAGTTGATATATATAGATGGTGATGTGTGTGTGTGAATCCATTTGTATTTCAGTATCAAGGCTTTTGTCCAGTAGTACTGTTATTTTTGGGACCTTGTGATGAATAAATACACTCTATGTGCACCATTTTTTTAAGAAACAGAAAAGAATTGTAGTCTTAGCCTTGTTTGTGCTTGTCTACTTAAATCACATCTTGCCCCAAACTTACTTCATCCTCACATGAGTTTTAGTACAGCAGGGCACCCCCTCCTCTATGTATACACACATTCATAGATTGGCAAGACGTGCTTGACACATGACTCAACCCCAGACTACTGACAGACACTCGCCAATGCCACTGTGTTGGTGTAGTGGTGCCACAGCTCTAGTAGCATCCTCTCTCCGTCCTCGCCGTGTCACGAACCCACATAAAGGACACATTGTTCGTCAAGCTTGGGAAAGACCAGAGTTCAAGGACATTAATAGCTACAATGTGTAATTTCCCCCCTCTCCCCCCGCCTGCTCCACATCCTACTCATTCAGCTTTTAGGAAATTTGGGTTTGAAAATGGGGATATTTCATCTGGGAAAGTACCAATGATAAAACATGAATGAGCTACTGAAAAGAAAATGTTAACAATTATTAAAATGCAGTATATTGTATTTCTTCTGCGTCCACATTTAAATGAACACACATCACAAATAAATCAAACGCTTGTTATAATACTATGGTTTCTTTTAATTTAGTTAGGTTAATTTCCAAATAACAGATAATAATTTGACATTTCTTACCTTAGTTTACATCTATTTCTGTTGTTTAGCCAAGACAAAATATTACGACAATAACTTCTGTTCACTTAAGGAGAAGAACAGAACATGGCGTACCAAGTATCAGCTGAAAAGGAGATTTATCTTCAAATAACTGGTTACTATTATAGTAGTTTCCCTTGTCTTTGTTTGCTTCCTGCTAAAGTATCTGTATCTGGTTGTGTGTGCACATATGTTGAACATGATATGTATGAAATCGAGGTAATTGCTTTATCATTACAATGTTGCCTGCAGAGAAACAAAATACGCATTTATATGAATTCGCTTCCAAAAATAAACACTCCCTTCCGTTCTCAAACCAGCATACAAGTTTAGTACTACATAAAATACATTTTTAAACCCCCTCCCCCCATCAGTGTTGTGCGTTTGTTGCTATTTGCCAACCTCACATCTTACGTGCCACAGAGGAACCTGAGATGATTAACCAGCTTGTCTCCTGCAAGTTAATTACCAAGCCAGCATCACCTTCGCTATTGTCTAATTAGTCTTAACAAGATAACTCAACACCAATTAAAGTGACCAAATCAGGGCTTTAATAAGTACATGAGCAAGAATCATGCTTTGTTGCATGGTTCAAATACTAAGCAGGTAAGTTTTTACTGAGGTTTTTATTTATTTATTTATTTTTTTATCTCACTTTCAAGAAGTAACCTAAACGGTGATACATATTTCTTTGACTTTTGCTTTAAGTTGATGAATAATATAAATGGAGGTTGGTGCTGAGAAATGAGATCAATTAGTCTTTATATCATTTTTATTTGTAAGGCTGTTTTTATGGTTCAAAGTGCATTATAAACAAATGACACGATAAATATAAACAATAACACGACAGGAAAAAAACAGAGCAGCAACATGGAATTAAAATGAAAATGAAAGTGATGAAAAAAATTACAGCGCAAAAGAGAAAGGATAATTATAAGTTGCCATTGAATACTTAGTGTGAAAATCTGAGCTAAAACGCAATTTTTCCCTACATATATTTAAAGATAGCAAAGCAACAGTTGTACATGCTGCACTACAATTTTAAAAACAACTTTGTTTAATCATATACACTGGTCTACAAGTAAAGTGCCTCCAGAATAAAAAATAGTGAGACTTATTTTTGTGAGTCACTAATAATGAAAAATTCAGATAAGTCAAAAGTGCTGGTTGGCAGGAGTTTCCCAGATAGTCTTGGATCAAAATGTGAAAATGTGATTTTATGTAAAAGGAATATTTGTCTCATATCTAATTCAAAACACATTACAATACATTCACTTTACAGGTTGGTTCTTGTGCAAGATTTATAAATGTACTGTTTAAATGTACAGAAATCAATCTATATCTGCAATAACATTGTATCATATACATTGAAAATATGAGCTAACCAGCACCTTCCTTATTTGTTTTCCAATTTATAATATTAAAGTATGTAATAATTAGCACATTTAATCTTACGACCAGTGATTTGAATCTATATCTCAGTAGAATGAAATAAAAGTTTTTGTTAAGAAGAGGCATTATAATACATAAGACAGATGAGATGCTATACTACATATACAAAAGGATATGCATCTTACTGACCAGAACATGCACAGATATCTTCTACCATGTGCTCCTATACATGTAAATACATGGTTTGAAGTCCTGAACTCTCACATATAAAGACATAGACCAGAGGACACTATTTCATTAGAGGTGTCAAAAACATGAATTATAAATCAGCATTCTCCTTCACCTCAGTCTTCAGGCTTTTACTACCCCCTTTTTTCTTTTATTTTTATGTAAAACACATTGTGAAAGGTCAGTGGAGAAAGGCAGCAGAGAAAAAGCAAGAGCATGAGAGAGTCAAGTGTGTGTTTCTATGTATGTGTGCATATGTGTATGCATGTATTTATGTGTATGTGTGCCTGTGTGACTACGTCTGTGATAGTGCGAGTCCTTGGTGTGTGTGTGTGTGTGTGTGTGTGTGTGTGTGTTTTTCCAGCAGGAGTAAAGCTCTGTCTCCTACGCACGCTGTGCTCATTGAGAAGTGGTGTCTTGTGCCGGAGGGGGGTGCCGGCAAGAGGGCAGGCGGCCGGCCAGGCGCCAAAGAAAGAGGTCACATCCATATTCATCGCATTGGACATGCACATGTAAACCACTTTTAATATGTCGTGACAGGGTAAAATTGTGCTGAGGCGGAAGGATATACAGAGCGAGCAAAAAGCAGCGGTGGTGACAAATATGGAAGTAACATTTGTGAGAATACGGCACATGGGAGGCGTCTGTGGGCTCTGATTGACTTCCTGAATTAATGTGGATGACCTGCCATGATCAGAGCCGACAGTTGTGCATAGTGATCATATCTGGAAAAAAAGAGATGGATATTCACCCAAAGAATATGAGGTCAGTATATATATGCCACAGTTTATATTTGCACATAAAGCTTTAAAATGTAAAAAGAAAGACATGCAGCCTATTCAAATAAGTATCTGATCTGTATCCAGAACAGAAAGGAATGCTTGTTATAAAGCGGGGCCTTGAGGTCGGTGGGGGCATATCATCTTCACATCATAACGGGAGGCCCAGGTAGCTAGTTATGACAGTGTGGCATTATATGGCTGCGTTTGATGTCGGCCACTGACAGCCTCTCACTGTAACTCCATGTCACTCCATGCCACTTTGAAGTCAGCAGCGATGAAAAACAAAACAAAATGGAACCAGTAACATTATCCAATCAAAGTGAGCAGTTATGTCAAAGCAGTATCTAAGCCTTTGAGAACGCGGGGTGTACTGTATGTGTTGGTGTGTGTCGAACTTTACAAAGGAACGAAACAGGCTGCAATTCTTTTAAGTGGTACGATGGTGGTATAGATACAGTCGGAAGAATAGAACCTTTTTTCAGGACACTTAACCTCACGATACCCTCTCGGATGCGCCCATTTGACAAAGGCACCACTTACCGTCTCACTGTCATGAAGCGCTGTGTTCAGTCCTTACCTGTGGACCATCCCCTGGGTGGGAAGGGTCACGATAGGGGTCAGACTCAAGGGATGGGATTTTCTAGTAACCCTACTCCTGACTTTTCAGACAACACCAGGGTCCCTTGGGCATCTCCACCCTCTATGGGCTTTAATTCTAACAAAGGTTCAGTGGCGACAGGAACTTCCCTAAGCGGACAAATTATGCTATCGGTTTCACCACTCTTGTTGGAGAAGGAGAATGACTGGATTCCCTTAAACTAGGAAAAGTTTTCCATCTGGAAATGTGTTTAAAATCAATCAAATCAAAGTTGACTTGAATTTTCTATCCCATTTTTCTCTCACAATGATCCGCTTTGATCCATTGACTTTGCAGTTTTTAATCCGGGTGCAGAATATTGTGTCACCGGCATTATTTTCAAGGGAAAGTAGGAGACACATTTATCCTGTCTGGCGGAGCACTGTGCTGTGAATCTTTCAGGGCTCTAACCTCCAGCTTGCCTTGAACAGTGGGGAATCCTCCTCAATCACTATAAGGAGGTCCTCTCAGCCCCACTCATATTTTAACCACCAGCTCCACACCATGGGGCACTGTGTAACGGCCCGTCAGTGGCTGTAACCTAAGCGCCAAAATTGCTTTTTGACGATGTACCTAGTGTTGTTTTAAGAGCCCCTGTCTCTCATGCCCAGCCCCCATATACCCAAAATATGATTTAATCATTTTTCTCACTTACTTTTCTCAGCATGGGAGCAAAGACTAAGAAAGAGAGAGAAATTGAGAGGAGCTGGGGGGGAGGCAAAGAGGAGCATTCCAAAGTGGTGAAGAAGGGGAGACATTACAGCCGTTATTTCCGCAGCAAAGAGGCAAAAACCTCTTACAAGGCAGTTCTTAATAGGATCTGGTCACTGAAGCTGAAGCCAGGCTACTCCTCTTGAGAAGTCCTCTGGGTGAAAATCTGAGCAGGCTCTTAATCAAGAGTCAGCGGACGTTATACAAACAAGAGCCTGTGCTGATGTCATACTGAAAAATCAAGCCCTGTAAGACTCAGAGCTCTACTTCATTATTTACATTAAGTGTTTTTTTTCAGTGTACTGGATATGGATAGGTTACAGATCTTATCTCACAGAAAGCATACTTTTCAGAATGGAGTTCAGCCATTTGTGTAATTTATCCCAAACTTAACACATCCTCTTTTATTATAATTTAACAAAATATGACTGAAAATACCATGAAAATGGATTTGAGGGCAGTTACATCACAAACTGTTGTATTCATGTCTATGCATTTGTCGTCCTGGTCTGAAGTTTACATGATATCACGAAAACATACCTCATCAAACATGTTCTTTTTAGGTGTTTCCTTGAATAATCACTATACTGATGCAGTCTGTTGGTGGGAAAAAATACTTCGTTTATGGAGAACATTTGGGTTACAAGAGAAAGTGCACATTTCAGGTCAGTGGGAGTTGAGCAGTGATGGGAAGTTTGGAGTGCAGTACAATGAAGTAGGAGGAAGATAGAGTGACTCGTCATATACTAATGAGTTATTTCAAAACTGGACTTTCCGGCCAACACCCATATCTCCTCATCTCTGCTCATCTCCTCTCATCCTACTCTCCTCCTTGAGAACATATTGTTCCCTTACCCTGCCAGCATCAGTGGTTGACACCCACTTGACAGATCTGAAGCACTGTGTACATATGACCACAAGTGGTGTTACTGTTAACCAGGGATCAACTTACCCACTGCCATTAGTTATGAGTCTGACAGAAACACAGTGGGTGTTAAAGGAGGATACTGCCAAATATGCCTTTACAAGTGTGTATCTTGATGTAATATTGAAATTTCCTAGGATATCAAAACGTGTGTAGATAACATAATGTGATGAGGTTTCTATAATAACCTTGTAATATAATAATAGATTTCATCATGGCTTTATTTGCAGTTTTTAAATGTAGCCTGTAACAGAAGATTTTAACCAGTCACACGTATTTTCATCATCAAAATTGTAATATAAGCATGAGGTCACAGAGGTAAGATGGCAGCTTCCCCTCTAATGATGTCCACATCCATCTTTATATACAAAGCTCAGGACAAAGAGGAGAGAGCTGCATGAGTTTCTTCATCTTTTCTGCCTATAGTCCAGCTCTAATTGTATTCTTATGCTTACTCTTCCTGTAACTTAAAGGGCTGATATTTTGTTAAACCCACTTGCATTTGTCTGTGGTTCATTTATTTGTGTATTTGGAACCTAATAGTTCATAAAGTTTGAATTTGAACCCTCCTGGTGCTGCAAAGCCATCTTTATATCCATTCCAGCGAAAACTGAGTGGACTTCTACAACCAGTTCAATTCCTGCTTAATTTGTTATGTTTTATAACTAGTTACATCACAACATTTGCACATATAAGATCAAGATGACTGACGAACATTTTTCTTCAGCGGCAGCAGTTGTAGTAAAAACTGGAAATATGTCCAAACTTTGAGCCGATTATGTAACATATTCAGTTGTTGGTTGAACTGGACAGAGCAGCACAGTCAACAATCTGGAGGGGGCGGGGCCTGAAGTGGCTCATGTGCACTTAAAGGGCCAGTCTCAAAACAACCTTTCTGGTGTTGTTACTCAGACACATGGACCTGTGGAGTCAAATTAATGAAGAATTCAGACCCAAGCAGAGCATTTACAGTTTATGTAGAGAAACAGAGGAATTTTTTAAAATGTATAATTCTATTTAAAAAAGCAAAATATCACACCTTTCATGGTTAAAAGTTGAATTTATTTTCTTGTTATTTCATCCTTAAATTTCACCATTTTTAATGAAAAATGCATTGAATTCAAGGAAGTGATCCTAACATGTTGATACATCACCAGTCTATTTAATGTACTTCAGTTATTTGATGTTGTTAATTGTTTGTCATTGTTAACCACCCATCATCTTACTGGTCATTTCATGTCATATTTCCCCCAATGGGAAATAATCAAAGTTACTCTGACTCACTTTTTTAAGTAAATCGTAGACAAAGTAATTTTTTTTTTTTTTTTTTGGCAAAAGGGCCCTGCTTTAAAGGTTTTATGGTAAAATGCTAACATCAAAAGTATCGGTTAATGCAGGTTTGATTTTTCAAACTTACCCTTTTAAAAAGTTAAGTTGTAATTTGTGATATTCTCTGAGCTCCACTGCCTGTAACTATGATAAATGAATAGCAGGTAAAGGTCAACACATAATAAACTGTACTGTCTTTGCATTAGGTTTGCCTGGCATTATAAGATGAGATAAATTTATTTTTCATTGATCTCAGACAATAGGTCACAGACTGATTGTTTGGCTCAGCAAGCTCTACTCTGTCTGAGGTGAACTGTGGCTGTTTAGTCATTCAAGTCAATGGTTGGTCGGGGACAGAGACTTGATATTGCAGATGCGTGCTTCTTGGAAACCTCATTTGACGTTAAGCTACCACTCTCACTCTCTCCACATAGGGAATACATGTATCCTCAGCACTTTTGTGGGTCATCACCAAAAAAAAAAGATCATTGATGCCAGTGTCCTTTTAGCATGTCCTTGCTCCTTAACACTGCGCGGCTCGTTCTTTCACCCCTCTAGTGCCTACCCAGCTTGTGATAATAATGAAGAACATCATTTATGCAAATGTAATTAGGCCAAGAAATGTGATAGTGGAGTGCAGAGCGCCAATGGAAATTTATCACTGAACACTCAGGCTCTAAACATTCAATTAAAATATTGAATTTCACCGGATTTAATCTAAACATAATAAATTAAGCAGTGGAAAAGGGTTTGCAGTACAGCAGGCTGACATTTGGCTGTCAGTATTGTACTTGGAGATGGTCATTGATTCCACTACCAGCCTCCAAGATGCAGATTGGTAGACAGACGACCAGGGGAGAAGGTGATGCCTCCATGCTATCTTTGTATCTGGGTCAACAATTCATCTAGAATTGGAGTGGAGGTGAGGCTGGGCCACCCCGTCTGGGCTACCTACCAAAAAAAAATCAAGTGTGCAATTAGATTAAAAGTCTTACTATCACATGGTCTAACTGCTCTGTAAAATGTTTTTTCTTGTCACCAAGATTAACTTACCTTGCAGACTGGACTAGGCATCAGGGAGGTGCAACAAGCACAGCACAAGGTGGAGAAAACCAACTCAGAGCAATAGTAATGATGCTAATCATTGTACTCAACCAGGAAATCACAACAAATGTTTAACTCTTAACGACCCAGTGTTATTTTTGTGGCAATTCCCAGCTACATTTTTTCTCTAGATTTCACCTGTCTTAAATGATTTATCACCATTTATTAAAATACTATCCTCTGTATGTAGTTTTTTTCTTATTAAAACCATGTATTTTCTTGTATTTAATTCACTGATCATCGAGATGTTCATAGCACATTAAAATTAAAGTTGAAGGTTATTGTATCAGAAATTGAGAAAATTGAAGAAAAAGTGACTTTTTCTGCAAAGATGTCAATAATTAAACAAAAACAAGTGTCTCCATCCACTGCCATTGATCCAACTCCATGGGTTTTGCAGGTGAATCAATGTTGTAGAAGATGAGGGTGTTTCTGCGGTCACTATAAAGCTTCTGAATGTACGAAAAGATGGCGAACTGTATTTGACATCAATTATTTACATGTATCGATAAGATTAGTGGTTCAGAAGTTATTAAATATTTTAGGTCTTTATGGGTTAAACTTTGAGAGGAATTATGATGCAGCTTAAGCTCCAGTGCTGTTTACTTATACCATCATTTAAGACAGGTGATCCATACATTTTAGGTCTGTACTGGATAATGTGTATGCAGTATTTTTTTTATTTTAGAACTTAATCAGAAGATATTATCCCCCTGTGAATCCTGTTGATTTTCATTTTTGAATTTCTACACTATAATGTTACACCAAACACTTTTGACTGCCTTTGCATCACGTATGTTTGTCATGTCAGAGGCATGATAACAACAGATGGTTGATGAATTAGGTTAAAACTGTACATGAAGAGCTTAACAGCAGCAACACTTTCTGTACTGTGCGTTAAATTAAAGTCACAAACAGCAGGCGTTTGTTTTTATCTAACTGAGGTTATTTTCCTCTTGGCAGAGCGGAGAGATAGTGAGGGCATGAGATGTGGTGCTTGTGAATGTGTTTCCAAGGTGATAAACCTTTCACTCTGAAGGTGACGAGAGGTTGGGAAGAACAGATTATACTATGTTCTGTTTCCATATCTAGAAATACTACAAAAACAGACTGTAATGTTTCTGAACCAAAGTTATTTTTATAACCAAAGAATCAGCATGCCTGTGATCATCTGACACAAAAGTTTGATTAATGAAAAAGCAGAATATAACTGAACTCTCCAAGAAACAGTCATTCCTTAAAACCCTTTGTGTCTTTGCCTAAGGGCATCTTAAAACAGGATCCTCAGTCAAGACCAAAGCTAGTGCAGCTTTCAACCACTGCTACAGCTGTGAGAGAACAGGACTTTGCTGCCCTCCTGACAGCACCACTGCAGCAGTAACTGTTAGCTCTGTGGCTGCTTGTAATATATTCTCCAGTTCTGTTCATGTTTACATACAGAGGACATGGCTGCCTGCCTCTTCTTCATGGTAATAAGCCGCCATTGTCCCAGTTCTCTTAATATCACATTAGAATTTCATCTCAAGGGGGAGATTCGCTGTGAGTCTGAGAACTTTGTATGTTTAATGAATATGAAGAGGGAAGGATTCTCTTAATAGTTGCATTAATGTTCTTTTTTGTCCCCTGTCCCTCTGTACATACTTATGCATAATATCAAATATGACCTGATTCTTCCTTGATTTCCATAGTGCCCCTCTGGATCTTACTGGTATTTTGTCTCATTTTGCGAGGCATTTGAAAGCAGACTGCATTGTTAAATGAGATGTCTGTCTATGAATCCATGCCCCAGAAAACAAGGGATTACAGCAAAGAAGCAAGATGTATCCTCTCGAGACACTTTTGACAAAACATTTCATTTACATTGTGTCCCAGGCTAAACTTGTAGATTGACATGCTGTTTTTTTTTTTTTTTTTCTAAATGTTTGTGAATATATACCACATGTACTTAAACAGTGTAAGTTTAGCTGGTATCTTTGTGTGTTCTACATGAGTCTGTACCACTTGAACCAGTACTTTTCTAAATTTAATCCATTATTAACTTTAACCTGGGCCTTGCCTTGGATCCCCCATCTGACACCAAACACCAGTCTTAAAGCTATCGATAGCCTGCATGTTTTATTTATCCCTAATTAGCTACTTTTCATTCAAAATCATGAAACTAGACCGGAATAGACATAACTCATCCCAGCGTCTATGCCAATGTTTAGTCTGGGATACCCAGGTTGATCCACCTCTCTGTATTTGATAGTGCCACAATCCATTATTTACTAAAGATCAAGTTTTAAAGCAGGGCTTTTGTGCAGTTGTAGTGAGCCTTAAATGCTTTTCATGCCCTCTTCCCTTTCAGCCTAGTCTGACAAATGTTTTTAAGAACTTGTGCATCTGTGAAACAACTGTTTGCTCTTTATAAATTAATGTATTCTTTCCAACCACTATACAGGACTTATGTTCCTCAGCCATGAAACCGAATCCTCTGAAATAATGCTTTGGTCACAATTACTGTACAGTGCACTTTCTACTTGGCACCATGTATGAAAACACATGCCCTTTGATGGTGAGATTCATGTATTATTCACTTTTTTTGCTTAATGTGTCTTCAACTATGGTTTTCTCATTCACAGAAGACTGTTAGGTGATTAATCATGACTGAAGTTTTAACACCCATTGAGGATTTACAGCAGTGATCGTTTTAACAATTTCCCATGATGTGAGATCTATCCACTCTCGGAAATTGATCAGAATTTGTCCCAAATGTAAACTCCTTCATTAAGCCTCTTGCCCTCTGTCATATTTTTTACTCCTCTGCTTTCAATATATTCATCCTGTCACTCATTACTTTTCTGCTGGTGCTAATCCACCCTTTCCTATCTTTTTCATCTTAACACTTAATCACCGAAAAAGAACAAATGAATCAATTGTTTTATCATTTGAAGTGGATAGCATGAGATTTCCATGACGCTATGTTTTATACAACATGCTTAAATACTAAACCATGTATAATAGCATATTATGAAAATGGAAATGGACTGTTTTAATTGCCAAAATTTTGCAATGTCTAATACCCCTGCAGCTGTTTTCCAGGACCAGACTTTATGACTCACTATATAAATATTTTATCTGCACCATAAATATAGCTGTGGTCTGTGATGTTAGCTTTGGTCAAGTGCTTATTTTGGATCATCGCAACAGCTACAGTGACTGAATTGGTTTTGGCTCATCTATCTTTTTCACTTTCACCCCTGATTCTCGTACTTTTCCTTAACTTGTATGAGGTCGTTGATACACATAGCCAATTTTCACTGGCAGCGCGGAAGGGAAACTACTAATAGCAACGAAAAACAACAGAAACAGATCTTAAGAAATATACTCTGATATTTCCTTTTAAGTAGTACGGTTCTGTGTCATTAAAATGGTAATTCTGTGCAGCATCTTAGTTATTCCACCCACTGGTGACCTAGAAGCTTCCTATATTACTGTTTACAAATTCCCCACTGACATTTTGTTTTTTAAGTAATATCACTCCTTTGGTCTTGATAAATTACTATAATAGTGTTTTTTATACATTTTGATGATTAAGACTGTCAGAATTTTGACTGACTATTGTACATTTATCCTTATATTTACAACTTTGACTTACCCTTCCTCATGTCGACTCTCCTCCACCGTGCATTAATCTCTTACGATTTCTTTACTTCTGTCGTCAGTACACCTTCCACTTGTACAGACACAAGTCATGCACTAATTACCCGGGTCTCTCATAATGAATGTCCTTATGTTTTATTTACCTGACAAGACTTTAATAAGCTCCCTGATTTCCTCTGTTGTTACACACCTTACCATGAAACATAGCCTGTGTATATCCTTTTATCTGACACCGCCCACTGTGCTCGCCAGCCGGCTGCCAACAGGAGAGATGGAGGTGGCAGACAGGATTGGGGAGGGTGTTTCATGTGTGTTTGTGAGTGTGTAGAGGTAAGTGTTTTGGATGTGTGCGCATGTGTGTTTGTGTGCTAAAATATGTGACAGGTGCCAAATCCTATGTCAGGGGTGAGGTCACACCATCCCTCCTCAACCTAGGTGTCTGCAGAGGTTAGTATCAACTCAGCAAGTGATAAGGTGAACACCTTTTACCCTCCATACACACACATATATAGAAGGTTACACACACACAGCCCCTGAGATATCATTAGCCTTTACGCTAACAGCAGGCCCCAAGACAACTTGGTGAAATGGGGAGGGTACAGTCAATTCTTGAACACATGCTTTTAGCAAATGTAAGTGTTGCGCATTTGCTGCTGGAAAATGAAAAAAATCCATAATGTCACAGAGGTTTAGATGTCAGAAATAATGAAGTAGGGCAGTGTGTTTAGGTGATGTGCATCTGCTACTTAGAATTAAATATGTTCCACTTCTAATTATTCAGCATTACATCTTAGGGCGAGATCACACCTTAAATGTGTTGTCAGGGTCTAAACTACAGTGTAGCAGGAAAGTTTATTTTATATTTAGTCTGTGACTCTTGTAAACACAATTCACATTTTATTTTCTGTGCTGAGAGATTTTGTAGATTAAAAGTTGCAGAAACTGGAAACAATAAAGGTTTTTAAAGTGATCATTCAGAGAACAAAAGTCCTATTTGTAATTAAAAGCTTGTAAATACAAATGTTCTGCACTCACAATACTGATATTGGTGATCAGGGATCTATTACTATAGTTATTATTACTATTATTATTATTCATCCATTCTTCAGTCCATCAGTTTGTTTTTGGAGCAGAACTAGAAAACCTTTCAGTCTTTGGCCAAACTTGCTGAGGTTCATCTGTCATGTTTTGTAGTGGTACTTTTTGCTTTTTTGTCTGTTGTCCATCTGTCTTACACACTTATTATCTGATTCAAAGTGTCACTTTCTGACTCTGCATGACACTGGCAGCAGGTACTGTTTTCCAGGTTTTGGAGAGGTCGTCATCCTACAGGCTGTTTCTACTCTTAGTGACTCACTATGCCCATATGGTCTCCAAAATATTTGATAAAATATGATGAGACAAAAGTGAGCATCAGCTGATTGGGATTTTAATATGCTCATGGCTTTTCAGCCTGAAGAAGCTGCTGGTTTTCAGATGTTGAAGTTCATGTCCACACATCTGCTACATATTACACATTACATTCTCAGTCCTTATATGTGTTTAGGTGAACCTAAATACTGTTTTCACAACATCGCATCTGTTAGGAATCCTGGTGAAGTTACTGTATTTTCCGAAAATCAAACTTCTTTTTTTCAGCCTTTTTTACTTCTTTCAGATATGAGTTCAACTTTCAACAGCTCAGTGGTTTAACCTCTCATATTCCTATTTCTGTCATTCCCAAAAGGTATGTTAAAGAAATATGTCAGGGTTTCATAATTTTATGATTTCACATCCAAGTATAAAACCCTTTCTCTATTTTCTTAATATGAACTGAGCTGCAGCTCCACTGAGCACTGATAGACATGATGTTTGGATGTAAAACCCCAAAATACAAGAATTTCCAGTGAAATTCCAAATGTGTCACAGATATCATTAAAGCAGTTTATTTAGCAGTGTCTGAGTTACAGAATGTATGAGATAGTTATATCAAAGGTGGGATAAACAGGTGCCTAAAGTGGTTTTATCTGATTCCCCGGCCACCAGAGTCTATTTTTTAACATACTTTTCCTAACACTGGGGTCTCCTCTGGCTGTGGTGTCACTGTTAGACCCTACAGTATTTATTTACACTGTCTTTCTCTCACACATTCCTTCCCAGTGAGCCAGACCTTGGGCTGCCAGCGAAGGATGTGAAGTCGAGCCACTGAGCCAAGGCCACTGTCAACTCTCAGTGGTTAGAATAACCCAGGAACATCTCCTGGGAAATGGGCTGGGATGTGATGTGATGGGGAGAGCATGAAAAAGGTAAAAAGGATGGAGATTTTCTTTTTTCACACAGAAGTAGTAACACAATTACAATATGCAGAGAAAACTGATATGAGATGTGATGATAATCAGATCCTTTTGTCTAAAATGTGTAGTTCATAGTAGAACCTATAGAGAACAGAACAGTACAACACAGTATAACTTTTTACTTTACAGAATGACATAACTGTTACAAACTTCAACAGTAATTTTCTGATATAATTATTCAAGTGATTTATTTAATGATATAATTACTATTTATCATTTACATCTTTTTGTTTGATTAATTAATTAGTCTCAGTTCTTTTCTCTTCTCTTCTGTTCTGGGATAATTAACTGTCACATAAACTTTACATATTCCATGATAAAAACAGAAATAAGAAATTATACAGTATGATCATTTTATGATTTTCAGTAGGCTATTTTCTGTCAATCTGTCTTTTTTTTTTTTTTTTTACTGTCTGCAGTGACATCTTTGATGCCAGTGCTGCTTTTCATTTAGTATGCTACATATTTACACGGATCGTTTTAAGAGAAAGTCTAAACTTTCATTAGTGAAGCTGTTTTTGTCATGTGTCACAGTGACAACATAGGCATGAAGCAAGTGATGGATGAAATATAATAAATACAAATTAGATTTTGCTGCATTGTTTTTTATAAGATATATTTACTTGTTTTTGTTCTTTTAAATAGATGTAAAATCCACTTGCCTTCAGTGGGACTAGAAGAAATATAGAAGGAACTAAGTCAAAAATTAGAAAATTGGCAACTAAAGCATTGTATATAGCATGCATCATCTCCATGAAACAACTTGACACATTATCTAAAATCTCTCTCCATTTGCTTGTTATTCTCTGACTTGCTTGCCCCTCCTCAATGCCCCCATGACGGTGTGTGCCTTTGACACGTGTGCAGGAAGGACACACTATCAGTTTTTCTAATTACTTATTGGTCATGATCAATTAGCAATATTTTAAGGCACTGCGGTAACCTTGTAAAAATACACTGGTGGAGTTCAACAGCCATCATGGCTGACAATTAAATTGGTCTGTCACTGCTGGGCCCTTCATTAATCTCAACTTGTCATTCTTGTTTATGCTGGTTATAATGGCTGTGTGGGTGTGCAAATGCAGCCGGCTTGTGTGTGTGCGTTATATGTGAGGGGAGGACAGATTGGATCTGTGATGTGGGAGAAGTTGTAAGTTGTGTGTATGCATGTGTCATACGCACATGTGTGTTTATTTGCATGGATCTATACGCACGTGAAGTGTATATTTTCTGTATGCGTGTGAATGTATGTGCAGGATCTCTTTTTAATCACAACTGTCATTTTGAAGCCTGTTGGCACCCTGAAGCCATTACCTCATGTGTCCTTGAGTATTTTCTAAATTGCTCGGAGATGTTTAGAGCCTCTCCAAATGACTTTCATAATCGCGCAGTAACATAGCCATTTACACCATGTGAGAAAATTCTGACTCACTTAAACCCATTTTACATCGATTGAATAAGACAGAAAAGCTATTGTATGTTACATTTCGTTTCGAATCTTTAATCCCCCCGTTGTGTCCCCTCAGATTTTCCTGAGTGTATAATTCCCTCAGTATGTAACTTAGGCTAAGTTTGAGTCTACTTAATTTACTTTTGAGTGGTGGTAATTTTATTGGCATTTTAGTTAACTGAACTCTAATGGGATCTCTTACTGAGTGGGAAGTAAGGACACTCACACACACTGCAGGGAAACAATAGTACAGACCCCCACACACACAAACACACCCTTGTGCTGGTGACCTTTCACCCTTTTCGCTGTCTTCTGACCCTCCTGGTGTGGCCCCTCCTTGGCAGGAGGCTCGGTTGGCATTGGTCGCATCCCCCCTCCCCCGTCCTCTCAGCCTCCCTCCTTCTCTCACTCATTGTTTCTGGGTGAGTGTGTCTGACTGGAGATGAACAAAGCAGCGTGTGGTGCCTTTGGACACTGGCTCACCTCGGTTTGTATTTACATCTGAATGTCAGCACCTATTTTGTGACTTCTCCTTTGTATAAAGCCTTTAACAGTGATATGATGAGTCTGTTGATTTATGGATGTGCAAGTTTGTCACCACTGAACCTGTAGTATCCACTAGTTAGCAGAAAACTTTTTAAGTCAATATTTTTAGATAGATAGATAGATAGATAGATAGATAGATAGATAGATAGATAGATAGATAGATAGATAGATAGATAGA
>JAPSES010000097.1:2349758-2375395 GCA_029822895.1 Maxillicosta whitleyi | reverse complement strand
AGATAGATAGATAGATAGATAGATAGATAGATAGATAGATAGATAGATAGATAGATAGATAGATAGATAGATGTACACATACATACATGCATGCATATATACAAATATGCATACGTACACACACACACATACATACATGCATACATGTATACATACTTACATACATACATACACACATACATGCATGCATATATACAAATATGCATGCATACATATATACATGCATACATACTTGCATACATACGTACATACATATATACATACATACTTCCATGCATACATACATACATACATACATACACAAAAAAACAAGTTATATAAAAGTCTTTTGTGTTTCACTCTTGTGAACTTGTTGATGCCGTCAGTGAGATTAATAAGGTGTTTATGATTTTTGTTGCAGTACAAATGGAGCGAGACCTTCCACAGTTATACTGTGGTAATTTAATACATGTGTGATAATTTCATTCAACGTTGATATTAGCGCTGAATTACGTGACTAATTACTTTGCGAGTAGAACCATATAGCAACTTTTTCACCCCAATTTAAACCAACGGTAGCACATATACAGATGCAAATCAACATCTACTTGTTCAATACTTAAAGAAAGACACATTAAAGAATAGGTCATACTGATATTAAGAACAGAGTGTCTTATAATCCCTTGTCCTTAATTGGTGTTAAGATTAACCTGGCAATGGTAATGAATTGAGAACCTTTGCACATGGCACAGTTTTTTCTTTTCTTAGCAGACTGTTAATGTCAGTCATCAAGATGTACCTCTGATTGCCCACTGTTTTTTTCTCTCACCCAGACAGACACACTCATACATTAAGCCATAACTAGCAGGGTGTCCATGCATGAGTGGTTGTGTGTTGAGCAGCGGAGTGGACAGTGAGGAGGAGGGAGGAGGGTCATGCTAATGCAGACGGACTCATCACAACCGTGGGTGACTGGCATGTGGGCTCTTCAAGACAATCCTTCATAATTAAGAATCCTGTATATTAGGTATTGTGTGCAGTCATTTATGTTAATGCGGCTGTGTACTGTATCTAATGTCTGAGTCCAGCTCTCTGTGCACAAAGACACATATATGGTCAAAACTGGCCCCAAGGGTCAAGTCTGTCCTGTGGGATGAGTTTGTGTGGGTGTCAAAATCATTTTAGTTCAGGAGCCACATACAGCCATGCAGCAAACATGGACCAAGGAAATACTATCATAATGACCCATAAATAATGACAACTGCATTTTTTTGTTTTGTTTTGTTTTAGCTCACAAAAGTAAAATTGCTTGAAAATGTTTATAGTTACAAACAAAACATTTAAAACCTAAACACATATGAAAAACCTGAAATGCCTTAAAAGAAGTAAATGTATTTTTAACAGTATTATGCATGTAGATCCACCATGAACTGTCAGTTATAATGCACATGTGTAAATAATAAACTGAGGCAGAATATTGTTAAAATTGCACTTGTTCATGGTTATTCACATCTTTTACAGTATAGCTTGTGGATATAAACACTTCCAGCATGTCATTTTACTTTTTTCTTTCTAAAACATTATTAATAGATTATTATGTTATCATTTTAATAAGTAAGTACAGATTATTTAAGTAGCACCTTTCACAGACAAGGGAGGTCAAAAAGTGCTTCACAAAGGGTAAATAAAATACAAATAAATACAAGTAAAATAAAATACAAATGAGAGCACAGATAAAAATACAGTCAAAAAAAGAATAGATTAAAAATCACATGATTTTAGGTGAGGTCATACTGGGCTTTATGTGGTTCCTACACTAAAATGAGTTTGAATGTGTCTGGACATTTCACTGACTTAAAGTGAAACATTTAAAAGTTCAATTAGAAGAAGAAGCTGTCAAGCTCGGGTGTTGGTTGTCATTCTTGAGCTTCTTTTCAAGGTCTTTGTGCTGGTAATTGGGGGGAGGTGGCTGTGATTAAAATTCATATTTTATGCCCCCATCACATCTGCATAGCCACGGGACAGGCCTTCAGCTCCCATCACCCAGGCCGGGACCACTGGTGTGTCTGTGTTTGTAAATGACGGAAGGCATGAGCACTACTCACACATCCCTTCATGTGTGCACTCCAGAACACACACAAAGCCATTTGCATATAAACAACAACCCCAAAATCACAACATGCACACAGTTGCGGCATCCCATAACTCCCTTCTCTCTCACGCTCCAGTCGAGCGAGACCAGGCCCGCGTCATTTCACCTTAGGGTGCCTGCTGGGGTCAGAGGTCACATGTAATGGCCTAGTGCATCTCTGAGCACAGTAAGCCTACTCCAGGAGCTGACACACTCCACTAACCGCATCCACACACACCCCCACCCCTTTATCAAAGCCTGTACAAAGGAAAGGGGAGTGTGCATGTTTGCCAGTGAGCTGATAAAGTCAGATCACATTCTGTTTTGCTTTACTCAACTTCTATTATCTCCGCAGCGAAGAATGAAGAAGTGTAATTTTCTGCAAATTCAGTGTTATGAAGCGTGACAGGATTTAAAGGGTCTGTTGTTTGTTTAGTTTAGTAATAAAACAAATGTTCCTACAAAGGAGCAGCTTAAATAGAATAATGAGATGCTTGTATTCGGGTCATTATTAGAGTGATCATAATTATTATCACATATTGTACTTTTACTTTTATTGACCCTGCAATGAGGAAATTCACTGATTAAGGCAGCAACAGGATAAAGAGCAGACATATCCAATCCAGTCCAACTTAATTTGTAAAGTGCTTTAAAACAACCGCAGTGGACCGAAGTGCTGTACAGAAGAATAAATAAAAACCAAAAATAAAAGAATACAATACGAGAATAGATTAAAACACATAGAACAACTGTACAAAAAAAGTAGTGCTGTACAGAAAAATAAATAAAACCATAATAAAAGAATAAAATACAGGAACAGATTAAAAACATAAAAAGCTGTACAATTAAAAACAATAAAAATAAGAACAATAAACCAATCCTGTATATCTGAGCATTTATACAACACTATTGTTTTTTATTTGCACTGTTGTCAGAACATTATATGGTCTCACGTTATTATTAAAATGTTTTTTTTTAACCATACTTTTCTTTTTTTAAACTTTATTCTACATTTCTATAGTTATTCTACAGTGCACAGGAGTCAAATTCCTTGTTTATGTGCACAAACTTTTCAATTTTAATGGTGATCAGACATTTTCATGCACATTGATTCAATGTTTTTACTTTACATTAACACTTATGTGTGAGCGAGTAGCAGTGTTGTAACTTATTTCAACTGTACTGCACACGTACACATCTGAGAAAGACAGAAGTACACCCTCCTTGGATCCTGTGGTTTTATGTATCTTATGTTGGCTTTAGCGCGCAGCTAAAACGAATGCCTGCAAACCTCAATGAACTGAAACAACAATGTCATAAAGAGCTCGCCAAAATTCCTCCACGGAAACATCAGACTGATAAAGTCATACCGAAAATGATTAGATTAAGTTGTTGAGGGGGGTTTACATCATTTTTTAGCCATTACTTCTGCATTTTGGCTCAATTTTTGTCATAAATAACCACAAATTGGAATTTGTTGTGTGTTGTTTTACTTTTGTAGTTAGATTTAATACTTTCAGAAACTTTTAAGGATTTCTTATCATGTCCTCATATGTAAAACAATAGATTTCATAGGAGCATGCGTGTTCTTTTTCTCATGACTGCAGCATCTCTGTGTTTACAGAGACAGAGATGAAGCCGGTGCTGTCTAGTTTAATGGATTATTTGCATATAATCAGTAATTTATTGCTGTGTGTGCATGTCTTAGTGTGCATTTTTATGAATGTGTGTGTTATTACTTTGTGGCTGATGATGGCAGTTAAAAAGTGTAAAATTCAGTGTTGTGATGAGGAGGGAATGAATAACGACCTCAGTAGGATTATGAGTTATGGTTTGATACAACATTGGTTTAACTTCCTCCTTAGATTTACACAAGGTCATGTCAGTATCGCATTAAATATATGACACTACTGGAATTTAACCACTGTGGCTGAGATGTTGGGAAACCAAGTATCTAGATTCATATAAAACACTTTTGTCGAATCTTTGTTAACACAAAGATGCCTAACAGTTTAGTCTTCAAACTAATAACAAATGTTTCCCAAATCATAATGTTTTAATAAATCCAGACAATGCATCAGATAGAAGTGTATTGTCTTACGTTAGAGTTTCTCTCTGATCACTTTTTGTTTATTCCTGTCTTCTTCATTTTCACTTCTGTTCAGTGAGTGGCAGCTTCGCTAAATGCATCAGAAGTGTGGAAAGTCACGAATGAGGCTGATACAGTGCTTGTAACTGCAGACTGATAAGTGAGACCTGGAGCTGTTTAGTGATAAAAAAAAAAAAAAGCCTCATTATAATCCTGAGAACAATTGCCACAGTTCAGAAACTGACATTTGAAATGTCAACGTTGTTTGACATTTTCTCTTTATTTCGCCTTATGGGCTTATTTACATGTACTAGAAGCATTTTTCTGGGCTGCATCAACCACAAAAAGATTGTTTGTTCTGTCGACAGAAAATAAAATGACAAAAATACTGTAAAAACACATGAAATATTAAGTGTTTTATGGTGGTTTTTATGACACAATTTTATCTGCAATAATTCACACTGACCAACCAGGGAAATAGTATGTAAAACATTGAGCATAAGCAATGTTTAGGTCTAAAAAAAAAACAAAAAAGAAAAAGGAATTGGATAACTGTATTGAAGTTACACGTGATACAAAGACCAAGAATCAGAAAAGAAAAGTAGAAAACTATATTTATGTTTATTCAGTACTCCCAGATGTATTTATTTAGGCAAAAGGAACATGCAATAACAAACACAAACCCAGTTTATTGTCCACAAACAGAATCTGCAGCACAGTTTCGTGCAGAAATCACTTTCTCAAAACTCAGACGCATCGCCTTAAAAACTTTAATATGTTCTCATGACACATTTCTATTGTTCTGGCGCCATCATGGTGACACATTTTAAGAATTCTGCATTTCCCAAAACCCTCTGGTCCATTTAACAATAGAAGTCAGTGGAAAGACAGGCAGACAGACGGTCTATGTAGGTCTCACAATCTTAAGACCATGGATTAGTGTGTGTGCACATGTGTATGTTTGTGTGTATGTGTGAGGTAGCTCGCTAGCAAAGTGACGCAGTGATGTCATAGTCCTTGTGTTTTCACATGGGAACCTGATAGCTCTGAACAATTCAAAGCAAGCAATTTTTGGCTCAAGCACACTTGACATAACAGAGAGATAATTGTAGACTTTGTGTCCGCGGACCCTCCAGAGATCTGCAGGATCAAACCCACTAGGATTTTGGACACTTTGATGACGCGTTAATGCCTGGAAAAACATTTACCGCCTCAGAGATCACAGATGGAATGATGTAAATGTAGAGCAGTTTAACTTAACTGCGCCCTGATATCGGGAGATGATGTAAAGTTTAGATTTTTGTTTTTGGATATTTTGTCTTAACCACTGCCAGGGTGTTGAAAATAAAATGCTTTCATATTGTTTTCCATTTTCACACCTTTGATCCAAGGAATCGCCATTATAAATGACACAATGAAATATATTATTTTGGGAAGTGTAGTGACTAATGCTGGAGAGGTCAAGAACTCAGCTATTATCATTAAATGCTAGATGACTGGAGTTTGGCTGATTTTCTGGACAGACGATGACATTAATGTAACAGTAAAATCTGATTATTACTCAACACATTTCAGCCAAGAACACTTCCCTTTTGAATTTTGTTTATTGGGGGAGTTTTTGGAGCAGACATAAGATTGTTCTAGTTCACAAAAATCAGATAAAAAGAAGCGTGTTGCAAAAAATCGTATATAAAAAGATTAATATTTAAAGAACTATTTTTGTAATAACATCCAGATTCAATGTTTTTCTACATTTAACTTTCCTTAACGGATGCATCACCACTGAGTATATTATTCTGTGCATAGAACATTTTTTGATTAAAAATCTGTTATTTTCCTATATTTAATTGACTGGTCATGTAGATGTTCATTAAAGCTAAGAGTAAATTCAAAGATGTAATCAAAACAGAGATAAATGAAGAAAAAGTTCAGGTGAATTTAACAGAAAAACAATCGTCTATAACCACTCATTTGTCAAACTATGTGTTTTAATGATAAATTAATGTTGCAGAAAATATCTGACGGTATTTCCATGTTCACCACAGAGCCTGATGTTCATGGAACACTGGGAAACTACATTTTACCTCAAAATATACATGTATTGATGGATGGGATTAGTCATTCAACAGATATTAAACATTGATACTTTTAGTTGACTACAGGTATTTAAGGGTTAATACACTGTGGGCGATAAAGTTGGAATCATTTTGTTTCACACATTCCTTTTTCATTCCTTTTTATACATATCACTGATCACCTTTGACCTGGTGTAATGATCACATACTGAGTTCCTGTTAAACTGTATGAAGAATGAATCACATTGTCACAATCATTTCATCAGAAGAAGTAATGTGTGTGTGTGTGTGTGTGTTTGTGTGTGTGTGTGTGTGTGTGTGTGTGTGTGTGTGTGTGTGTGTGTGTATTCCATCTTGTATTTGTCTATTTGATAGTGCTTTTGCTGCTTGTGCTGAGGTTAAGCAGCATTCACACTAAACCTTGAGTTTAAATCAGTTACATTTTTATGACCTGAATTTTGTAAAACATCCGCTATAGTCTTAGACACAGTACGGTAGATGAACATGTTTCCAATTACATGTGTGCACAGACATCCACAAGATGCTTGACAAGCTATTGTGCTGCACATTGTGTACCAAACGTCTTGTCTGACAGTACATCTTTATTGTTCATAAGCATGACAAAGCATTCTTAACCTCTTCAGATTCCACATTTTGCCCTAGAGACATACACCCGGAAAAAAAAAAAAAAAAAAAGAGGCAAAAAGATGAAAAATATTTCTGAGTAGGCGACTTGCCTTGAAGCAAAGTAAGAATACCTTCTGGATTGTAAAAGAGCTTTGAAAGGTGTGAGAGTGAGAGATGTGTGATTTTAAAGCTATGTTTAAACTTAACAGTTTTTCTTCTATAGCTTCACACCTGGCATTAATGACAAGCTTTGGCAGGCACCTCTACTTTAAGACTTTCCATAAACAAGATCATCAATATGCAGCGTCCGTGTGAATGAACATCAATAGTCAGCCGGTGAAAGTATGTGTGATCTTTACTGGAAATAAGGTTGCGACCTCAGTAATAAGGATGAATTCAGAACTAACAGGAGGTACTAGGCTTAAGCTCAGTGTATTAATACCTGCAACTCTATGCACCTTCATATTTATTTATTTGTCTGTTTTTTTCCTATGGTATATTTAGTTATGTTTTTTTTTCTCCTTGTTTCCTTAAATTACCTTGCACTTGTTCTTTACATACATGAAGTGTTTTTGTGGAGTCAGCACAGGTGGAAACCCAAGCCGAATTTTCACAAATGAGACAATCTTCCATCTCGAATCTTGAAACTTCCCGCACTTTGTCCCGAGGCAGACTCGTATGGACACTGCGTTCCAATAAAAATAAGTCTCTGATCAGAAACTCTATGCCACTCTTCAGTGTCGTATATAAAGACTATGGTTATAGAAGCAGCAGCTGAAAAGATACAGTAGTTGGAAGAGAAGCAACGGTAGTTTGAGTCAGAGTGTGTTATCAGACGCGTACAGAGTTGGAGTTTGCTCCTCACATTCAGTCAGACATTAGAATAGCTCTGAATCTGCCTTTTCCTCCCCTATAGCCCGGAGGGGAATAAGTCTAGAGTGGAAATTCCCTGAAGTTTTTCCTAAAATTAGAAAAAAAAAAAAAAAAAAATTAAGTATTTCACCGCAGGATCAATTGGAAAGTTCCATAAGTTATGGGACCCCTTAGTTTTGTATGTTGATAAGTTAGCATCACATACCCTGTAAACACAGGAAAGTGTCCCTTATTTAATTTACCCATATTATGATTTATATTATTGTGTGCCCATCGCCCACCCCTTTTTTGTTTTTTGTTTTTTCATGTTTAATCGTACTTTGTATGTATGTGGGGACGGGATTTAGTTGGTTAAACTAAGAAAAACAATTCAATGCACTGTATCTAAAATGTATGATACACTGTTTTTCCTTTCTTGAATTAAATAAATATTATATATACAGTATATATATTTTAAAAAATCTCTGAATGACTATGCCGCTTTCTTACATAAAGATAAGCACTTTCTCTTTAGTTTAATAAGAGTATTTTTTGCAGTTTTAGTGTTGTTATTTATTGGTTGGGTAATGTAGTAAAGATTTATTATATCAGAATGCAACAGTTTTGTCCTTAACCTTTCATAATACCTTTCACTTACAGAGTTACATGGCAAACATTTTTTTAATCTACATGTTTATCAGCCTGAATGACCATATATTTTATCCTTACACTCTGACGGATTATTGCTCCAACCAGCAATAGGAGAAATGCCACAGATAATAAAATGCACAAAAATACTGCTGCATGTAGGTTGTGGTAAATACACTGACGACCATAAAGTTGAAATCAAATAGTTTAGCCTCTTCTCATGGAATGATTGTGATAATGTGATTTATTCTTGATAGATAAACTGTAACAGGAACTCGGTATGTAATGATTGCACCAGGTCAAAGGTGATTACTGATGTGTGTAAATAGAAAGAGGAATGTGTCTGGAAACAAAATGATGTCGACTCTATGTTTAACAGTGTACTGTGGATAAGGTTTAGGTGTGGTGGTTTTTTATCATCATTATAATATAATAAAATATAAGATTACAAAAATATGTTAAACATACATAGTACAAATAAAGACACGGGGTAAATGTAACGCTTACTTATGGCTTTTAGCAGGAGTGTCTTATGTTTTTCACCATAACCACCCACGATCACCTCCTTTCAATGTAAACTTTGTGTCTATCTATAACAGATCTCGCAAAATTGAGATTAACGTTCTGGTGGCCTTTCTCAAGCCAAGTGCAACCTGTATCTTTTTTGCAATACTGTATATTAATGTGTATATGTTTCTCCAGTCATATTTTGCATATATTTAAGAATCAAAGAATATTGTTGAATAAAGTTTTATCTGCAATTCATAGAGACAAGTGATTAAACTCATAATGTATTTTTTTATTATCTATATAGCTCTGCTACCTAATTACATCATCTGACTTGCTCTGTTGTGTTTTTTAAATGTATAATACCATGATTTAATGCTTGGGACATTAACATTAAACAGCATGTAACTATGGGTAATATTGCATCAGTGATATTACTCCAAAACCTCAAACAGCTGTGTTCTTTTTAACCAAAATAACAGAACCTGATTGAAAAGAAATCAATAACACAAGAAGAACGGACAATAAACAACTGGATAGACATAATCATAGCAATTTAGAGGATGGAAATAATAATATTTACTGTAAATTTGAAGATGGGTTCTTTCGTGCAAAACTGGGAGAGATGGGTGAGACATGTGAGGTCTTTAAGATGACTGCGTGAATATGGACTCAAAAAAAAAAGTGAAGGAAATATGTTTTTGTAGTTTTGGTGTTTTTATTTATTATTATTTATACTTTTTTCTTTACTCTGAAATCTTGTGTGCCAAGACAATAATGAACCGCTGTAACTGTTTTTGTTTTTAGACCCCCTCTTTGGGTGTATATTCAAATTTTTTCAATATTTGTAAAAACCTAACTTTTTTCAATAAAAAAGAGAATTAAAAAAGAAAAAAGAAATGTAATCAATAAGAGTGTCTGTATTAACAGCAGTAATAAAGGCATTTATAATTATTGGGACTAGGACAATAGTGTTGTCATGTATAATGCAGTACTAGTATTGGTAGGTAATAGTAGTGGTAGTGTTTCTGGTAGTTAAAGTATATGTGAAATAGTAGAAGTCATTTGATCTTTATTACTATGTTAATGTAAATCCAGAATATGTGCTGTTGTTATTTATTCCAGCAAGCGGATGATGTCTGTCTTACATTATCTGTCCATGTAGGAGCTGTGCCTGTTCACTCTGATTTATGGCTCTGGGGTCTAGCTGTGTATATTTACAGTCTCGTGACCGGAGAATGACACCCGCCGGGCGGAACAAGGAGAGGAGAGAGGGGCAGGGTGGGTCACGGACTCAAGCAAGCACACGCACAAAATCAAAGTCACAGAGGATAAAATGCATCTAGTTTTTTTTAACTAAAAACAAGGCTGTTGATTTAGCCTTGCATGAACATAAAAACATATATTCGGATGTTCTCAGGCAGTTTCAGACTCTAGTCAACTGCTTTGTGTCTGATGTCAAGAAAAAAACACACAAACATCATTTTATTGTGAATCTATGTGATTAAAGCTACAATCTGTAACTTTGAAATAACATTTTAGGCTAAAAAAAAAAAAAAATGAACAAACCAGATTATGATGGAGTTAATCTTTATATTTGCAGTTTGCTTAAAAAAAAAAAAAAAAAAGAAGCTTTCTAGTAAATGTAGGCATGAAGAAATGCACAAAAATTCAATAAACACACATTACAACGTTTTAACACGCAAATGGAATTCAGGAATTTGAGGAATTCAGTGAACATCACAACCGGAGTTCAGTGTTGGGTAAGAAAAAGAAAATGGCTGAGCATTAAATAACAGGACAGCTGCTCGTTTACACACCCCACCATCCAAGGGTGACGGCAGCATCGATTGACACCTCTGCTTTAGACCGTCACGGGCCTGTTTCCACAGACACAAATGGTGCTTGGCAAAAAAAAAAAAAAAAAACACAGTTGACATGAGTTTGATTAAACCACTGCTGAAGTTTTGTACCTTCACAGCATTGTGCTAAAAAGGCTGAGTGTGTGTGTGTGTGTATGTGTGTGTGTGTGTGTGTGTGTGTGTGTGTGTGTGTGTGCGCGTGCGTGCGTGCATGTGATTTATACGTCTGTGTGAAACCAAAGCAGGATGAATAGCCCGGTCATATGTGGTCTCCTCCATCTTTCCTTCATTTTTCACTGTGCTATCTCTTTTTCTCCATCTATTTCCACAACTTAAATCCTCTTTCATCAACTTCAGCTGCATCTATTTCCTCTAAAATTTGTCCTCCTCCTTGTTCACTTTCTTCGTCTTTCTTCACGTCTGAGTTTTGCATCTTTTTCCTCCTCTTCCACCTTTTATATTAACTCTCTTCCTCCTCATAACAACCTAAAACCTGTGTCTTCCCTGCCTGTGTTTTTGGTGATAGAGTGAGCAGATTGGCCGGCCCTGCAGAAATAAATGTTGTGAAGCTGGGCTTGAGAAGAGGTCGCTGTGTTTTATGAGCCATTAAAGTTTTATTCATCCCTGCACCGAGGCAGCATTCGGCCACGGGGTCACCATGCTTTAAATAAACTCCCATCCCACCCCCCTGATATCTGCGTTCCCATCCCCCCCTCCCCTCCTACCTCCAAACCCCTCTACCCACAGACTTAATGGACTGTTTATTGTTTGATGTTTAAGTCTGACTTCATCATTTTTTCCCTCTCTAGCACTTCTTTTTCAGTTTTTGCTCTTCCGTCGTGGTCGGTGGTGTGTAGGTTTGACTCATGTGGTTTGTGTGTGTGTTTGCACAGTGTACATCTGTTCTTTTTGCATGTGAGTATGTACATTTGTGTATAAAAAAAAACGACATACTTGCCTACATTCCTCTCATTTATAACGTTTTTTATCTTCATCAACTTTTCCTCTGCTTTTCTACTCCATGCCTGCATACCAAACAGTTCACCAAGCAGCATTTTTCTTTTTTTTTTTTTTTTTTTTTTTTTTTACGACAAAGCTGAAAGACATAGTGAAGAGAGATGGAGAGACATTAACTGAATACAGACTGAGTGACCACAAACAGACTACTGAGATTGGCTGACACGGACAAAAACTGGAGAAAAAAACCCAATGATGAGTCAAACACCAACAGGTCGACTGTATTTAACAATTAAAGGCATTTTTCACAGATGAGACTCAGGAGGATTTTGGTCTTGTCATCATTCCATACTACCTGTTGCTACTGCCTGCAATGTTGCAAGCTTTATGGAGAAAAAAAATCAACTATTTTTGTGAATTAAATTATATATTTTGGCAAAATTCTGTGAAATTGTGCATGTGTATTAACCCTCAAAGACCTAAACTTTCAACTATAACCAAAAGCATGTACTGATCTAAAGTGAACCACTAATTTTATTATACACTTACATAATTCAGATTTAATTCAGTTTCTCAGATTTTCAGCAGCACCAGTTATGACCCATTTGGACGTTCCCAGGCTCCTTTGTGAACATGGAAACACCATCAAATCCTTATGGTCTAACAAGTGACAGTGGTTTTTATGTTCATTTAATGATATATTTTGCTGGAAAAAGTCATTTTTTTCTTCAGTTTTCCCTGTTTTGATGTAATAACCTTTGAGTTTTTATAAGTATCTACATTAAACATTCCTAAAATTACCTGATATTAATTGAAAAAATGAAAAACGCAAAGGATAATATTATATTCAAACACTGATAAATCACTTGTGAGAGGTAAAAAGTAGAGGAAAATTTCAATTCATTTGGGAGTGGTGATAAAAATTGTTGTAGGTCTTTAATGATTAAACTTTGGCAAAACTATATAAAAAAAAAACTTTTTTTTTTTTTTTAAATGTACCAATGTGTTGTATAAAATTTACATTCAAACACAACCATAAATGTGTTTTTCAGTCTCTCATTTGCTGACTTTCACTTCCTGACTTGCTTCTTCATCCAAAGATGTTTAAAGAAAAAAACAAACTTTTCATAAACTAAAATTTGGTCGAGACAAGCAGCAGCTGAAAGTCATATGCTTTAAACAAAAATGTTGCCAGTCATTTTAATATGAGTTTGACAAAAAACAGAGCATAGTGTGAATATTAGGGAGAGAGAATGATTCTGTTTGGAGAGTTTCCTTGCATGTTGTGTTACAGCTGACCCTATCCTCAACTTTGGCCCCTGACCCCGGCAGATATCTGTCATGAGAGGGAGTGCTTAACACAAAATGGAGCCTGGTTCAAGAAACAGAAAAAGAGAGAGAGAGAGAGTGAGAGAGGGAAATACACAGAGGGAGAGAGAGAGAGAGAGAGAGCACCAGTGGACACAGAGGACTCATTTATCCTGTCTCTCTTTCCCTCTCCACTACAGATTTTTCCTCTTCTTTGCTTTCTCTTTTGTTTTCCCTGCACAGGAACTGTTGCCCTTTCATCCTGTAAGCCTCCTGTATCCCTTTCTTTTTTTTTCTCCCCCCCCCCTCCCTTCCCCTCCCACATCTCTTCACCCTCATGTGGTTGCTTTTGGACACCAGCACGCCTCTGCCACCACAGGTACGGACTCAGAGCAGCGAGGATCAGCAGGATTCTGAAGGAAGAGGGTTTGGGAGGGGGTGGTGGGGGGGTGGATTTGTGAGACGAGGCTTTAATGAGAGTGAGGCCTCGTCAACTGGCAAGAAATGTATGCAAATGATATGCACACACCAAAAAAGACCCAGAGTAGGCGAGGCAAGTGCTGGCTGAGCTCCTGCTGAGCCGTGCACTGCTATCTGGAGGAAGATGAGCGACACAGGTCAGAAGAATGGCAACAAAACGCCTCCTCCTCCTTTTTCTTCTTCTCTTTCTGTTTCTGCGTCTTGAGAAGATAAAATGCAAACTGCTGCCTTTAGTTAACACATAATCTGTAAAATGAGAGTTGTATGTTGTTGCTACACAGTGTGTTGGAGTTTGGTGTTTGTTGTTGCTATGTAGACTTTTTTTTTTAAGCTATACATCTTTTTTTGAGCACACTGACATTTAAATTTGTGGAGTGAATTAACTAATGATTAGAGGCATGTGTGTTTAACAGTGGTTGCAGACTTTTAATTGTCATGAATTACAGCTTTAAAAATAAAAAATGAAATTTGTGCCCAGCAGAGATCTCAAATTGTGCTCTCTAATTGTGCTCATGGAAGTAATTTTTTGTTAATGGAGCAATTTGACGTTAATTCATTTTGACACATCATTTTGTAATTTAAACTCACAACATGGCTTTTTAATCATCACAGTGTAATGTATATAATAGGCCAAGATGGAAGTTAAATGATGTGTTTTAAGTCTGCAATAAAATACATTATTTAAACAGTTGATGACAAACGTATATTTTTTTAAATTGTATTTGTGATATTTTAGTTAATGCTATATATATTTTTTTTTTTAAAATGTCAAATGCTGCTTAACCACCCTTTCTATGTAATGTTTTTAATCTGATGAAAATAACTTTCAATTTATTTGTGCAATAAATCTCTTCAGAATTAAACCAAAATTCAAATGGATTTTTCTTTGTGAATGTACAACATTTTCCTTAATTATATCATTCACATTTTTTGTTTAATCAAATAAATATTATAATTTACTTTATAAATAAACATAAAGTTGTTTTATAAATGCGGACATTTTTTTTCCTGTTGTTGGCTGAGGATTTCACGAATTGTCTCTAAAATAATTTGGTGCTTAAAATTAAATTCATTAAATGCTGTTTTTTTTTAATACTTAAAATACTTAAAAAATACCATGAAAATGAGCATTTTCGCAGCTCCTACTCTACTCCTTTTCTGTTTTTCTTTTTTGCTTAAAGCATCGTCCTTCCAGGAATTATGCACCGTTAACTGGCCTGCCTCATGTGATGCCGCTGCGGAGAAAAATGAAGAAAGAAACGAATAAAGGAGAAGGAGAGGCGCACTTGCGATTTGCGGTAATCCCCGACGCGTTAACTGGTGATCGTTAAATGCGCCACAGTCCAACAGCATCCGAAATGGAACCGCTTTTTTTTTTTTTTTTTTTTTTTTCTTTTTTCTCCTCCGTCGCCTTCGGGTGGAATCAAAGAGGAGCAAACGGGAGGAGAGAAAAACAAGCCAGTCTTGGGAAGAAAATGAGAGTGGCACCTGATGATGTCGACTTTGACACGTGTTAATTGCTGCTCAGCTCTCCTCATTAGGGAGTCTCAAATTATTTTAGCGCTCCGGGCCACGACGCCTTGTTTGCTTTGCTGAGGAGAGGAAGCAATCTGGCCCAAACTTCAACTAAAAGACACAAAGGCTCTGGCCACAGTGAACCTATCTGCTGCATAGCATTCAAATGCACCAAATATACTAAAACCAATAAAACAACCTGCACTAAACAAAGTTGATAACAAAAAAAAATAATAATTAAAAATAAATAAATAAATAAATGCTTATATTTAATAATGGCATCAAGATTTAGCATCAATTTTTGTTTATGATGAAATGTAAATAAATAAATAAAAATTCAAATCAATATTAGTCAATTCTGTCAATTTTGCATTTATTTTACTCTCAATTACAATATGAAAGTATTGAAAAATCATGCATTTCAATGCCTGATCATCAAGAATTACAGTTAACTATCACCTCTACGGTTAAATCAATACCAGGCTAAAAAAAATCAATAATATTCTAAGATAAAATTGTCTCATCAATACGCTGACAAACCTGCTGCGTTGCACATGTCCATATTCAAATGTCAAGCAGATGTGACTACGGAATTAAATATATTCATGTGCTCAAATGCTTTTTCTTTGCTGTGTGTGTGGCTGCAGCCTCGATTTCAATCTGCTCCTGCGTCCCCACCCTTCACCCACACACACACACAAACAAAAACACACAAACTGATGCTGCTCAGTGGATGGGAGCCCTCATCCATATGCTGGATTACTTGTTACCTGTTGGCATGTATTTCTATGGGCTTGCATGGTGAATTATAAAGCCTTTGTTATTGCCCTGGCTTGGGGTCGGCCACTTGTTTATGACACCAGTAATGGCGGTAATTGTTATTGTTGAGATTACCTGTCAAGAGAACATGGGCAGAGAGCTGGGAGAAGGCGTCCCTCTCTTGACAAGGGGTGACAGGGAGATGGGGCGAGGGGACGGGGGTTACAGAGATTGGGTACTGGGGGGGTGAAGGGGAGGCTGGAACGCCCTGATGACTTCTCCGCTGATAATCAGCCGCCACGGCCTGTGGGATAATTCAGCTGTCAATGCCACCTAGCAGGGCCCAGCATCAGCCGGCCAACCCCAGCTGGCGTCTTTCATTTGGACCCAAGATGAAGATGAGGATGGAGGAGAGAGGAGGGGTAAAGTGATGCAGGAGCACAGAGGAGAAACATGTCCACGTCTCATGTCTCAGTTGGCCTTCAAATGCACTAAATTAAAATGATCATGAATGCTTTGTTAACCACTAAAATATCTGTCTCCAGTGATCAACTTTAATGTCTGCAAACTAAGGCTGTGAAATGTTCAGAATTTTCTCAAAAAGTTATTTTATAAATTGAAAATTTCTGTCATTTTCTGATTTAAATTCAGTTAAGAGGTTCTTACACACAGCAAACAATGCACACAGAATAGAATGAGCTGTTACAGAATAATTTGACTTTATGTGAACATTACCAAGTATTATTTCTGAATTAGTTGGAGGTGAAATTATTAATATCTTCTATTGTTTAAGAATAATGCTTTAAAAACAAATACAGGATGATGTGTAGAATGACTGAGTTTTCACTGCTCGAAGAAACAGCCAAATGGTGTAAATCTTGTCTCTTCATGGTAAATTCTGTCAACACTGCAAGAGTGATTTCCAAAAATGACATGAAATTGAACTGAAAAATGCAATTACTTTCAATAGATCCACTCAGATTTTAATAATGTGCAGATTAAATGCGTCTGATCTTTGGTGAGAATAAATTGAGGAAAAATGTGAATATCTATTTGTGTCCCTGTGAGGTCCCACCTAATTCTCCCTGTCTAACCAATCTCGTTGTCTTCCTGGACACGTGTGCATCATAAAGAGGGCAGCAGTGGCTAAAATGGCAGGCAAATCACTTTTTGAATGGTTTTGGAGCAGCTATCAGTGTCATCCCTGAAAGGCTGTCTTTATCAATGATTCTGCCTGGTACGGGGCTGGAGGCGGGTGGGGGTTTCCTATCTGTCGCTGGAATCTCTCACAGTTTAAGGACCAGGAGCTGCTAAGAAACTGTCAAAGATTTGAACGGCCGGAGTCCCTGGGTAGTGAGTGTGGAGCTGTTTTCTGTCTGTATTCCACTGTGGCGACACGCAGGGTTGTAACACCGCGCCACTGCTATTCCAGTGGGATAATGTCACAGAGGAAATAGTAAATAGTGCCAGGAACCTGTCTGCACTGATTTTCCTATCTGTTTTTTTTTCTTTTAGTAGAAGCTGTCATGACATAAATCATTTTATTTCTGGTCCCATTGTTAAATTTGTTGCACAAGCCACTGTGAAAACGGATTATTCTTGTCACCTCTAAATATATTTCTTTAATTTAAGAAAAATCCTCAGTAATCTGTGGTGTGACAACATGTTAGATGATGTTAACAGTAAGGCTTTTCAGATTTTTTTTTTTAAAGTATCATTGTCCCCATTATAAGTTTCTCTTAATAAAAAAAAAACAAAACAAAAAAAAAAACATAGTCTCTGTATAGTATTTAATTTAAGGCCTGAAAAATGTGCATATTTTTATTTCTTTTTAGCACATATATTTCAGTCTTAATGCATTCATTCTGAAGTGCAGTGAGGAAATTCAATGAGATGTTTTTAGGGAGAAAAAAATGTTGATTTGTGGTTAAAGTTAGAGACACAAACCTGTTTTTATTCCATTTAGCAACGTCAGCATTCCATATTTCTCCTAAAATGAATGTGACATTATTTTTATAGCACCTGTTGTATAATTCTAAAATATTTTAGGCTAAATTTGCTTCCCAGATATGAAGACACTAGTGTTAAATGTAACACACAGTTGGTAAATATGTGTGAAGGGAAAAGAGTTTTGGCACAGCATGAAAGAATATATTTTCTTAGATGGATTTAGTGAAAACTAGACTAAGGCACATTTTGTTTTGGGTTGTTTTTTTTTTTTTTGTTTTGTTTTGTTTTTTACCAGATGAATGTATCTCTGCCTGCTTTTAACTAATCTTGTTTACATCTCATTTTCACAGCCTATAAATCAAAAACAGACATTTCATAACTTCATTTTCCCTCCATTGGTTGCTTGACCATCTGAACAACATCATCACCATCATTATCATCATCATCATCATCCCAACTTTAGCAAGAAATTCATATTAACACAAGCTCTACTAGATATTAAAATAAAGCACAATCTCATTTCTTATTCAAATGATAGCATTAGGCGCGTATGCATTTATCACCCGATACAGGGCTGAGGTTATAAACAATGCCATTCATTATCTAGCCCAGATGCAGCGACTGTTGATTAAAGGGCTTTGAATATAACAGCCACAAACTTACACACACTTATACACACACATGCACACACACACACACACACACACACACAGATGGGTGGACATTAGGAAAAGAGAGAGGCCATCTGAATAGGCTGGAGGGACATTAACGGCAACAATGATTGATATTTGCCGCACAGGCTTTTTAATGGTATTGTTATTCCTCAGAGTTATACCCCGTCCTCCCCATGTCTCGTCTCGCAGATAAATGGAGGTGTAATAATGAATAGAAATTATCCTGATTATTTTGGTGGAGGTGGTTGGAGAGCAATGGAGCTGGGGGGTGAGATTGGGAGCTGGTGATTCATATCTAACGTAAAGCTTAAAGCTTAGTCAGCAACGTCTTTTGGATTGTCTTTGCAGGGAGGAAAAATATGAAATCTTTTCTATCCTCTTGCATTTGTAAAAACATTACTTTTGAGCGTTTAATACTAGAAAACATCCATTTAAATAATTAAAAAGAGAATCTACAATTAAGCCTGGTGTTATGATACTTTTTTGGTTGCATGAAAACCCTATGAATGTAAAAGTTAATGTGAAATGGCACGGCGTCTCGTAGATAACACTGTTTATGTGTAGATCCAGAGGGGTTTTAAAAGGGTTTTTATTAGCTGGCTTGATATTTATATCCACCAAAAAAGCAGCAGCAAACACTTGAGAAATTACACAAGAGGAAGTAAATTCTTTGATAATGTAATGGAAGTGATGTAAGGTAATGTAACAAAAGCTCATGTCTAAGATAATGGTAATTAAAATGCTTTTCTGTGTTTAATCTACAGAATGCTTCATAAATTCTGCATTGCATACAGAAGTGCAGGAATCTTCTTTCTGCAGCAAAAGCAAAGCTAGCTTCCTGTCTTTCCATCTAGCCCTGGCGCTCTGTGAGAATCTGTGATATTAATTAGATGTGTTTTCCTGAGAGGCTTCAGTGCTGCAGAGTGTTGTTCATGTGAACAGCTGAGGTGGACATCGCCAAAACACATTATTTGATGTGAGAGGCCAGCTTGTCCAAAGCAGTTGTGTTTATTACTCACTTCTCTGGCACCTGCTGCTGCGAGTCAGGCTGCCAGGACACACACACATACACACACATATACACAAATCCATCACACACACACACACACACACACACACACACAGACAAAAAAAATCTACTCTCTATTTAGTCACTTCCCACCCAAATGATGCCTATTATCACTTTTCAATTATGTTTGCAGGACTCAGCTGCAGTGATCAACCCCAAGCAATTTAGCATAATGTACATTAGACATTTTTGAGCCACTTATAAATGTTTAATCAAAACTTTATGCTGCATGAACTTGTATTCTGCAATCTGTTTCAAACTTTATGTACAAAACATACATTATATCATAAGCTGTGTTTTCCCCATCAGACAATACATATGTACAGTAAGTATGTACAGTGAGAGACCCGAAATGTTGGCTTAAAAAATACATAACCCTCATCCTGTTTCTTTTTTCTTTTCTTTTCTTTCACTAACTCACTCTGTAATCATCTCTCTTGCTCACACCACTGGAAACTGACATTTTTCTTGTCTTGCTTGAAGGAGGACATCCATCACCCTGGTGCTTTCTTTGCTTTACAGTCATAGTAAGAACATGGCTGTACTTATTTATATAGTTTTTATCTCTTTGATTTTTTTTATCCATTGTTTTCATGCTCCTGCAGCATTACTCCTTAAGTAAACCTAGTGAAAAAACAAATTTCGTATCCATCGACTATTTTTTTTTTTGCTCCATCTTGTAATAAATGTCTGATCCTGTGATATTCTTACCTAAAGTAAAGCAGCTGAACCGGAGCAAATATGGGATACAGTTTCTCAATAAAGCACCTGGTTGTCATAGATGTCGCTGCTCTTCTCCTTCATTTTGCTACTCTTCCTCCATTTTATTCCTCACTTTCCTATTCTCCCTCAATACCAACGTGTTGTGTATCATCCACTCCCTCCATCTCCCCTTCCTCTCCCATGGCGTAATGGTGTGATGCCTGCCTCAACCATCTCTCCCCCACCCCATTCCGCCACCCTTCCACTCTCCCAGTAATCAGGGCCAGATGGAGGCAGAGATGGAGTGATGGAGGGAGGGAGGATTGGGTTTGGTCCTAGCAGTGTCTTAGAACGTGGGGAGCTGTCAGCCCTGCAGGGAGAGAGGAATTCTCCAGCAATAAAATAGGGATTTATCACCACTCTACCACAGAGAGCGAGAGAGGAGAGATGGAAAGGAGAGGGTGTGAGGCAGAAAAAGGGCCGAAGAGATCAAGAAAGTCAGATAGAGGAGGCTGACGTGGGAGAGAAAGGGATAGAGAGGGACAGGAAGAGAAACTTGCAGATGGATAAAGACAGGAGCAAAAAGCAGATGGAAGAGTGTTCATCATCGTGAAGCTTCAGACAGATGAGAGACGTTGAAGGAAGGAACAAGCAGGATGATAGTCTGCCTGAAAAGGGCCGCAAGGAGAAAAGAGCGAAAAGACAAAAGGAGAACAGAAATTAAGATAGACAGCTCTGTGATGACACCCACAGCTCATCTGCTCACTTTCTAGCATCCTGACAATTTCTCTCTCGCCATCTGCACCATCCAGAGCGGAGGCCGAACACATCTGTCTGCAAAGTAACGCCGGTTGTGTTCAAGGGATGGAGTGTTAAGCAAAAAGGCTCGACCTCCCCTACTGGGCCAAATGAACCTGCTAAAATAACCGCTCTCCACAATCGGCTGTGTAATTGAAACCAGAATGTGCAGGATTTGATAAATTGCTTGACCCTGCAGGAATGTTAAGGTCGTAAATTTTTAGTGCATTTTGGCCGTGCTGAGGTGTGCAGAGGTGTATGTTAAGAGCATGTCCGTTGGTGTGTACGTGTCTCATAGACATAGAACGAAAGGCTGTGTGTATTTATTATTTCAAAACATAATGGTCTTTCAGAGTCATGCTGGGTCGATGCACATACAGTGAAAGTCTGTATGAACCAACAGTCACTCATGTAGGAATAAGCACACAATCTGAGGTTATACGACACACTCCCAATCTGAGACTTTATAAACTATAAATTGAAATTGTGCTTTTATCCCACACTAAATCTTTTCCAATTTACATCAAAGTAGTTAAACTTAAGAGCTTTCAAAAGCACAAGAGCGATGGCGACTGAAGCGCAGAGGAGAGGTCATGCATTGACTGACACTGACAAATTATTCTAGTTCAGGTAAAACAGATTTTACATCAAAATTACCCAAATGTGACAGTCATTCTGAGATGTGGTTTATTAATGGGTGTATACACACCTCTGCAGTGGTGACATTCACTGGACTTTGATTCACTTTTTTTTCTGCTCCTATTTTTCTACCAGGTGCTGAGCTTCGAATGCTAACATGGGACTAGTTTCAGCGTTACACACTGTAGGACAAGCACTGGTCAGTCAGGCTTTACATGTTCCAGATGCTGAGCAGCAGGTGATTCTTGGACACCAATAAACCAACACAATCTGGTCCACTCCATCCAGTGGAAACAGGGTTCGAAACCAAACTCCTTCTCACCTGCAGGTTCTACTTGTGGTCAACAATCCAGAGCAACTTAAACCAGTTTATGTCAAATATAAATCAAACTGAGATGGCAAAGTAAACCTGATGGCAAAAAACTTAACAGGTAAATAAATGTTACATCGACAGAACGCAGTAGAAAGAAAACAAAATGAAAACATTTGAAAGTCATGTATACAGTATGTGTCTCTGAACAGCCTCCATGTGTATGTATGTCAACAGTGTTGAGGGCATGGGGAGCCCAGAGGGCACCGAGAGGTCACACACAATGTAAACAGAGACTGCCACACGATTTACGATGTTTGCTGGCTGCTAAGAAGAGGGGTCTGCACATTCTCACAATCATAATTGCTTTTTGCAGCTTTTCAATCAATTCGACTTTGTGGACATTGTTTTTGTATTTTTTTCACCTCTCATTTTCCCCCCTTGTCGTCAGGAAGGCTGCTGTCTGTGTCGGTAGCTACCCTTGCATCGCTGTGACTCAAGTCTAAATGTAAGCAAATGCCTAAACCTCCAGGATTTCATACTTTTTTCTCTTCTTTTTGTAATTAAGAACAGACGTTGGTTCTCTCTCTCTTTCTCTCTCTCTCTCTCTCTCTCTCTCTCTCTTCCTCTCCCTCTCTCTCTCTCTCTCTCTCTCACACAGTCTTTCAAAACTTTGACATGGGCCACTCTGGCCGACAGTAAAGGGGAAACCCAGTCACACATGTGGACATCTGGCTGAACACGGGGAGCATGCAGTCTCACAGCCAACTGCCCCCCTTCGCTCTCCTGTTGACAGTCGTTACCTGTGCCCTGGCGGGCCCTTGCTGCCCCAAGATAAAACAACCTCTATCCAGAGCCAGACGCATAAATTTTTCTCTTTCTATTTTCCAAAATAGCTTTTAATTTTACAAGTTTTATGGCCCTAATATTAAGTGCATATGTTTTACAAGACACCGTGTCCTCTACCTCACCCCGCGGGTTCACTGTTTGAGTTGTTCTTAGTCTTCTAAAGAAAGAAAAAAAAAGGTTAGGAGCATAAATCGGTAGAAGTTGAGCCAGAGATGGATTTTTCTTATCTTTATCTTCAGATCCACATGGACCATTTCAGTATTTTCTAAATTCAGTGTATAACAGTGAAGCTAAATCTGCTCTTTGACCTGTTTGCATGTTGCAGTTGAGGCAAGAAAAGTCAAATATATATATATATAAAAAACTCTAAACATTATTCTCTCATTACAGAGATTATGCTTTTGATGGCTAAAGTTTAAACCTCTTTGGGTGGATTTACTTTTCCAGAAATACACTTACTTGCTTCAGCACATGTATATGTTTGTCCATGACCTCCCATCGACCTCTCGCCTTCTCCTTCTCCCCCGTCTCCTCACATGTGTTTTAGTGACCTGTTGATGGAAAATGCAAGAGAACCATTTGATTCATCTTTCAAGCAACAGATTTCTAAATATCATCAGCACATATGACCAAATGGCATGAATTCATGTTGAATTAACTTGAAAAGGAACCATGTGATAAATCAGTGAGATCAAAATATGCTTTCTATTTCAAAGACACGCTATTAGTATATTATTAAGCAAGTTCCAGTTTCTTGAGTTTTCTATCACTACAGTAGAAGTAATAAATAATATCCTATGAATGTTTTTTTTTTTTTTAAGCTAGAAAAAATGTAAATTGAAATCTTTGCAACATTTCTTTATATTATATTTATGTCACTGTTAGTCGTCAAATGAAGACCCTGGTGCAAAAAGTACTGAAGTCATAAAAAAAAAAAAAGTTTTAAAAACATTTATAGGCTGGACTTAGCTAAACAAATACAAAATGTTTATATAAAAATGTGACTTCAAATGCTCAGGACATGATTTCTGTGTGTGGGTGTGTTTTGATTTTGCTCATCTTTCCTGCATTATAAAGTGTTTCATTAACCATATATCTGCTGCGTACCTGGCACTGTCTTTTTTTATTTATCTTTGGCAGAAACATGTGGTTCCTCACATAATTTCACAGCTTTTACATAAATGTGTCAAAGGAACAAGTCTCATGTAAGACTCCCAAGTTCAATTACTTCTGAAAAAAGAGCAATAACATAGAAAAAAAAAAATAATATATATATATATTTACCTCTACACTTTATTCATTCTGTTTTTAAATGCTCTCGTGGTGAATAAAAAAAACAACAACACTCCAGTTCATAAGTGCAAAACAGACATCAGACCAGGTCTAGCTTTGATGAAATACACCACAATAAATCCATCTGCGTATATCTCCAGCATGTTTGCATCATGCTGTCCGCTGTGCTCAGATTTAGCTCCACTGGTGACATGAGTTAGTGCACACTGTCTCAAACCACCTTGTGAGGATTTATAACTGTGGCATACAACTCCAAATGGAAGAAGATTTGGATGCAGGTAGAGAATGGAGGAGAAAGTGGAGAGGCAAGAAAATTGATCCATTTTGCTTTTAGTCGAGACGGAGGCATCTGGATGAAGGACAGAGGTGGAATGGAGACGAAGAAATGAGAGAAACAAATATTGTTTTCGAAATGAAATATTCAGTGTTTGATAAAGGGGATAGATATTATCACAAGAAGACTGATGGCCAAATGAATACAACAAAATGGTATTTTTTTTTTTAGAAAGAAAATAAATAACTGATGTCAGTGATTGACAAAATGATAAAACTCTAACAGCATCAATCCTCTGCCTTTGAGATGTATTGAATGATGAACTTGGGGATTTTTTTCCAAAGCAGATGTTTTTGAAAGTTTCTTGATAAATGGAAGATGTTTAAAACGGACCAATGGAAAAGTCATTGGTTTTGTTTTATTACTTCCATTGTACATATGGTGGAGACTAAGAATGATGGCGAAATGACAAGTCAAGGAGAAAAAGTTCCATTTTTCTGATATTTGTCCCTTTTGCTACTTACTCTATGACCAGCTGATGCAACACAAAAGTGATTCCAGCCAAGAAGTTCATGCGAGTCTACATCTGCTGTTCCAACCACCGCACGCCTGGATGTTTGTTTTTTTTTGTCTAGAGAAAATTATGTGACAAACAGGAAGTGATGTATTTTACTTTTCTGCAACAACAACAACTTTATGGGGAGGATGAGCAGTTTAGTTTGAATGAGTAATGATAGAAGTCACAACAAATGATTGTCACTGGGATCTTTAATCATCTTACGTACGATTCAAGCAAAACAGATCCCGGGAGTGTCAGTGGTTATCAAGAAAGTAAACAAATTAATAAAACCTTCTTTTTTATATATTTTGCGCTGGTTATGGTGAAAAATATGATATTAACCCTTTATAGCGCACTCATAGAAATACTCTGAAATTCAAAATGTGTGTGAAGTGTTCTTGTTATTTCACACAAGAATGTATAACTTTTGTGAAATAAAAAAAATATATATATTATGTAGAAAATCAAGGTCAATTAAGTTACCATATTTGGTTCCTTACCTTAAGTGGCAGAAAAAAATCCAAGAAGTATATATATACACACAAGTAAAACATATGTAAGGTGAAAGGAAAATGTATTTTAGAACATTAGAACATCACTTTTAGAACATCATAACAACATAAGTGCTGATCCACACACCTGTCCACATTCACATGATTCCTTTGAACATCATTCCTTACATTAGTACCATTACTTCATCATTACATTAGTACCATTACTTCATCATTACA
>JAPSES010000097.1:2267607-2339926 GCA_029822895.1 Maxillicosta whitleyi | reverse complement strand
TAAGGGCGCTATTATTGGATCCGACCACACCAGGTGAGCTGAGGAGCAAACATCCCCCCCGCTTCTCTGGCTCTCCTGCCCTGCCTGGCACTGCCAAGGTGACCTTCCAGAGTGGTAGAGCAGAGAGGTATGGAGACACGCACATGAAGTGAGAGAGAGAGAGAGAGAGAGAGAGAGAGAGAGAGAGAGAGGTCGGAGGCGCTGACAGAAACATCACTAGTTATGAACCAGCCGCGGTTTGCTTCTCCGCCTTGGAAAGGTGCGCTGCCAGCGGTGTCTCCCTCCCCACAGCAGGCAGGCACAAGCAGGGAAAACACTGAGGCCAAAAGCATGTTATTCCAAGCTCCGGGTATCTCTGGAGAGTAGGGGCAACCCACCATTAACCCACAAAACATTCCCAACCGAACATAAGCCGTGCGTAATTCTCCACAAACCAGTCACTGGGTTATCTACCTGTTTCCCAAGTTCTCTTTCCAAGTGGAGCTTTCTATCACTGCCTGTGTCTGGCACGCACTAGTACGCATGTCTCCAACCGCTGGCCCACATATCGACACTTATACCTGCTGACAGGTCCCCTTGTGCGCCATGACGCGCAGCGCCTTCCCTGCAATATTGCAAAACGTCACCCAGCAGCCGCAGCCGTCGCCTTCGTGTGCAGAAGCTCTAAATAAGCTCCACACAGCGCCAGATAGAGCCTCTTTAACATGTCAGATTAAACGAATTCCTGAAATGTAAACCACCCTTTCATTCTCACAGTATCCCCTTTGTCTTGCAATTGTAAGATATTCTACACTGACTCAAGAAATGTAAAGAAACAGGTTTTTAAAGAATGAAAATAATTGTTGCTTCTTACTATAACTGAAAAAAAAAACTGCGTTACTGTTTTTTTCTACAAACTACAAACTTCGGCTCAGATATGTGCACTAATAAAAAAGTATTATATTTTTTTTAGAATAGTTTTTAATTTTATCCAAACAACTGCAGTCACCTGTTTACACCAAACACTAGTATGTGGAGGTTAGCAGTAGTAGTAGTTACCCAGTGATTATGTCGGTATTCCTTAAAGTCGTTTGGAAAGGGAGAGTATCGCGTTTAGTTTGACGTAGGGGCCTCGGTGAGCTCTGAAACTGGATCTCATGACTTCATCCCCCCACGACACAAACCTCCAAAAACAGCATCGACTTGGCTGATCTCAGATGCATAAACTTTATAATCACAAACACAATGTCTCTACTCAAGCAAACAAAAATTAAAACACACGTATTTATTTTCCCTGTGTGCGTTTTCTTGTCGACATTTAATCATTTGACCACAAAACCAATACCAAATTAAAGCCGTGGGTTTTAATCTTTTTTTTTTTTTTTTTTTTTTTTAGATTTAATGTAACTAATAACATGCCGGTTAATCACGTTACTCATAGTCTCCTTTATTTCTCTTTTCTCCTCTTTCTCTTTTGCATTTCTATTTTTTATCAGCCCTGGCTTGGGGTTAAACAAATGAAACGAGCACCCCCATCCCCTCCTCCTCCTCCTCTTCTTCTTCTCCTTCTTCTTCCTCTCCTCTCTGTGAAACCTCAGAGGAGAGCAGACCAAACGTTACTTAGCCTGAACGCACAGAGGCTACAGATAATGAGAGACTGGTTGCATTAAATGGACAAACAGCAATCCGGCATCTCCTGACCCCTCGATGCTCCTCTCGGTTCCATTGATCATCCCCCCTTATGAGATAATGCAATTACAAACATCAATAAGGAGCTGCGAGGGGAATCATTATGTGGTGACAGTGATAAATGATGCTGCAGAAAATAGCGGGCTCCTCTCAAACAATCCGTGCGCCCAAGGGGCTTTTGAGGGCCGGGGCCCCGTCGCCAAGGAGACAGATGACATCCAAAATGGCCCCCGCTCAACAGTCCTCTTCTCTTCTCTTTCTCTCCTTCTCCTACCAACAGATTTTTGTTTTTTTTCTCTCTCTCTCTCCCTCCTATTTGCCTCCATCTTTTGTTTCAAAACCAGCTGCCGTCCGACCTCTGAAGGTGGAGGTTTGGAGAGGCTGCAGAAGTTTGTCCTGCCAGGCCATTCCAGACTCCATGGTTTAGGTTGTGTTCATGTGTATGCGCGGATATTGATTTAATAAAGTAGACCAGATATTGAAATGTCATCTGGGTCATGTGGGTATTTCCTGTGTAACGATTTTCGCTTTGGAAACTATGGGTTATTGATTGTTTGCGTATTGTCTGTTCTCACAGCCTATCAGATTTAGACAATTTTGTAGTTATGAAATGTGAGAAAGGCAGTTTTACACATCTACATTGTTTACCCATTTCACCATTAATATTTAATTCATGCTTCTCTGTGGAAAAATAAATTGAAATAAAATCTTGTGGCTCGTTCTATTTATATAAAACCGAATCTCAGTGTGTGGTTGTCATTTAATTTGACTTTTAAAAAACACAAGCTCCGAAGTGAATTATTTGGGGTCGCGATTCTCACAAAAACACATGCAAATATTATTTTACAAAATGCTATTTTGCCACGGATATGTTACGCACGGATTCTGAATATACCAAATATTTCACGTAAAATGTTTCAAGTAGCCAAACTTTTTGTTTTAATGGAAAAAAACAATATTTAAGCTGATATTTGTTTTGTTTTTTCTGTGTATGTGTGTTGACAGGCCTCGGCGTGGAGCGTTCAGAGTGATCTGAATTAATAAGCCTCCACACTTTACTGCCGCCGAGATTTGTCATGGCTTGTGTAGTGAGTAGCACAGAACATGAAGCACACCGTTACTTTTCCACGTCCCTGTTTCAGCCATAAAGACGCATACATATCTGCGTTGTTGTGGGAGGAAGACAGGCCTGTCTGGGCACCTCCACTGCTCTGGAACACATTTCTGCTCCATTCATTACTCTGACAGTTCACTCCGCGGTCACAGTGTGTCTGTTTGAAAGAGAAACTCTGCACGGCTACACTATCATGATTAACCTCATTTTTTATTTATTTTCATGTTCTAAACACTCATACTGTTTGAAGAAGAATCTACCTTATAAAAAGAAAAACTTTGCTTCACGACTCAAAAGTTTTAAATATAGGTCAGATGTGATTAAACTGTTTGCACCCTAAAATCTTTTCCATAAGACACAACAAACAGAACTGATAAAATTTAGAATAATATTTTGGATAATAAAAAAGATATGCTATACAGGTGGTGGGGAAATCAAGGTACTCTGCCTATTTTACACATAAAATAAATAATATTGATATTCAGACAGTGTTGAAATTGTAAAACTATGACTTTAAAAATAGGTTAAAAGGCAACAGCAATAAGAAAAACTAAATTATGCAAAAATATGTTTTGTTTTTTTATCAAATGTCTTTTTTTAATCACAGTTGAGGATCTTATTAATAACTCGCTTATCTGTTTGAGCCTTTAACCTTAATAAAATTCCTCAAATAATATTTTCATGACTGTAGCAATTATGTGTTCTCACTGACACATTTCCTGGGAGGCGTGTAAAGAAAAATCTGATTTAACCGTCGGGCCAAAAAAAAAAAAAAATATTAAAAGCTTTCTATCTTTTTTATTTTTATTTTTTGACAGTTCATTTGTTACAGCTGAAGCTATAACCTGGTTACACAAACATTCTTTTGTGTCTCTCTTGGGTCCTTACACTTTGATCAAACTATTTAACGCATTTTGGTGCGGTTTACATCCGTGCGTAAAAGGAGAGGTGGTACTGTGCGCCATCTCCAAACGTCCCTGCCCGGACAGTTACCAGGCCTCCCTAAAGAGGGCAGTCAAGCATGGGCTTTCTCCTCTGTCTCCACAGCTCCCAGCGGCCACAGGCTCAGGAATTCACATTTCACAGCCTCGGATTTTCCAGCCATGGTGGAGAGGCGAAGCAATTAAAACGTCGCCTGGGTTTTTTAAGAGCGTGTCTTTTTTCCTTTTTCTCCTTTAGTGTAAATAGCATTTACTTCGGCAAAGGCTGTAAAAATACAATAGTATCACGGAGTAGAGATAGACCGGGAGAAGGGAAGAGTATTGATTTATACGCACATATTGTTATGGATAAAACAGACTCTCTCTTGTTCGTTACCCTGGAAAAAAAAAATCAGACACTGACTTTGGGATTCAGAGTTGCTCTTCGAAACATATCAATTAGACAAAACTCGCTTGGGTCTTCTTCTCTTGTCCTTACTCGGCTCAGCTCATGCCTCCTTAAGTGAAGTGTATCCCGGAGACAACAGCGGCTGGAGAGCGCAGGGTTTCGAGCTCAGCCCCTTGACTGCGGGCAACAAGGCGTGAGGGAGAACTAATCTCCCCATTTACATGTTTGTAGCCATTTCATCTAAATGAATTTTAATGTTAAATGACGGATAATTCGCTTTCTTACCGAGCTCCTCTCTCCTCACCTCCCATCTCCATGTGCAAGAAAATTACACCATAACGCATGCATTAGCTGCACATTATCCACAGCAATGGGAGTAAGGTTAACTTAAGTGCATGTTCTGTTAACTATAGATGGGCCTCTGCCTTCTTCAGTGGGCATATGTTGACATGAAAACATATTTTGTCTCTAAGGCTTATCTCTGCAGAGCCACTCAGGCATTGAGTACATGTTAGTTTTTTGTTACAATATTCAGTAAGTCAAGTGTGGGTATGATGAGTTTTTTTGGTTTGTTTGTTTTAATTTGAGATCAGTTTATAAAAAGATAATGTGAGACTAGTTATGAGTTCTGTTATTTGAACAAAAAGTATTTATTTACAACACAGATGTACATATATACCCTTCAAAGTAAAAGCATAAGAAACATGACTTGTCTTCAAAGGAATCTTAAAGATGTGCGTAATACATGTTTGAAGCAATGGATAATGGATGCATTGATAACCCACACAAGCACTTATGCACACACGCATACATATATACACACACGCACACATGTTCCTCCCTCACATACACACTGCAGCACACACACAGTGATTTTTACATTCTCTCCTGTCTGTTGATCAGCATTACATCATCTGGCTAAATTAAAATGAATGGACTGTGGTATAAATGGTGTTTTCCCATAGCTTCTGCCTCTCCCGTTGGCTTAGGCCTGTTATCAGGCCACATCAAACACTGAGGGGAAAAGAATCCATTGGCCGTGCAAGTGCTCAGCCTTGTGACAGAAAACACATCAATAGGACACTAGAATAGACTTTCGAAGGCCCTCGATCATAGACACACATGGAGAAGACAGGAGAAAAAAGGAAATAACATGTATGTGGGACAAACTTGTAGTTTCCTATCCACATGTATTTTTTTAGATTCTTGTGGGCATAAACTAAAGCTCTGTATCAGCTGGGTGAGCTGATCCTGATGTTAGACATGTTGACATTATGTGTCTATCCTCATGTCAGTTGAGCATATGTTTGCTAAAATAACTGACAATGGCAACACGTGTACAATAAGAAATGGATTAAAAAAAAATCTCCAAAATGTCAGCCTCTAAGTAACAGAGTTTAGCTTGATGACTGTATTTGTGTTTGTTAAAATAACTTTTTAAAAAAGATTTCATTATTCCAAGATGCTATTACTTTTTGTACCAAATTGCAAGGTTCTGCCTTTAGAGGAACATAATCAATTGATAGGAAAGCATCAAAAAAGCACCAAGATTGGAGTGACATGGTTTTGACACAGCAACAGTAATACATGCACCTACACCTTGTAACTTTGTAGGTACACAGATGCGCTGTGTGTATCCATAAACACAGGACACCTTAACCATGACGTTACCACACCTTATGAATAAAGGCCTGCGGGAAATGACCGACTGATCATATTGTCCGTTTTATTCACTTTTTCTGTCTTTTAAAAATGCATTGTGATTCAATGGAGGGAGGGGGCAGGAGGTCCCCATACACATACAGCACACATACAGTGTGGAAAGAAACCAGAAAAAAAGAGAAAAAGTTCACATCCTTTTTTAAAAAATCTATTAGAAACAACATAATATGCAGAACAATACAATAGCATTTACAATACTTAAATTCCCAGTCCATGTGAGAGTCCAGCGTAATTTTACAACAGTATACAGTATATTTTTTGTCTCCACTCACATCCCAAACAAGGGGTTGATATAGTTATATTTTAAAACTTTCATTCTTTCTCTTTTCTTGTGTTTTTCACCCTCCATGTTTCAATCCACTATCATTTTAAAGGGCACCTCTGCTGCTTTGTTAGTGTCCTGTCAGATACAGACATTGGCTTCTCCTTGGTCCATTTCCATCGTCCCAAAGAGTGGAGTGCTCTTCACAGGAAGGTTCTTTTGTTCACCAGAGGGGGTCTAGAATATATCACTAGGTGCCACATTCGCCAAAGATAAAGGCAAATGACCCCACGTGTCTCTTATGTGTCATCAAAGCTCTCGATCGCAATCACTTTTAAGGGGGCAGAGTCTGGTGCCCACCAGAGAAGAAGCAGGGGTCTATCAGGACAAGCATGGAGGGGCTGGGTTTGGAAGGATTTGATCTTCTGTGCATCAGCATCGACTGGAGAAGTAGGCATGGGTTTGAAGGCAGTCATGGAACATTTCCATGGTGAAGATATCAGCCAAATAAAAATGTCTTGGGAGTTGGACAGAGGGGTTTGCTTTTGGCTGGTGTTGTCCTGGAGTCAGGAGTCCCATTCCCATGCTCAGTAGGCCTCGGTGAGACAGGTGACCCCCTGGTTTGCCCTGCAGTTCTGAGAGAAGAGAAGAAGGAAATGGTTAATCACTAAGTTTTGAATACAAAAAAAAAAGACTTTGTATTTGGCAGATTGGACTGATCAGAGAGGTAAAACTTTATATTCAGACAGCACAACACTATAACTCCAAATTTGGAAATAATCTTAGTTTTATTTTGATTCCAAGGACTGTACAGCCATTTGTGAGCTTAAACCCATCCAAAGGCAAAAGTTTCATGCTGATGTGTTGTTAACAACTTGGCAGTGGTGGTGCTCGACTTTAACAATGTATCCATGTATCAAGCTGAATATATTTCCAGATCAGATATATGCAGATTCGTGCAAATGATCTTAGGCTTGCAGCGAGTTGGCATACTGTCTTAACTGCTGAGGCACAAAGCATTTAACTGCAAAATAAAACTGCAATGCCATTAATCTTTCATTAAACACAACAATAGCTCACATTAGACTTTTGAAAGCAGATTCTCATGTTACATTTTCAGGTTGATAGCACATGAATATGGCAGAATGTGCCGATAAGACCCCTGAGGAGCAGAATCCTACTATATGTGGCTGCAGGTTAACTATCACACCAGAAGCCCAACATTGAACTAATCTGGGTCCAATGCAGACTGTAGCCTGCCCTTCACTTAGGCCACATCGAGAAAGCAGTGGAAGGTTTACTGAGTTAATCCTACACCCTCAGTAATGCTACTTTAACAGTAGGAGAGGACTTAAACACCAAACACACATGATCGACCTGAAGTGATACCAAGGTCAGATGCTTGACATTTCCTGGGGAATTTGTTAATCTGGACTACAAGGAAAGTCAAAATCAGGCTTTAAATGACTGATTTTCTGGTGTATAATCACTATTTAACAGGACCATGTAACTATTCAGAAAAGTAAGTCAGAAAAGTAAGTAAGAACAAATTAAAGTAGGAATAATGCACAAGCCACACGACATGGCTTTACATCATTACATATCAGCAAGGAGCTGCTAAATTGCTGTCAACTTTCATACATGCAACTATAGAAAACAAAACCCAGTAATCCATCTTCACCCTTTTCTCTCACTACATTCCTCTCTTTAGACCCAACAATAGCTGCCATCCATCTTTGTAGGTGGAAAGTCACCACTGAGGAACCACGGGCATTGTTTTCTAAACTAAAGAGGAGAGGTGAGGCTCACTGCCACCCGTCACCTGAGAGCGCCCGGGGCATGTCCACGTGTACGCCATGCACACAATAAATGAAGAGGGCCACTATGGACAACACAAAGGCAGGCAGGGAAAAGAACAAGGAACTGCAGCAGGAGAATTGACAATGGAGGAGTGAACACTAGGGCCCTCATTTATTATTCCCCTCATCTATCAGTGTTCACCTGGGCTGCTAAAGAGAAAAGATGCAACCTCTGTAATAGAAGGGTGAGCTTTTGTCTGAGCTATAGTAGCTTCTTAGCTTCTATTCAGTGAACTAATAGAGGCAACATTTATCTCTGGCCCTTATGACATCAAACTTTTGACCTTTCTCATGTGAGAAATAACCTGTGGTCCAACAGAAAATGACGCTTGAATCCACCGCAATCCTTTGGTGGCTTCAATATTAATACTTGCTCATAAATTATCTGGTTTCCAAGTCTCTTAAAAGTGACCGAACATCACTACGGTCACATTACGTAAATAAAACAATAATGGATGTGTCATGTTAATACTTGCATATCCCTTGTTAATGAGAGCAAGCTGATGAGCTGTTGAAAATCATTGTTGAGGTCCTAATAAACACTTTGTGTGCTTCAAAGAGTACACATCGCTAATAAGGTTTTTCACTTAATAAGCCAATCAATACATTGAGCTGTAGGCCTCCTTTCTTAGACTCCAAGGGGGATTCCAGAGGGGGCAAATCAACAGGGACACATTCACATGGACAATGTAAGGGGGCACAAAATCCCCATTGGGTCCTTTTTTTCTCCAGTGTTCATTAATAGTAAAAGTTCACCCACCAGAAAGAGAAGTTGAGGGTGGGGGTGACGGTGGGTCTGTGTGTAGTAGGGGGGCAAGAGGAGGGATCTTGACCCCCCAGCAGAAGGTTAACAAATTTGTGCTTAATGATTGGAGCAATGAATCCTGGAACAAAGGGTCTCCAGCAGAGACTGGCAGCAAAGGGGTTACAGGCAGCGTTCACTCATGCGTTCTGCCCGACATTTTGGAAAAGCATTGCACGGGGAGGACCAGAAGAAATTCCTTACACTGTGTGCCATAATTAATTCTTCCATCCCGTGATAACTATTGTCCTGAAACTGAAAATTACAGTTTTGAGGGGCCACCTCTGGCTAATTTAGTGGAAGAGGGAAAGCAGGAGAGTAGAAGAAGGAAAAGTGGCTAAGGGTCATACGAGAGTCATTCTCGTTGCTATCAAAGGCTCGGCTCACTTCTGCCTCACTTGCTGGGCTTCATCTCTGCTGACAGGTGTATTGTTTCACAAGGGGATATAAGCTCTGTAATCATCATTGGATGGAAAGCATTACGCTCTTCACTAAGCAGGACCAGGACTAATTGGCTTTAGTTTTAACTAATGTTGCAGTCTGACTGCTAGGCACACCTTCTGTATCAAGGATGAGCACTCACCAGCACAATAACCGCTCAATTTAGCCCCGCAGTAACAAAACCTCAACTCTGCTAATGAAAATTGCTTATAAAATATAATGAACCTGTGCTCTCTTAATCAAATAAGATAACACCACCACCCCCTCCTATAATAACCTATTAATTTAATTGGTCATGAAAGAATATAACACATCACTTACATTTAATTGACCTAGAAAGGAAAGTAGCAATATTTGACAGAGACAAGCTAGCAGCTAGCACGCTATAAGCTTCCTGATGAAGCTGTAAAGGAACGATAGGACTCGATATATTTCAATCACAGTCTCTTTACTACATTCTATCCTTTTCTCTCCCGCTCCTCCTTCCTTCCTTTTTACAGTCTCCCCCTCCTTCTTGTCATTTACCCTAGCTATCGTTTCATTCGCCCCTCCCTCACTCTGTCTACTCTTCTCTCAGTCTTTTTTCTTCCACTGTCGACTCGTCTTCTCTGTGCTTCACCCGTCTCGCAGAGGATTCCTCTGGTGGCCCAATTACGAGATTCAGCAGGCAAATTGAAGCTGTTTAAAGCAAGGTCTGCTGGGAAGGCTAGCAGCTGGTGGAAAGAGGCTGCTTGGACATGATGAACCAGCCCTCATGTTTACACACTCACACACATAAACACAGACACACATACGTCTCATTCTGGAAGAACAGCCTTTTTACTACCATATCTCACTGCATTTCAAACCTAAAAGATGCCATTCCATGCAAGATTTTCTTTCTTTGTTTTGGTTCTGGACATTTAGGACTGAAACAAGGGCAGAATATTTTCAACATGGCACACACAGACATGCATGCGCATTCTGTGGAGGGTTAATGGTCTCTATTTTTGTAAACTGAATAAGTCAAATCCATTGGTCACACCTCTGGTGATGGCATATTTAATTTGGATCTAGTCAATTAGGCCCAGCTAAGCTCCATACCCTGCTGGCTACCTCCTCCATTTTGCACTAGTTTATGTCCCCTCCCTGTGCCAGGAGTAATCCTATTACCATACACATACAGTACATACACATGCATGGTTGTACACGCGCATTCTGTACGCGTGCACATACATAAACACAGCATAATGCATATATTGTCCATATGCTGCATATAGCATAAATTACCTAAACATAGGTGTATACACTCACAGGTGTGCACATAAACAGTGTATGAACTCACAAAAATATACAAAAAACAATGGTTTTCCAGAATCATAGGTCCCATAGTCATTTTATACACACACTGCACTGTGACAACACCAAGCCTGTATACATCGAGAATTATGTGGGAGTCTATTTGGCCCTGGGGCGAAAGGGAGGGGGGGAGGGGGGGGCAGAGAAAGAGTGAGAGGAGGTGAAAGAGACAGAGGGGGAGAGAGAGAGTGAGAGATGCAGCAAGTAAGAGATTATGAGAGAAAGTGGGAAAAAAAGGTGTTTGTGTATAAACAGACAGAGCAGGAAAAATTTACAGAATACGAAAACCATAAAGAAAAAAATAAGAATGAGAGAGACCGAGGCAGAGAAAGCATTAGGCGGTGAGAGGATGATCCTGTGGCTGGTGATGTCTAGCTGGTTAGTGTGTGTATTAATGTGCTCATGCATCAACAGCAACCTGGCAGATTTATGACACTTAAGGGGCGCTCACTTGTCTCTGTCTCACTCTTCTGTCTCTTTCTCCTTGCACACTGACAACTGCTTACATTTTTGCCAATCAGTCTGTTGCCATAGCAACGGCCTACCTGCCCCCCTACTGTCCCAACCATCCCCGCCCTCTCTCCTTCCCATCACCCCTTTCTCCTACTCTTTTCCCTACTCTTCTGTCCCCTGTCATCGGTTAGCCCCCCACAGATACCACCAAAATATTATCAAACCATTATAAGCATCTTCCACTTTTATCTGAAAACTCCTATTGAATTTGATGACTATTCACCAAAATGCATATGCACTCTCTGTTTTCTGTTCTGTTTTTTTTTTTCTTTCCCCTGTCTTTCTTATCCAGCAAAGCTTCCCTTGTTTCCTCCCCTCCCTGTTTGAAGGATGTTTAGTCCTGTAGCTTTTGGATATGTGAGAGAGAGTGAAGCAGCTACACACACACATACATTACATACACAAAGAGTTACAGGGTTGTGATCAAAGGCTCTTATCACCAGACTGGGAGTGGGAGAGAGAGTAACATGGAAAAATGAGCCTGGGAAGAAAAGGAGCCTGTTTGTAACATGAAAACCAGAGAGAGAAAAACATAACTGCTAACGAGTTATGCCCATATATATTAGTTCGAAGGGATTTTCATTTGCAAAGCAGGTACTTATATTACCTAAAACCATGTTGATGTTCAGTATGTTACAAGGGGGGGTTTAACAGCACATTTTTAATGATTGTACCACATCACTAATTGAGTCTATGACTCTCAATTCATATTCATTCACATGTGTCTTTGTTCATTTTAAAAGCTGAATTAATCTTTTAGTGTCAGTCATTGTGTGTTGGTGTGTACTTACATCCCCCTTTGTGTTGCGATGGGTCAGACTTGGGTGGGGCTACATGTAGTGCCACTGACCTTCCATGCCCATGTTCATTCCCATCCCACCCATCGGTCCTGCGCAACAGAGAGAAACAGTGTAAATACATCTGTAATAGGTGTTTGACTGCAAACTGAAAGAGAAAACACTCAGTTACATGCCAAAGAGAGAACTGACTTGACAGACAGCATAGCAAAGGAACATGCTGGCTTAAATCTTGCAGGGTGAGGTGTGGTGAAGTGGGTGAGGGGAAGGTGGAGGTTAAGTAGCCTGGCAGTTTATCCAAACCTGCTGACTGTGAGTGGTGGTTGAGATAGGGTTAGAGAATCCCAGAAAACAGGGGATAGAGGAGGAGGAGAGGAGCTTAAGGACAAACTCTGGGATTAGACCTGATTGCATGAGAGAGGGACTGAGAGTGAGGAAGTGGGTGAGGAGGAGATGGTTGTGTAATGTGATTGACCACACCTGTTCTGGTTTGTGTGTTGAGGGAGGGAGAGGGATCAGTATTTGTGTGTGTACAGTATGTCTGTGTGGTGTTAATCTATCACTACGAGGGTGAAGGTGCATATGCTATACGGCACACACCAGCGCACAGTAACCCTATAGCGTCTGCGATGTGCTTATGTGTGAGAAAAGGTCAGGCTGGTAGAGTAAATTAGAAACAGGCCCAAGTGTATGAAACACAGTGACATCTAGTGTGAGGATGATGGGAAAGTGGAACAAAAACCAACATGAAAACAGAGACAGAAAATAAAATAAAGGAAGGAAGACATAAACGATAGGAAAGGAGGGCGATGGCATAAAAATGAGCCAGTGACAGACAGGAAAGAAACAAGAATGACAGCATCAGCAAAGATGCAGAGATGGGGACAGACACGCAGAGAAAGCCTTACCAGGTGGTCTGATTCCCATGTGCTGCTGGCCGTCCATGACGAAGCCCCCCATCGGCTGGCCATCTGGATTGTAGGGAGCTCCTTGACTTACTGTGGACGGAGGAGGAGATGAGGGGAGGGATAGAGGGATTGGAGGGAGGGAACGGAGTGGTCAATTAGTGCTTTTAATTAAGGCTCAGTGGCCGAAGCAGGATCATCTGTTGGTTGGTGCACGCACAGGGAGCCGCTGTTGTCTTTTAACGTCATCCTGCCCTGTGTCTTTCTAGTAGGCTCCACACTGTAAGTCCCTGGTAGACTTTAATGCATCTAAATACTCTAATAGGGATCAGCCTGAAAGAGTTCAATGTACTTTAAGGCATACAAACGAAACAAAAGGACATTTCAACCATCTGGAAGAAATAACAAAATGACTGATAGTGCACCAGTGTAATATGCTTTGTTTTTGGTGACAAAGTAAGTTTTTTTTTTTTATATTAAATACACTGAAAAAATGTGGTGATTCTTTCTCTTACCCAGACAATAATAATAAAAAAAATTCAATCTTGTATTTAAAGCCAAAACCTTTTATCTCTCTTTGTACTTCTTAATACCTTGATAACAAAAACAACTGTGGTATCATAAGACTGCAATACTTTTGTCTTTTGATACAACTTCAGCCACTGTCATTGCATAATTGTACATGATCTAAAGTGTGTGCAGGCTAAGAAATAACTTTTGCCCCTGGGTCTTGGTTACAATAAGTCATTCTTAATAAATAGCCCCACAATGTGCAGCTACCTAAATGCTTTATCTAATAAATCCTGCCTATAACTGAGCAGCAACGATAAGTGAAACCTGATAGGGTTCCTACTTTTTGCCCGCTTCCATTGTTCTGCTCTCATAGAAATCCACTTACCTCCGATTTAGACTGTTTGGGGGTCAGTCAAGCAAAAGCAAGAACTCGGCCCCACTGAATGCCTTTGAACTTTACTGCGCCCCTAATGCCACCCTGACCTCTGACCCCTATTACAGGTAATAAAGTTTACGGCAGTCCAAACCAAGCCATGCACCAGGGGGACCGCTCACTCACTCACTCCCCTTGCTCCTTGAAACAGCCACAAATGGAGATGGGGAGGGGGGCCGGTTTAAAAGAGAGGGGTAAAAACAGGTCTGGAGCCAAAAAGCCAAACAACGGTCACCCAAAAAAAGAAACGTGTGTAGTTCTCTTTATGTTTTGGTTTGAGCCGGGGAGGAAGGGTTGAGTGTTTTTTTTCCTTTGCCTGGTTGGCAAAGGGGGGAGGAAGGGGTTAAAAGCAAACTTTACTGAGAACACAGCTAGTTTTGTTTACGGGCTAAGAAAAATAAATCCACTCAGCGTTAACTTATTTTCAGTCAAATTATTGTATTTCATAATTAATAAATCGTTTCTCACCCCAAATTGCAAATAGCACGTCAAATGATTAATAGTTGCTGTTAATGTTGTAACATTTTTCGTTTCTTAATTTTTAGTGGTCAGTAATGACAGTGAAGGGAAGCCCCCGGAGGTTTTGGGCATTCCAGGATGGGGATCAGTCCTGTATTTACCAGCTGAGGGGCCTCCGAGTGCATGGAGTGTGGACGGCTTTCGTTTGCGCGACTTGAATACAGTAACTATAGGAGACTTGCCTGCACGGTTTGACTGGTCAATCATAGGCTGGACTATTCTCCTCCTCGCGTTGATGAACCTAAAGAACAAGAGATAGATGGAGAGATGGAAAAAGGGGGAAAGACAGAAAAAACTATGTCAGTGTGTTTCTCAGAACAAGATTTGACAAAAATTGCTGACTAAGACACATAAAACGTCAGACTTGGCACTGAGTACAAAAACAAAACACATTGCCAAACCGTCTTTCTCTTAGTTAATCATAACTATAATATGTAGAAATTATTTTCCCTTAAGCAACCCTGAGCCCTGGTAAAGCCTTAAAAGAGCTAAAGTGAAAGTCACTTCTTAACAACCTTAATAACCGTTGTCTTTGAAAATGCAGAACACCATGACTTGTACAAACTTGCAGAGCCTCAGAGTACACACAGATACACTGGACTGAACACTGGGGTCTTTGTGGGTCGAAGCTTAAACGGGATTTTCTTTCTGCCTGTTTCGAACATGTCGACCCATCTTGCTTTGTTGGAAATGCTCCACCTCACGACGAGTTGAGATTGCTGACTGTTTAACACACTTGGCTTCATGCGCCTGTGTGGGAAGTGTTGCTGACAGAAACATGTCACGTTGCCATAGATGAGATGCATTGTTTTGGATGATATTCTGTTAAGACAGGTGACCATGTGTTACTCTGAGACAGCAGGAGTTTATTTTAGAGTGTGTGTGGGTGTTTTCACAGGAGCAGTATTTGGTACATATAGCCTTGGACCAACCCCTTTACCCACTGACCTCCAATAAAAGCACACAGTCAGACTATTTAACGTGCACACACACAAACAGATACTCTTATTTAAATCCTCTGCTCACACACACACTTAATCTCCCTGTTTCTTCTATATTCATTCACACACTCATGCCCTCACACACACATTCACCCAGGCAGCGCTCTGGCCTTGCTCAGCCTAACCCCTTGTGAAATGACCCTTTGACCTGTAATGACCCCAAGGAGAGAGGCCTCTTGGGGCTTCTGACTTGATTTATGTGTTCCTGCTGTTGCCTCACCGGACACTTCCATTTCATCTCTAAAAAAGGGAGCAATAGCTGCATTTTATGGAAACAATGACTGCGCTGCACATCTAAAACTGGAGTATTTAAGGGCCTTACAAGGAAAATGTGGAGGTGAAAAACAAAAGGGAACTCTCTGGTGAATCAATTTGACCCCTAATTAATGAATGAAACCTTTTTGTTTTGTATCAGTTTAATACTCCCTCTAACTTCTTTATGGTTCTCCTCCTTCTTTGCTGAATTCTATCCTGCATCACCATCAAAGAAAGAGCTGCAGGGATAGAATGGCAGAGAGAGATAGCAAGAGCCGGTTACAGCTTAATTATTTCTATGTACTGTTTTTATATTAAGTACATGTTCTGCTCTTTTATCTTCTGAGCCGTGTAAGACAAACTTTTAATTTTTGACAGCTTTACAAGTGAGGCATTCTGCGAGGTGGACCGATTTGAGCATTAAAAAAGACATCTTGTCACTCTTTTGGCAATGTTGGTCTGTATTTGTTACAATAAAATATGTTGAATTGGAATTTTGGGGGGTGGTAGAGGGAGAGAAAGAGCTAGGGAGGAATGCAAGAATGCACTGACATGGCAGAGCACCATCAAATGAGGGAACGTCTGGAGTTTTATCACCACAACCCCCTCCCACCCTTCCTCCCCCGCTACCCTGTTTTTGCTGGGGGAGATATGGAGGGAGGAGTGATGGGAAGGAAGGTTGAGGAGGTCTCGGCATTCCTTTAACTCCTCTCCTTTATTCTCCTCTCCTATCATCTGCTCTCCTCTCCTTTCCTAGAGCTTTAAATACAAGGATGAGGTCAACATTAGGCCAGCCATGTCTGACTGATGACCTCTGTTTCTCTTATTCACTTCTTCTTCGTGTTCTTCTTCTTCTAGGCTTTCATTACTGTCTCCCTTCTTCAGTTCCAGTGCTTTCTCTGATTTCCTTCCTTATTTTGTTCGGGTAAACTTATATCCTTCCTAACTCACTCTTTCAAAAATACACTGATGCAAGAAAAGATGGTGTTTTGGTAATAACTGTGTACTTCTTAGAAAGGCAGCAATTTGCTTCTAAAATTCACAGAGTTATGACACACTGGAGCTTATTTATCACTTTTTTTGCTTATTTATTTTTACTAATATCTACAGCAACTGCACTACACTTATTAACCTCCTCACCCCAACCAATAATAAGTGCCTGTACATTATTCCATCTTTATTCTGTCTAATACCTCCCTCGCTGCCCCTCTGTCTATCTGTTTCCTTCCCCTTCTCACTCCCCCTTATCATTCCTTCCCTGTATGGTGGAAACTGGCGGTCCACCTCCCAGCAACAAACACTCCAACCCCCTGACCCCTTCCTCTTCGAAAAAACTCTCGCTGGTTTCCTTTCCCTGTCGTCCCCATATCTGAGGCCAGATGCACCATGGGGGCTGGAACAAAGGATAAAATGCCTCTCATAATAGCAGCCAGGGGAACAGAAAGATGGAGAGCGGGAGAATGGGAGGGAAGGAGGAGTGAGGGAGTGGGAAACAAGTGAGACAGGGAGAGAGAGAAAAGGGCAGAAAAAAGGCGAGGGGCTCTGGTCTGCGAACCAGACACTCTTGCTGTGACCGTTAATAAGCTGACAGAGGGAAAGATGAGAAAAGATGGAGAAGAGAGGGAAACATAAGAGAGAGGAAATAAGAAAGAGGCAAGAACAAGGAAAGATATAAAGAGTGATGCAGAGAGAAAGCTAAGCGGAAAAAGGGAGAGAACAGAAAAGCAGAGCTCCTCTATTAGGGGGAGTAAGGCTTCACCTTTGCACGACCCCTGGGTGCTATAGGGCCAGTGTTTATGGCCTGTTCATTCCCCTGCCTCTCATCACAACACAATGAGCTGCACTATTCAGCTCCGCTCAGTGCAACAATAGCTGGGCTATTTTGGCGTGACACACCACTGGTGGTACGCCTAAAGTTGTGCAAAAACACTGACAGAAAAGAGGAAGAAAGGAAAATGACATGAAATAAAATTTGGCCCCATGTTCATTGAATCAAGCTGGGTGTGGATGCTGTCAGTTCTACAGAGTTCGATCTCCACATACAGTCACACATGCTAAACACATGCACAAATCCACGATTAAGGGAATCAAAAAACATGTCTGCCACATGTTATGCAAGGATGGCAGGCTCTTAGAAGCCATACAAGGAAATATGAATTTTAGTTTGTGTTGTTTAGCTTCTCTGTCTTTTTCGTTTTCTGAGATTACTAATGTCTGGATTAATCCCCCTGCCCCTCTCCCTCCTTCTCTGGAAAGAGTGGAACTGATTGCGACGGCGTCTGCCAAGCCCTTGCTAATGTCCTATTCTCATTACACCCAAGACACACACACACATACACACAAATACACACACAGAGTGGAGAGAGCCGCACACAGGTGTACACGAAGCACACGTGAAATGCCCAATTAAAAGCAAGAAATTGTCTTTTTCATCAGCTGCCTTTGTTGCGTGACCAATTAGGGGATAATTTAATAACGAGCAGTGGAAAGATGCAGATTGGATATACAAAAGGTTACTCTCCGAGCTCGCTGATTTAAATTCATGTGGAGTTCTCGATTTCTGTGGAACACATACTGACACACACATACACACACATCTCCTGAGCCCACTGCCAATATTATATTAGTAATATGAGACACACTGAAACACACAAATACACACGTCTTCGGTATTCACTACTGATGTTACATTAATAATGTGACAGAGAGAGCTAGCACATGCACAGGCAGTGTTTGGTCTGAGCTGATCCTGGTTCCTCCTGTTCACACGTCAAAGTGGACTTGAATATGACACTGAACCCCACATTGTCCCTGATGTCAACTTAAGCGTCATCACAAATATGTGCATTATGTGTAAATGAGTGAATAAGTGTTGTAAATTGCTCGGTGTTACAGTAATATGTGCTTAACTGTAGTTTATCTGACATTTAAATGTATTCAATTAACTTAATATCAATATTCAGCTGAGTATTCCTGCATCATATGCACACACAGAACCCAGAGCTGTATTTCATCACAGTCCAACGGAGGTTTACACAGAAATCTAAATCTGAGAACCACTTAAAATAACTGTATAACCACACACTCCCTTCAGATGCCAATCAAAGTGATTTAACAGCACTAAGAGGAAAGCAAGCTCAAATGGGTAGAATCTTCATCTTATCATCAGGTTGTCACTGCGTGGCTGCCATCGATTGTCTGCTGCTCAACCACAATTAATGCCTTGCCTGTATATTTGCTTCTCACACCCTTGTAGATAAACACACTTCAGAATACACACCGATGTTACTTGACTTGAATTAATGCCATATATGCCTGTGTGTTAACATTTTCGAGCAAATCCTGTGTATTAAAAAGTAAATCTATCCTGCAGAGCATCATTTTTGGTTAATGATGAGATAACCTACTAACACACACACACTTTAGACACACTTTACACACATCTCCATTCCTTCGTCACCTTGAATTCTGATAGAAATTTATTAGCCCATCCTGTGTCCCTGCACATCTCTATGTTATTAATTAATTAGTCATTTTATTGTAGCACTCATATTCTACTTTGCACTGCAGGAGGTAGCAGTGCACATGCGTGTGCATGTATTTGCATACTGTCAGAATATGTGTGCGTACAGTGTGTGAGCTTGTAATGCGTGTGGGTGTATGAAGGGAATTGCAGTTATGATTTTCTCCCTTTGTTCTCCTCACTTTACAAGTTAACTCATATCTCACCTCATTTTCATTCCCCTTCATCAGTGCATCACTTTTTTCTTGCTTTGTGTCATTCTCAGGCCTGATGCTTGGATTAGATGTTCATGATTACTTTAAATAATCCTCTGCAGCCGCATTCACAACTTCATGATATCAGGAAAACAACACGCAGCATGAGCAATGGATTGTGGGGTCAGATAAGAGGCTCATTAAGACCAGTCACCACTAAAATATACAAATTAAAAAAAAAAAAAAAGCATTTCAAAAAGAAGGGGTGTTTGTAATTCATGGCATTTGTTTCACTGGTTTACATTTATTTGTTTAAAGATTTTTTCACCTATGTTAACCAAAACCCTACTGTCACTAAAATAGTTAAAAAGTTTGAAACTATTCAAGGTAGTTTGTACATTAACCTTATTCTCCATATTTCTCTAAAGCTTTGGCAATATGTCAAACATCTACTGCCTTATGTGCTACCTAAAAAATGTTCCTGTAAAAATGTGACACATTTAAATATGCCTCCATGTCCACAGATAAAACAAAAATACAGCATATACATAAGTACATTTCACAGGTAATGTTAGGAGTAAGGTCAAATAGAAGTTACATGACTGGGTCTGCTTTTACACGTCAAATATGCTCTAATTGGACTGCAGTTTAGTGGTTTTAATCAGCAATACATACATACTCTTTATATGACGCATAAACAGCACCTGAACCTTTGCCAAGTGTATGCATAGATATTCACAGACCCACCCAATGACAGACACACACACACACACACACACACGCACATTGTGTGTCATACTAACATGAACTGGATTAACTGGATACAGTGCACATATGGAGGGAAACATAAGAAAACAGTGTGAAATTTAAAAGGATCTTTAGACCAAGAGCAGGCACGGGGTCACTTAATCCCCATTACTGCATGCACATAAAATACCAGTATGTAAGCACACACACAGACACAGACATACACACAAAACACACATTGCTCCATTACCCAAGATCTCAGTGTCCATTAAGAGAACCATGAATCTACCTCTAAAACTGGGTTTACTGACTAGAGAGACAGGGTGGGTAGACACACACACACACTAAATGAGGAAGAACTCTGTGTATATGTGTGTGTTTAGTATATATGCATGCCCAGGTGCCTCTCAGACTTATAGAGAGGAAATGTCGGTCACTTGAAAAACATACATGAACTCATTGGCTCTGAGCTGGCTTTGCAAAACTTCCCCAAGTTGTACTTGCCAAAAGTCAAAATATAAACAGAGTTTAGAAAAGAGGAAGGGAAAGAGAGTTAAGCATATAAGACACAGAGGAATGGAAAATGGACTGAATGAGAAGAACATAAAAGACAGAGGATAAGAACAAAAGGGAGCATGTAACTGTCACATTATGACCGTCACAATCGTCCATCTCTACTTTTTCACATATATATTCACAAAGTCTTGGACTCCATTAGCCAGTCATCCATCAATGCCAGAGAGAGGGAATGGCTTTGAGCCTGGTTTTACCCAGAAACAACACGGCTGTCCTGAGCTGCCCACTCCACAAACACAGCATTGGACAGAGCTTGTGTCCTTTAGCCTTTGGGCTTGGATCGAAAATATATGTGCGTCTGTATGTGCAACCGTGTGCTTTCCTCTGTGTGTATGTGAATGTGTAGAAGCTCTGTCAGCGGTCTTCTCCCTGTATGTGTATGTTTCTGCACTTCGTATACATATACATTTTCTGGTTTTTGCTTTTATTTACATGTGTATTTGAATGTAAATATACATTAAAATAAAGTATGTGTTTGTATCCAGCATGAACATGAATAATAAACAAAAATTCACCACTGAAAAATATAAATCTCAGTTTGTACACACACATCGCACACAGACGACCACAGTATCATGCAGAGCCAGGATTGCTGACAGGGCTTGCAATGGGCACTGCTGCAAACACTCAGTGGTTGACCTAAATCCCCCCACACTGCCCGTGTCATATCCTGTGTCTGTGCATGTCACTTCCCCTGCTGGCTCACAGCAGCTATCGCTACGGGGTTCCCTCCGACTGCCCAGAAACTACTGAAGGCAGTTTAACGCATTTGCTGTTTACAGTCAGCAAACACCAGACAAGTGGCAAAAAGAAAAACACTTTGGATCCAAAACTATTGACAATATCTGTCTTGCAAACAACTTTTTGCCTACATCTTTTTCTAAATTGCTGCTGTTATACACCAAATGAACAGCATCTCTTCAGTCAAATCATCTGAAAGCTTGCTGATCCTTTCCTAGAAGTCACCATGCCTCAGTGCTCTTAGACACATTATGTTTTGCATACAGATGGGTGAAGTTGTTTTGATTGAACAATTAATTGCACATCTATGTCAGTTGTCTACCTATTACTCATAAATATGGAGCTCATTGTCCAACTTTTGGCATAATTTGTGTTCCTGCTGATTCGCCTCTCAACAGTTTTTTTTGAAAAACAAATTCAAAAAAAAAAAAAAAAAAAAAAAAAAGCAACCGACTAACGGTGGTGACTTTGACAGCAGCCATGTGTACTTCAACACAATCCCCAGCATTCACATTCTACCGCCTTTCATGTTTTGGATTCTACCCCTGCCCCCTACAAAAGGAGGTTGAAAAGCAAGGGAGTGGAGTGGGGAGAAATAAGGAGGGAATAAAAAAAAAGACAGAGAGGGAGAGAGAGTGAATGAAGAGAAATGCAGGTTTGGCCTCGGGCGGCGTGCTGTGATGTAAGAGAAAGACAGAGCGCAAGAGAAAGAAAGAGAGGGAAGGGGGAGGAAAGGGGAGAAGGGATGTGCGGTTCACAGAGTGTCTTTGCACATGGTCACATATATGTGGATAAGCACGCACACACACACACACACACGTCTACACACATTTTGTGTCGACATAATACAGTTAAGACAGGATCATGTCTGCACAGGCTTGAAATTCCTCTAAAAGGCTTTTGGTAGCAACAGAGGAAAAAATGTTTTGAAATCATTTTAACATTTTATCATGGAGGATGTCACCTTTCGCTCAATGTTGAAATCCAAGAGCGAGGCTGGGTTTTGTGTCAAGTGTGTGTTCACTTGTGTGTGTGTGTGTGTGTGTGTGTGTGGTATTTGCTGTAATGTCAGGGAGTTTCAGGCTGAAACAACATGACAGAGGTGCAGTGTATGAACCAGGCTTTAGGGCATGGTCTGAAACTGGGCCTGCTAATTCCAAAGCACACACACACACACACACACACACACACACACACACACACACACACACACACACCTTAGAAGACTTTCTGTGAACAAGTTCCAGCATCTCTCTCTCCAGTCTGTCAACATACTGAACCGTACGACTCATCTCTCTCTACCTGTTCATCTGAAATCCAAATTAGCTTTTCCTGCATGACCATAATTACATACACTATTGCCAAAGATGTCGTACAAGGGTTACAATTCTGCACAGCGAGCTTTTGTAGACGAACATTACTCTCACACACTTTGAATAAAGAAGTAATAGATTCCTCTGAGAAAAAAAAAATCCTCTTCTTCCGTGTTCCTTGATGTTAATTTGTTTCTCAACACAACACTCTTCCCCTTCCCTCACCTCTCCCCCTTCTTTACTCATCCTTTCAGAAACCTGATAAGCAGTGTGTCTACATGCCACGCTGCTCCTTCCTAAGTAGCCTCAATGTCCGCTCACTCTGCCCTCTTAAATACTACCTCTCTCTCTTGCTCTCTCCCTGTCTATGCTTTTAAGACGTTCGTAAAAGGAGGTCTTATTGACAAAACAATCGCTTGGCGGGGCTTAAACACTGCCTTTAAAGGGGCATTATTAAATTGCAAGCAGGAAGGGGAGGGGCAGCCAACAAGGGAAACCTGATGACCTCGGCATCGATTTTTACATCACCGGAGCGTTAGGAGAACTTAGCAGAGAGATACTGACTGTAGCCAGTGAAGGAGAAAGAAGAAAGGCCATTTACATGTATATGTTATGGTTTAGCTGCTCCTCTCATAGTGCAGTGTGAGCAGGTAGCGGTTGTATTACTGAAGTGTACTGCTTAAAGACCTCTGATGGTTCAAAACACCGGCAATAAACACTTCCACTAATGCCACACTGCACAGCGCTATAATGTCTTTGAATTATCAGTGTATCATACAGAGCAGCAGCTTTAAATTGTTGAATCTTCTGGGCAATTCAGAGGTGAGTTACGGTTTCACTTTGTGCAGAAATAGTGAATATACGTTGTAATCAGTTTTAAATTAAGATCTATTTGGAGATAAGTTGGTCAAAACATTACTGATGTTAAGATAAACTGAAGCTCTGTTTGGAAGCTGAATGCAGCAAAAACCTACATTGTTTATACATTAATAACATTTTGCATTCATATGAAGACATGCAGCTTTGTCAGGATACTGATCCTTGAATATGATGTAACTTATTCCAGATGTCATGTAAATAAAGTTGATGTCACTTAAAGTTGTTTGATTTCAGAATGACATGCTATGTACCAGATCTGGTGAAGTACAATGACTTATAGAAACTGTGATCGTTTGCAATATAATGAAGTAAACATGGGGTAAATACAATAGAATTAGAACATAACTTAAAAACAGATACACATTTCAATAGTTTTTCTTGAGTAATTAATATTAACGAGACAAATACAATACATATAATTAAAAAGTACTGACAAATCATATTTATATGTATCCCCTATAAGAATGAAAATACATTTCTATTTTGACTCTCCTATACTCAATATGAATTTCACATGCATAACTTGGTCCACATGTATTCATTTAAAAAACACTGATGAAAATGTAGTGTGAAAAACTGTTGGTGTTAATGCACGTGTTAACTGATGGTCTGTGAGAACAATGTGTTATTCTACTGTAAGTGTACGTATGCCCAACCTTTAAAGGGGTGTTTGTACACTGAATGTATAGCATTGTGTGTGTGTGTGCATGTATGTATGTATGGTATGTATAGGCTACTGTGTATGAAGGGTTGTGTCTGTTTGCACTTGGGTGTGTATGTGTATAATTGTGCCATGCAAATGTGAGCATGCATTATCTGTCACTCTGTCTGTCTGTCCGTCTCTCTCCTCTCACTCTCTCTCTTTTTCCTCCTCACGCACACACATACACACATGCACACGAACAGATACACACCGACCCACACTTTCTTCATTCAAATTGAGATTCCCTGGTGCAGAGTATTTCTGCCAATAATTCATGAGTGATCTGCGCCCCTTGCCGGCCTTTAGCATTTTTATTTAATCTGCTGAGCCCTACCGCGTGCTCGCTCATCAATAATACACACAGACATGTGTGTTAACACATCTATGGTGTGTGTTAGTGCGTGAGAGAGAAATAGAGAGAGAGTGAGGGAGAGGCATAGAGATAGGGAGAGTGTATGTGCATTTGAGTATATTGTATGTATAAAAGAAAGCATCTGTTGTGACTGTTGAGACGATTATAGGTAGACAGTCCAGCTGAGGAACATGTGACCACTTTGTGTTGTATTTATATTTTGACAGTTGTACATGTTTTCACTACCAGGTCTTTCCCAGATAGGAATAAACATGGATGACCCACAGTTCGTCTATGGTCATTTGACATGAATTCAACACCGATTGCCTGCGTACGACCGTGAAACACACTTCCACTAAGTGTTTCATGCTTTCTGAAGTCCTCTTTGGCTTGATTTCACAGTTGTAGACCTGATTTGGTGCATGTGGATGCATGAGAAAGTGTGTGTGTGTGTGAGAGAGAGAGAGAGAGAGAGAGAGAAAGTGAGAGAGAGAGAGAGAGATGCTCTGTATATGCATCCATTTGTGTATATGTCTCTGAGTGTGTGTTCTCCCACAGCACTGACAAACAGAATCACAGCTAGGGAAATTGACTTCACCAAATCAGTGGGTCAGGAGGTAACATCACCGGGGGTTGCTATGGAGACACCCAATGACGGGGCTTCCCAACCAGCACAACAACACGCCTGTGAAATGGCAGTTCCCCTAACATAACCTCTCTCTCTACTCTGATTGTTTCTCGTTGTTGCTCTATCCTTTCCACTCTTTCTTCCCTTCTTTTCTTCCCCCTCCTCTTCTTTTTTCCCCTCAGTTGTTCTCACTATTTTCTGTCTTTACTTCTCTCATGTCTTTCTCTTTATTGTTCTACCTCTCAATCACCCTTCCATGCTGTAATGTACTGCTCATTCACGCACTAAAAGAACCATGCATGGAAATTTGCCTGTGGACAAGCATGCACATAAACAAATATACACATACGTACTGTACACACACACAGACAGACACACACACACACACACACTTGTATACAAAGAAATGTGAGGGGGCAGTGGGATCCCAGCATGCAGGGTTTAACAGCTAATACCCCTTAGATTAACCACCCCCGGTTCCCCTCTCTTACACACACACACAACATCTTCCACAAACCAAGATTAACCTCCTACGATTTACACAGTGTGTGTTGGTCTTGCACAAATATGCACACACACCTTCAGGGTGTGTTGCTATCCCCCTACCAATAAAATAACAAACAATGAGAGCGCATGCAGTCAGCCTTAAGTGACCAAGCTACTGTTCATGTGACTGACTGACTGACTGTCTGACTTACACACAGACACACAGCCTGGCTTTATCTCTGCTGTAAGAATTGATCCCCCATGGATTTCAGAGGGGTCATGTGATTTGATAACCTCTACAGGATTCCCTCTGGTCAGGAGGCCTTTTTCCATCATCTGTGTATGTGTGTGTGGTGTGTATTGTTTTGGCCTGGTATAAAATTAATTCTCCATAGACTGATACACCATACCCTAATCTAGCGTCTGTCTCTGAGGTCTCCAATTGAACAATGGCTGGGAATAATGTTAACATTATTAGACTGCTGGTAATGGGGCTTTATCATGTCTCATCTCTTTTTCTCTCCCTCTCTTTTTTCCTTATCTGCCTCTTTTCTCTTTTTCTCTTCATTTATTTTTTTTTTTTACCCTGTCTGGCTTTTTAACTCCTATCTCTCCTTCTCCAGCTCTAGAGGCTCCACTTTTATGCACCCACCTAGTGACTGACTGATATTTTCTTGGATTATTTTAAGGGCTGCTCAGATCAAACATCCTCTGCTGGACTCTGCTTCAGTAACCCAGACTCCAGCCCCTTTAATTAGACATGGCTAATAACGCTAAGTATGCGCTGATAGCCATCTCTCTGATAAGACAAGCCACGCAAGGACATAGGGCCCCTCTTTACCTTTTACTGTGCTACCTAAGGTTAAAACCACTAGTTAGCAACCATATTTTATGGCCGCAGCCAGTCACGCTAGTACCCAATTACCAGTCTAGTTGGCAATTAAAGGGCATTAATTTGCAAAAGCATAATATGAATCACACTGTGAACTTCTACGCAAGGCTCCCTGCTAACAAGGACAGTTGAAAATTGCCAGTTCATTATAGAATATACCCATAAATATTGTATAAGTGAGCATGGGATCACTGAATAGCCAATAAAATTAAAAGAATAATCAATCAGAACATCACAAGCAAATGCCACTGGACAGGAAAAAGGACTTGCATTCTATGTGTATTGTGTTTGATGAAATTTATTGTGATATTTAATTCATTTTTACATTTTAATTAATTTTGCATTGCTTGCAAAGTACATAAAACCTCTCTCTTTAATCTGTCTTAACAGAGCTTTACACTTTTAGAGTTTGTCTCTTGAATAACACACTGTATGACTGATTAAAACCACTGTTAATCCAGTAAAAGCTACAACCCCCCCAAAATATGCTAGTCAAATCCTATAATTAGTCTCAGAGCTACCACTTTACCAGTAATCATTTTTGAATAACTTGATTTTATTGGATGTTTTCAAATAGTAGTTTGACTATTAATCAAAATGGATGCTCATGTTTGGGCTGAGTTAGGCTGTTGGTTTGGAAAATCACTGCAGGCCATATCTCTTTAGATGGATTGATCTAGGTGAGGAGGATTTGGTAAATGGTGTGTGTGTGTTTGTGGGTGTGCAAGAGATAAAATAGGGGGGGAGCAGAGACATTAATTCCGATCATTAGGAACTAAGATAGCCTGGAGGGGCAAAACCCTGAAATCGACCACATGTAAACTCTGACTTACCAGTTGTTCACTTGTAGGATGGTGAGTCCTGTGTCTTGTGCCAGTTGTTTCTTCTGTTCTTCTGAAGGGTAGGGATGCTGCAGGAAAGAAAAACAACACATATAAGAAAAAGGCTGATCACAAATTGTTAAATGAAGCTTATTGTTATTGAAAAAGGGTCTGATGTGCATTTTGGTTGGGGAAGAGATGTTGCAGGGCATAGGTTAGATGCACACATACACGCAAAAAAAGTGTAATGAGAAGTAGAAAATGAGATGTGTGCACATGCTCACTGGTGCGTAGGTGTCAGTATGTGCCTGTGTGTGTCTATCTGGACGTATGCTGAAAGTATGTGTGAGTATGCGCGTATTAACGTGCTGCTCTCCCCTTAGATCATTAATGGAATATGAAATCTTGTAATTAATGGCAGCCAAAAAGGCAAGCCAATTAGAAAGTTAAGTGAAGTGGAGAACCAGCTCTGGTAATTAGGCAGCCTCTTACACAAATATATTCACGTCAATGGCCCCCCTTTCACCCAGCTGCATAATCAGACAGGGGAGAATATGTAACATTGACCCAATGGAATATAGACAAGAGAGTCTAAAATCTCTTGTCTTTAGTGCTGCTCATTACTTTTATCCTTATTTTAGCAGGTTAAATATAGTCTCTATTTACTACTTAGTTCAATTTATTTTGGCATATTAAGTCATCAAGAAAAGTGATCATTACTTTTTAGGTTCTATGCTTTTGAGTATCTTGGCAGAAGTAGTAGATAGAAGTAGCTGTTTCTTCAAAGTCAAATGTAAAATGCAGTATTTGAGTAACACAGTGAGAGAGATAAAGCAATTGTATCTTTCAGCAATGCAAATCACATCGTATGCAGGCATAATTGTTTCATTTATCTTGTCTTAACTGTTTCAAGATTTAATCAAGCCTAATCTTAGCATCAGAGGCTGTCACTTCTATAAAAAATATTGCTGAAAAACATCCAGGGCTGACGTCACAACCAGTGTGGAAAAAAAAAAGAAAGAAAAAAAATCTGACTGCTCATTTCTCAAGTAACCAGCTGAGAATAGTTGAAGTCAAGCCACCTGTTTAAATATATAGAATGAATAAATTGGATAAATGTGAACTCAGGGCGAGTGTTGATTTATATTAGACTGGGGGTATCATAGTTGCAGGGAGCCTTGTTCATGGAGGACAATGTGCTGTTCATGACTGAGACAAGACATGGACTGTGCTGGTCAACATAGGCAGGATATAAAGACGAGGGAGGAGAAGGGAAAAGAGGACAGGAAAGAAATTGGAAGAAAAATGGAGAAATCAAAACGTGATATATATAGCGTATACACTTCGCAAAGGAAATAATATACATTTCTACCAAAATAAAGGATCGTCTCAGGAGAAAAATGACTTTGATGGATAATTTTCACGTTTTCCAAAAAATTCTACTGCCATTATCTTTACCGCACTTTTATCACATGACAGTGGTCATAACTTTCAACTCAAGATTTTTTAATCATTTTTGACCATTACTATAAAACCAATAACTGCGCATTTAAGACATGAAGTGGTATATGTTGCTAAGTACAATATAAATTACTTTCATGCAGTGTCTTAGATTTATCTTGACAAGTTTGCATATGAAGGGTGGAAATTGTCTGACACAGCCACATATGGACTTTCATTCACTTAATGTCATGCTAACTTACACAGTTACACATAGATACTGTGCAGTATTTACAGTGTCTAACAAGAACACACACACTTAATGGTCAATCAGACATGTGAAATCAGCATGGCGCCACAGTTTTCTTTTTTTTTCATAACAGATTTTTAAGTGCATAATGAATATGATTGTGTTTAATGCTGGGGCTACTGATCACACACTAAGAAAGAGACAGCGAGAAAAGGGATTTTTTTTTTCCCCAGCCCCTTCCCTTGTCCATGTGATTGGTTGTGGGGAATGAGAAGACAGGGAGGCTAATTTCATCATCTAACTTATAATTGCACTGTTGCCTCTGGCCATATTTGCGTCCACTTCTCCTTTACAACCATTTACTGTATGTGTGTCTTGTGTGTGTATGTGCATAGGAACATTCCTTCATTCATGTGGTTATCGCTGTACATCTTCCTAATCAGAATCAAAATAACGTGTAAATCTGAGGCGCCGTTTGTCTGCATCATCTGATGTGTTGACGTGGGGAGATCTTTACATATAGACAACAAACAACAACACACACTCACTCGCTGTAATTGTTGATATATTGAATGAACAACATGCTTTTTATGTCTTTCTTTTTAACAAACAAAGCTGATGGAACATAAAAAGATCAATGTGTCCATTCTACGTGTTGCAGATCTATGAAAGCAGGAGTGTCTGCCTCGTGATATGGGGGGGCTGCGGCCATGCCAGGGGCCACAACACAGCACAAATACACCCTGTTTCATGGCTTCATCCTTGGTCTAGCTTCCCAGCACACACACGGAAAGACAGATATAGACAGCTAGTCACACACACACACAATCCCACAATGCAATACTGGGAGAAGAATGTGTTTGCTGGTATGACCACATTCGCCTCAAAACATATTCTGAAAATGAACCAAGTTTATGATCTGCACACAAAATATGGTACATTTTAATATGTTAAGCTACACTCATTTGTATAAAGGCATTCCCGCTCAAGTATATTCAATATTAGAAATCTGTATGCTCTTTATTCTACTTTTTTCATTTTTTTTTCTGGTAATCCTTATTTAATTTAATTTATTTAAAATATTTGATTTTGAGCACCAACATGGTTTTATTCAATTATGGTATTCCAACTATTCCAAAGCATAATTCATACCAGTAATTGAACTGAGAAAAAAAAATGTAAAGTCAGTGTATCAAAAATGTTTTTGCCCTGCTTTTTTTGATACATCAAATTAGCTTCCTCAAATCACCCTGATTTACTTTGACATTCTGCATCACGTTACCCGGTTTTAATATTATGTGTGAGGGATTCTGGTGTCTTTTAACGTGCTTTGGCTGTAGTTCAGCTGGGCGAGAGAGAGGGAAAGAAAGAGAAAGAGAGAGAGAGAGAGAGAGAGAAAGGCCTTTAGTGAGAGAAGCAATAACATGTTCTTTAAAGGAGCAGATGGAAAGTTTCTGCACATCCTTCCCTCCCTTCCTTCTTCCCCCCGCCTATCTTAATGATATGTCTTCTCCAAATATACAACTCCTTTCATGAGAATTTCCACCCTACTCGCTGCACACTAGTAGTCATTGAGCATGTGGGTGCCAGGAGTGTGTGTTTTGCTCTTCTCTATCCAGTGTCTTATCAATCCAAATGTGCACAAGTGCGCATGTGTGGGAGTCTGTGTGCATTTCTGTCTGTTTGTGTGTGTCACTGCTTTTGGCAATGCTCATACCAGCAACTTTATCTCCGCTGGACGTGTGTGTGTGTGTGTGTGTGTGCTCTCAGTTGAAGCACTGAATTGCCAGTTTGCATAATCATGTGTGTGAATTTCAGCACAGAAAAGTGTGTGCATGTGTTTGTGTGGGTGACTAACAGAGCATCAGTAACATCCCCTCCCTGTCTGACTGTCTTCCTCTCTGACCTCTTCAGACCAGAACAAGAGAAGGAGAGAAGAAGTAAAGAGGGAAAGAGGGAAGGAGGAGACGTGGAAATGGATATCTGCAGCCCCAGGGGTTTAACACAGAGATAACAGCATAAATATTCTGCAAGACCCCTCTTTACACCCCATGTCCCATGCTTAACCCAGGAGAAAACTATTCTAGGAAGAGCTGTGGAAGAATTTGACACACTGTAATAATAATGAATAATACCAATGTGCATTCAACAACAACTATAATAATAAAAAATAATAATAATAGTAATAATAAACTGCCAAAAGTCACAATAAAATAGATGGAAGAGAGAATGAAGGTTAAAAACTTGAAAATCCTGAGTCACCCCTTTATCAGCAATGCTCCAGTTCACCCCCATGAAAAACATTATTTTATATCATTCTTTATTTGTTATAGTGCATATTTAATATATTCCTTAAAATTTTACATGAAAACCCTATATTTGAGCACTACATCTGTGGTTTTGATTCCATTCTAGTTAACCGTCAGCAGCATCAGTCCTCTCAGTCCTGTTTCTTCCGTAGCCACTAGCACTGTGGTGTTATCACAGGATATATTTCTATTTAAAACCAAGCTTCCCAAGTCAGTGTGCATCCCATTAAAAAAGCTTGACACGCTACATTAGCTTTATAAAACGCCAACCATGAAACAGGATGGAGGGAGGAATAAGAAAGAGAGAAATCATATATTGTCACTGTTACATGATGTCCTTCACAAAAGAGGCCATGACACTGCACAATCTGTGGACAGCAGACATGGGTCAATGGTGTGTTGAGTTAGCATAGCTTATCACCAGATTGTTGGGATTTGCCATATGCAAGTGGAAGCCAGAAAAAGCCAAGAATCTGTTTGGAAATGACCAGCAACTTATTGTCATTGATGGGTTACTTTGGGTCACTCATCACAGTTTAACTCAGGTCATTCTACTTCAGAATTAAGTTGGATCATTTTGGTGGTTTGCTACAACAAATCGGCTACATTAAGCATGGTTGTTGACTTGGTTGTGGCAGTTAAGGTAAAAGTGAACCAACTTGATTTGGCCAGGTCTGCTCCCCTTACTGTTCCCAGGTCAAATCTCTGTGGAAACCGAGCTGCCCATCAGGAATGCCTGACGGCTAATCCGGGGGCCTTTTTGGCTAGAAGGGCATCGGAGTGTCATACCAAACTGTATTACACACACACACAGACACACACATGAACACACAGTTTACTGGAAGTGAAGCTTTGCTCTTGCCAGAAGTGTATGAGATTACCTTAAATATTTGGGGAGGCAAGCACATTGTTATGCTAACAACAAATGCCCAGAACCCTGAGCATGTGCAGACTTTAAAACAAGCCTTCCAAACCGTAAGCCTGTTGTATCTCATACAACAAGGTTCCAATTTCCTAAATTTCTTGCTCATTCAGTGGAAGTTACATCCTCTGTGTTTTTCACGCTGTGCAGTGAGAACTATGCCATTTCAAATTCCTTTCTGTGTAGGTGGCATCGACTGACATCCCTTTGACTTCATTAGGGAGCAGGGACCCAGCAACAAAGCTGGCTCTGGGAGAAAGGGGGGGATTAAAGAAAAAAGAAAGGGGAGTGAGAGTGAACAAAACAACAACAGAAAAAAACAAAAAACAAAGCACCGCTAACCTAATTTCCTCTGATTCAGGCTGCTCCAATGCAAAATAACAAAACAGAGCAAAAACAGATCTTTTGAGAGACTCAAAATGAACCAACTACAGGATGAGAGTTTCAGCGAGCCCTATGCAAAGTGTACGCAAAATGAACGCCCCCTGTCTTCATGCTCTGAAGCGCAATACAAGCAGAAACAGCATCTTTCATGGCATTGGGCTACATAGAAAAACTCAAAGCTTGTAGCATGAATAATTCAGTAGCATTTTTTTTTTATACGATCTACACCCAGAAATTGCAATGAAACACCCTTTTATACTGTTTTTGTCATCAAATCTCTCCATCTCATCTGGAAACAAAGAAAATGGAGGAAAAAAAACAGATGTTCTTGTACTTTTCATTCATTAATGAGCATTTTCCCTCTTGAAAAAAAGCAGCTTTTGTTGATTTAGGGAAATCTTACAGTGCTCTTGCCTATGGGAATGAGATAAATCTAGTTAGCTAGTGAAGCAAAGGGTGAAAAGTATGTCATTGAAGCTAGAATACAAAGTGGATTAGACAATCTACAAAAATACTAGCTTCTCTACCATGATAATTGATTATTAATATCATTTATTGCTTTTCTAAAACTCCAAGGGTTTATAGTGCAGGTCAGCAGCCACCAGAGTAGCTGTAGGTGCTTTAGGTGCTGCAGTTGTTGCACTACAGGGTGTGAACACTGATATGTGTTTTACAGCTGGGTGGGTCTTCAGCCTATGTGTATTCTGAAGCTTATGGCATGTATGCACATGAGTACCATGTCTCAAGTCTTAACAAAGTACTGTATTGTTGCATTTCACAGAATGTAAAAGGTGAGGTTTGTTGATGTTACTGATGGAAATCATCTCATATAGTGTGATGAATGCATGGGGTCTGCACTCTGCGGTTGCTTTCCCTAAGAGCGAGGGCGTGCTTCATTAGTCCTCCCTATTCCAGCTCAGGGGAGGCTAAATTTATTAAGGGGCCGGATGTTGCACAACACCTGCTGCTGTGCTTCCCTCTGTGCAATAAAGAGAAGGGGGTGCAGCATGCTAGCTAGTGCTAGTGGTAAGCGCTGCTCGTTGGACTGAGGCTGATGAGCTGGGGCTAATTCAGGGGGTGATTATGTAGTTTGCTGGACCACTAAACCTCTTTAAGCCCGTAATTACCGCCTATTTGAGCAAGGGGAAGCACTCCAAAGCAATCGGTACTTGCACCAAGCGGCGCAATGAACGGCAGCCACAGCTGGAGGTGGGCTGCCTCAGGGCTGCCTGGAATGGAGGGGGTGTGTAAATGGGGAGTAGGAGGGATCCACAAAGCCTCATCCCAGTCAGGTACCACAGAAAGCTGAGAGAAATCAGCAGGATGCCCCTCAGAGCACCAGTGTGGTAGCTCCAAGCTACAGCGCTTGCAGCTAGCATTCTAGCAGTGATCTCTCAGCTTTAAAAACAAATGTTCTCTTGTTACACATGGCTTCCGTACACAGGACTTGTTACATAGTTCTGTTGCAAAACAAAGTGCTATTATGGGAGATTTTGAGGCAACCAAACAAAAACTATTAAACAACTGGGTAGACGTCTTAACCACATGTACACTTCAAACTAAATTGAGCTTGTAAGTAAGTGAGGAAGGGGGCTATATGTGACATTGTGGTGAGAAGCTAAGGGGATTTTTTAACTCGGTGTCCATGACATACAATAGGGAATCATATTCTCAGATTGCACCTAAACCATGGGGGAATCCATTTCATTTCACCTGACTTTCAAGGAAATTTGACTTTACATAATGCCACTGAAATGTGATCTCTCTAAGGAAGCAATTTGGGGACCACAGAACATTCTAATAACCCTGGCAATATTATTATGTTATTATCATAATTACCCTTTTGCCCCCGACGTTTTAATTAGAAACTCACCGTTGGCCCCTAGGGGGGTGAAAAGAACCTGGGTTGGGGGAATGCTGAAACTAGGTAAAGGTATTTCACAATTGCTCCCTTATGCTCTGTGGAGCAGCATGTATAAGAGGGAAGGAGAACATGAGAGTTGGACGATGCTATTGAAAGATGACGCTCTCTCCTTCCTTTGTCTTTCTTTTTCCTTGACATCTCCTTCACTCAGAGTACACCTTTCTTCCTCTCATTTTCTGCTTATCTTCATGCCTCTGTTCTATTTTTAGCACTTTACTTGACTATCTCCCTTTCTCTCCTCTTTTCTTCCACTTCCTCTTAACTCTTCTCCTTTTTTTACATCTCTTTCCCAGTCAAAGTGCTTCCCTTCATCTCACTCTCTGTTCTGTTTCCCAGTCTTCAACGGTGGAGGGCCTTCTCCTTCAGCACACCGCTTTTACAAATCAATGATTCAATCTGTCGTAACAAACAAGTGAGCAGCACCCTCAGTCCTGTTCACTTCCCCCTACCATCACTAACACCGCAACACCCAGTGCGCTTCATAGAGAAGAGAAGGAGGGAAAAGATAAGAGGACAGTTGACAAATACACAAAGTGACACATATGTGTATAAAAGCAGGAGTGTGTTCAAAGCAAACATGGACACAGCCAAACTGCGGACACGCACATTAAACAAAGAGAGCAATAAAAAAAAAAAAAAACAGGGATGGAGGATATTAAATGTGGGGGAAAAAAATCTAATGTATATGTCCTGAGCTTTTTCCCACCATACCTCCTCCCTTAGCTTTTTCAGACTTCTCCACCATGAGTTATTGCCTGTCTGCGTTCACCACCTGGTTCACTAGCTATGATTTCTCTCACTTCACTGGACAGACACACACACACACACACAAACACACACACACACATCGAGACACACAAACATCAAGGACACACATGCATTACACATGCGTTGCAAATGCACATACGCTGCCATATACACAAACACACAAAGCTGACCACCCCACTCCACAGGGGCACCTTGGGTCAGCTGGCAGACTACCAGCCTATGATCGTACCTTCTATGCCACCTGCCTCTGTCATGCACCATAAGCACTTCATTGCGTTATTCTGCAAACCTCAATTATAAGATTATAAGATGAGTTGGTGTAAAATGATGACTTATGAACGTCTATCACAAGCTATCTCATCTATAAATCATAGCTCTCTCTCTGATTTCTTTGAAATGGCACGAGTGCACCAATAGTGAGATGATATCATAGTTCAAGGCCATTAAAATGTAAGCCAGCACAGCTGTACATTATAGAAAAATGGAGTAAGAGTGAATCATGGAAGAAAGGAGGAAAGGAACAGGAGGAGAGAGAAGTCAGAGAAGCAGAAGGCATGCATAAAAGATGGGAAACCCTTACAGTTTTTCAGAGAGAAGGGTTTTGTCTGACTTGGAGACACAGACAGAGTATAGGAGCGAGAAAGAGAGAAAGAGATTGAGGGTTCACGCATGGGAGGAAATACAAGTGGGAGGAACTGAATTGATAAATTAGTTCAGCTAACGCACAAACTGATTACCACGACAGCAAAGCCACAGCCACCGAGCACACGCATGGGATGTGACATAAAGGCACGCACGTTCACACACAATGGTTACAAAAGAGACATGAGCTGGCACATACAAACAATAGCACTACTGCATATATGCACTCACACACAAACACATGCACACCAAATGTATCTAGGGCAGTCTTCTGCAGTTGCTGTAAGTAAAAGGTATTGAGCTGCTGACTCCAGCCAGAAAAGATCCCACAATCCTCTGGATCACCAAACACAGTCTAATGGATAATGGCTATCAGCTAGGGCTAATGTGATTTCACACTGAGCAGAGTTAATATATCACCCGGTGAGCAAAATCATGCTACATGCAGTACATCTGTGCTAAACTATTTCTTGAAGTGTAGAGAATACTTACACACACTTAAAAGACAATGATATATTTGAAGAGTTTAACATAAAACCAAATTGCTTGCATGAAAAATAAGATGCTAAACTGCTAGCAATGATCATCTTAGTGCATATAAGCATTCCATTAGGCTAACCACAGATGTATGATAATATTTTTCCCAGACTCTTCCAAACGTCAACTTGCCACTCACTCTCCAATAAATACCACAGTGATGGTGGGGAACTCCACACCCCACCCATGCACTGACGTCACCACTATAGGCATATGCAATAGTACAAAAGTGTATGTGTATTCATGCTTCTGCATCAAAGTGTGTGTTTCTCTGTCTGGCAACCGACGGTGATCCTTTTCTTTGGATTTGCAGATCATTGTTAACTGAGTAGTGTGTACAAAACCAAAAATTATTTCACATATCTGAGCTATTGTGCCTTTGTCCACTCTGTAGTCACACACACACTTATCACATACAGCTGATAATGAAAAATAGCACTGGTATGAAAGAACAGCTTCAGCATGAATACATCAATCACGCTAACATACAACAATGAAACCGCACACTGAACTGTTTCATAGTTTCCCAGCTATTAAATTATATGAGGGAATAGGAAAAGTAGGAGGAGGATGAAATATAGGAAAAATGATTAAGAAAATTCTAACAATATTAGGAAAAACCAGCTGAGATTAACGTCTTCCTCTTCATGTTTATAAGGTTCAAACTCATTTTTTATACATAAGCAATTAACATGGTCTGAGCTGAGCAGAGACAACTTCAAAATCTGAAAAGATGAAGAAGACCCACTGGTTTTTAACATTAATCGAGTGTGTCTTTAGATTTTGAAGAGCTATGTTGAAAATGGTGATCCCCTCCAGTGCTTCTGACCGACCTTGAGGGTCTGTAAAGTTCTCACGTTCTCAAGGAAACACATCAACCCGCCCTTTGACTAAGGCCAGATCAACACACACATATGCTTACTGCTATCTATGACAGACGTTTTGGAAAAGTTCAAAGGTGACATGAATTAAAAGTTAACTGCCCTTGAGGGCTTTTAAAGCGAGGAGTAAAACCATACTGACCAGGACTACAACGAAACTGAGAGGAGAAAGTAGGAACAGAAGCTGCAATACTACCTGAAAAGGAATAAAGGAAATGTGTAGTGTCGGTCCAAACAACATCTTTGGACTATTTCGCTACAACATATATTTCAGGACACTGGTCCTTTGTGGTCATTTCTCATGTTGCCTCTCTGTGATACTGTATTTAAAGGGTAGGGAACATTCCTCCTCTGTGGTACATATTCATTTTTTATTGTTTTATGCAAGCTTTGGGTGAACAAGTGCCAATACTCTGTATATTTAATTTAGATATTTATATGAAAGATATTTTGAAAAATTCCAAGAATGCAGTGTTTTAAGCAGTTCTTGGCAGGACGGAGAACACCTTTAAAACCATCAGAACTCTCCAGTGAAACCCAAACTTATAAAATATACTTAGGAAAGCTGGCGGGTCTAAGGCAACATAAAGTTAGGTGGGATACATTAGTGTTTTTCAGTGAAGAATAAAGTTGGTGAATGAATCTCAGCAGTTGTGAATGTAAATAAATGCCAATACCTCAGTGTAAACGTATCTTTTCAAACTCTCTCTAAACATCTACTGTATCCCTCTATTCATTTACTCATCCATCCATCATTCCATCCATCAGTCATGAAACAGATGGTCTTTCAGAAGCCCATGTCAGGACTGATGACTTCCCTCTGCCCCGGCCATGCCATTATCCCCCACATCTATCCCACCAAAAACAAAAAAGAACCCACAAAAGACACACACACGTTCACACATGAAGATACACTTCCTGCCCCCTACATTTCCACCAGATGGACATCAGCCTTTAATACACACACATCGTCAAAAATAACAGTGAAACAGTTGCAAAGAGTGTGAATGGCAAGTGTATGTGTCTATGAGGGTCAGTCCACAAAGAGAAGCCCCCAAAGAGAGCTGTCTGCCTTTGGTCCCGGGGGCCTGTCAAGAGGGATAATTGATGATGTTTTCATTACAAGGTGTGGGGTAATGTGGGGGTTGGGGGACGGTATGTGTGTGTGTGTATATATGTGTGTGTGTTGTGGGAGTTGGCAGGTTGACTCAGCTGCCTCCTCTTTGACACCAATCACTCCTACGATTGGTAGAGACAAGTCATTGCTTCCAAATGCCCTCTTATAAACACACACATAACACAAATTTTACACACATCCCTAGTCACACGCATGTACAGGAGCAATTGCATTTACACAAACAGAGGTTCATACAGACAGAAGCACACAGGCACGCACACACAGCCTAAAGCCAGTGCCATTCCCAGAGATAAAGTATCTGAAACCAAATAAAAATGTTGAGAATAAGACTAACTTGTTCTCTTGTTTTCCTCTCTCTCACTGTCCCGTCACAGTGTCACGCTAGGCCTTTGGCAGATCTGTCCGTCTGTCTGTCGTCTCTTAGGACCTCTTTGAAATCTTAATGTGGTGGCGCCTAAGTTTCTGACTGCCACTTAGATTGAATTAAGACCTAATCGGAGACATCAGGTCATAGACCACTATATTACTTTACAGTATCAAGATGGATATCATCCCTTTGTTTTAGTTTATGAAGAAATTCATGAAAACACAAATATACAAAGTCAGCTGATGTTCTCTTCCAAGCTCATTTCCTGATGTTTTTTGTAAAGCTATTAACAAGGCGTCCTGGTGACTTAAACGGTCAGATCAAATAGTTTTTCATGAGAAAACTCAATTTGTGTACTGGATAACTAAGACAAACACCCCTAACAACAATCACAGGACAGCCATAGTTCTAAACACAAAACTTTGTCATGCGTCTCTTTCCCACATCTGTCTTATTGCTGTTGTTTAATAATGGCAACAAAGTTTGAAAGGTATTATATAATTGTTATAATCATGCAGACAGGTCTAAATTTAAGTTGCAAAATATCTGTGATTAGATGGACACCAAGGTCACCAGTCCAGGTGGGAGTTTCCATCTCGGACCAGGGTTACTGTGGGTGATCAGGGTGCTGACATGTCTGGGCTCCAGCAATAAACAGCAGAAGACTAATGGCATCTGAGGCAATGGTGAACTCTGACCTCAATTTTTTTTTGTTCTTTCCTTTCTGGTGTTTAGATGAGGCTGTACATATCTGGTTTGTGTTTTCTGAGCTGAGAGGTTCAGGGACCGATAAGACAGCAGAATTTCCATTTCAATAAAAACATTCAGCCCATGAGCCCATTGACTTAATCATTTAATGTCTGTGGCTGCATGTTGCCTTTAAAAGTGATGGGGTTTTTCTGTTGATAAGAACAAATATTTGTCCAAAAGCTTAGAAAAATACAGATCAGTTCTGTTAAATTATACACTTACATTATTTTTTTATTACAGTCACTTAAACATTTCTATTCTATTAAATCCCTCTATTTTCAATATTTGGAAATATCTACCTTTGAGTAATAATGAACCTATCCATCTATTGGTCCACCATCCTACAGCTCCAACACGGTTACTCTTACATCTGTGTTCTGCCACCACCCAAGGCCCAGGACCGCGAGGCTCCTGGCCTGCTCTGCCAGCGCAGAAATGAATTATATCACTTTTCACACCTGTTTCTGCTCAAAACCCCCTGCTGCATGGTGCTGTGTGAAAAAAAAAAGAAAAAAAATATTTCCAAGGGGGAGAACGATCTCCCCCAGCTCAGCTACATCTGTGTACGTGAGCGGTTAAATTAGACTCTAATTGTATTAACGGGGGATTATGCCTTCCAGTTGGGTTTTTTATACTCACTCTTGCATTTTACACATTTTAAGGGGAGAAAGGAGGAGGGAGGGGGGGAGCAGCTCATTGAGGGTTTGCGGGTTGGCTTCTTTTATGAGCTGCAATCACGGCTGCCCCTCGTTACACTGAGTCTGTGTACAAATAGGAGGGGAGGCGAGCCAGAATGAGGGAGCGTTTGTGATAATGTGTGTGTATGAGAGAAAGTGTGTGTGTCTGTCTGCCAGGCTAATATACCGATGCTAACACTCTGAATGCCAAGCCTCCACCTCCCCCAACACCACCACCACCCCACTCTGCTTTCCTTTCTGCACACACTCACCCCTACTTCAGTTTAGCAAGGCAACAATCTAAACGGGATAAGGGTGGTGTGTGTAGTGGGGAGGCGGGGGTGAATTCCATCTAATTACTCTATCACATAATTTCACAAATTGCCTTTTCATAGGGGAGTGGAGAGCAGAGCACAGGGCGCGTTGGGGATTTGAGGCTTGAGCTTTCATTTACTACTCATTTCTTGTTAAATTAAACAAGAAAATACCATTTGTGAGGAGAGATGGAGGTGGGGTGGGGATTCCAACTGCACAAAAGGAGGGAGAGAGGAAAATAGATATTGAGCAGCAGCTTTCTTCATCACAAGCAGGTTGTACTACAAAGCAATAAAGAAACTCAGCTACTTATGCAATCTGTTTAAAGGGGATTTTAAGTCAATGTTGTAGATGATGCAATTACAAGAAAAACAAAATACAGAAATTTATTAACATTCACCTTGATAAATACAAAGCTTATTATCAGGCGACTGGCATTTGTCTGGTTAAAAGCTAGTAAACTGGTTTGCTTGTAAGTCCATTAAATGAACACCTATGCATCTAAAATGAGTAACAAAATGAGTTGAGGACACAAGTGGCAAAGCCCTCCCTTCCTTTATTTTGGGTCTCCACCAAGTTTACAGCTGCATGTCAAGCTGGCAGCGAACAGCATGCTTCAGCCTTCAGTGACAGGCTAATGTTTTGTAGTAACTCCAAGTCAACACAGCCAAATTCTTCTGACGAACGTGTCCCAACAGCACTGTTGACAACACATGAGCTCACTGGGTGTGTTGGAGAGAACTCTGTGAGCCGCGACTGTCGTCATCAGCCCAAATTCAATACCAGTGCTCGATCTGTCACTCCATGCCCATCACTCTTACAACACCACCAACCCCCCCCCCCTCAGACTTTTCAGCTGAACTGAAATTTTCTTGGATTACACAGCACACTGTAGGTATATTCTCTAGGACCATCAATGTCACAAAGAACATGAAGTTTTCTTAGCTATTTTAAAGACCAGTACTATTGATGGCTAAGTGAGCAGAGATGCAGTAATATTTTCACAATAATAAAACATACAAAGACAGCCGTATTAATACTCCCTACCCTATATCCTCCTTGTGCATTAGTGTGCCACCCACCTTCCCCTTCCATTCCAACTCAAGGACAGCTCCCCAGTGACTTCAAGTGTGAGGGCGAATACCAGAAAATACACCTCAGTAGACAGAATTCTATTCTATTCTATATTAGTTTTCGTCTCTGCATGATTGTTGTGTATTTTGTGTATAGCACACCAATCCATGCTTGTGCGGTACCACCACAGTGAGATCTGAATGTGCGTGTGTGTATATATGCACAGATGCATGCATTAGTGTGTGCCTAATTGGCATTGTGTCTATCTCTAAGAGGCCAGACTCACTTCATCCACCCCTCCGTGAAACAAAGGCATGTCAGCTGATGATGCCAGGGATGAGTTTGGAAAGACTGTCAGTGTCAAAGAGTCACATTGAAAATACTGTAAGTGATACTGTAAATGTTTTTGCATTAGAGGTGCTATGTGCAGCGCGCTTAAACAGGGATGTATCTTGATCTAATTGATACTGACACTGAAGAATGGAACGCTTTAACAAATCAGACCACTGTAAACATTTACCCATCACTAGAGGTATTGTTAATGTAAGTGGTTCACCAAATTAAAACCATATTTCCTATAGACAAAGACAGTGCTGTTAGTTCATATTATCTCTGTCTGTATTTTATTTCTATTTGGTTTTCCTGAGGAGTATACAAATATTGAATGTGATTTTTCCAACAACCTTTCAGTTTACAGCTCTGAATGATTTATCACTGTTTGCAGTGCATGAACAGCACCTTCTTCCTGTTTTGTATCATAAAGCAGTATACTCTATGCACCCTTGTGTGCATGTTATACTTTCTCAAACCTTTCCCTTCTGCCTGAGAGAAGGGAAAGGTTGATGGATCCTCCTTATCCACCTCTTCACCTCCTGGCCTCCTCCTCTTCTTCTTTTCTTCTTCCTCGCTCCCTTGACACTAACTTATATCCTTCCCACTGTTTGAGATCTAACAGTGTAGAAGCCTCCCATAAGCTCAAGTCATGGTGTAATATGACACAGTAAGTGTGTTGCTGTGTTAGTGTTTCACTGGATGTGTGCTGTGTGTGCTGAATTCAGACAGGATGTGTGTATGTTTCACACACCTTTCCTTTGTGGCCCTGAAGGTTTCAGAGGTACTATGGGTTGAGGTCAGGGACTTTTAGGAGAGGTGAGTAGGTATGCATGTCTGAGTGTTTGTGTGTATGTGGGACAATGAAGCGCTGGTGGTTGGTTTGTGATGCGGTGGTGAGGTTCAGATGGAAAGAGGAGAGCAGAAAGTAAAGGAGTAAGAGGACCTCTGGGATGTATGTTCAAACATATATGTTAATACATACAGATGTACACACACATCTGCCTATACACTTGACTTGAGAAAATATTCCTTCACTTTGTTGTTAACACTAAAGAAACCGAGGCGCACACAGTACAGTGCATATGAACGACATCAAAGACTGGCTACAAATAAATAAATAAAAAAGTTGAGCCCATGCAATATCCACAATCCAACAACCAAATTACTTTCCCCAGCATCCTCCCTCTTGGTTTGTGCAATTCAAACCAACACCCACTCAGCCAAACTGTATCATGTTTTCTGAAAACTCCTGACATATGCAGAACGTGTGAGATGCAAGTCAAGTTTAAGTTAGTTTTCAAACATACTTATTTATATCCAAACTGTAATCAGCTATTTGACCCAATGCACTCATAATCACAGCAAACATTGCCAATATTTTGAGCTATTTTAAATATTCTGTACACATGACTTCCATCACACTTTTTCAAGATGTATTTCATGCACTCATTGACCTCTGCAGAGACAGGGGCGGAGCCAAATATGATATTTGACAAATTGTGGATTTTACTTTAGTTGATTTCATTAAAATCAACAATCAAATCAACAAATACAAAAGACCTTTTCAAGAAGACAGAAAAAAAAACATGAAATTCTACAATCAATCAATCAAGAGTAGCTTAGTCTATATTTGGATGTGTAGAATACTGTGTATGATTCTTAGCTTGAATATAGTTCATAAATTAGGAAATGCAGAGTCCTAAAGTGAAGAAAAAACCAGCTAATAAAGGTATTGTAAAAACAAACATTATTTTTTCCAAATTTTTACGGTTAGGTCAATTTATCATAGTCACACTGTTTTCCCTGTGAAAGTAAATGTTTCCCACTCCTCCCCCATCACACAAATAGTGATGCTGTCAGCTGGTGCTAATGGCACTGGTATTTGCGGCTATAACTGAGTAAAAATAATGCCAAACCACAGGCCTTTACAGAATCCTGAACATCTGTTAAATAATGACAGATTTGTTCTTAATAAGGTTCATCTATGTATCTGCAGCAGTTATGGCCAGGGGCAGCTCTCCTTGGCTTCAACCTTATTCAGTTTCAGCAGATGAGGAGCCAGAGAGCAGGCTTCAGAGATCGTAGCAGATTACACAGGCTTGTGCTTTGAAGTGTTCACCGTAAGAGCTGAGATACACTGAAAAGAAAAGGGGGGTTCTTGTGATGTCAATGAGTGTATATCAGTGTCTAAGTGTGTGCTTGTGTGAGTGTATTGTGTATGAGAAAGACAGCCCATGGCTGTGAAGTGAGGTTCAGCATGCACGCATGATGTGAAAGAGTGATAGAGAGCAAACACTGTTTCATTCAACTCACTGTTAGGTGCTGGAAGAGCCATGCCCTCATGATGTTGGTGGCCACCTTAGGGAAGATTCCTCTCTTCTTGTTGCGTTTCTTTTCTTTATCCGGGTCATCGTCATCCCCTGTGCTTGGTGAGGCCACACTGTTGTCCAGACCATCACCTGTCACATGACAAGGAACAGGAAGAGACAGTGAAGATCAGACACACAATTTGTTTACTTCCTGCATTCGCTACGCCTCTTCCTTCAAAGGGAATAAATACGATTTTGAAGGAATTCTAGAGGGCTTTGTATGCACAGACGAGGGGTATAGAGACACAACAATGGCAAGCTGAGAATGGCTGGAAAACAGCACCTCATAAATGCATTCATTTTTAATACATTTATAAATAACCCTGCCTTTCATTTTTCTCCCCCCACCACTTGAAAACAGAGCAAGCGCTTGTGTCTTTCTGAGAGAAAGAGCGGGAAGAAGGGGAGCACAAAGGACTTGTAAGGTCGCATTTCCCCACTCTCCCATCCAAGCCTGCGCAGAATTGAAAATGACAGAGAGATTTAGTCTTTATTATCCTGAGGGGAAAATAGTTATTGAAGCGTCACCCCGGCGCATTCTGCCATTTTACCTGAGGTGGAAAGAGTAACACGGCACTACAAAAGGGGAGGTTGCGATGAGGGGGAAAGCAGAAAATAAAAGGAAAATAGGTGGAAAAAAGGAAGTCAGAGACACAAACAGCACTAACAAAGCTAGCTGCTTTTCATAACAATGGCGTCATGGCTGCTTACAGCAACCTGTAGGGCTTCGATAAGGCTCTATTAAGGCCAGTTAACCTCACCTAAGGGGAACACTAAGACAGCTTAGAGTATTTGAGCACTGAGAGGAAAGTGAAAGGAAGGCGCTCTGAGGGCCTTTTCTCTGCATTGAGACTCAACAGCATGAACTCTTAGGTACACACACACATCGCACATATTCAAAAATACTCAATTACTGTAGGTTATTCTATACAGCACCAATGGAAAGAAAGAGGCTCTTCCCATCTGTGGCTGTGAAAAGCATAATTGTTATTATCATTATTCAAAAATGCGAGCCATCCCTCAATGAAAACGATAATCATAAAAGAAACATGAGGCGAGGTAAACAAGTGGCATCCACACTGCTAGAAATTTCAGCAGCTGATAACTGACTTTTGTCCCGTACTGCCTCTGTCAACGGCAAAAGAAGGGAAGGAATGAAGCAAAAATAAAAAACCGCTAAAGCAGTGCACAGAATTGGATCCTGTTATTTATTGATTATACCCAAAGCACTTCTAAAGCTTTTATGTGTATTCACTGTGGCACGAGTAGATAGCTACATTCAAGCAGACCCGCGCTCCGCTAACTTACAGAGGGCGACACCCAGCACCTAGCTAAACCCTAAGCCCCGATTCATCGATAATTAATGGGGATGTTGGCGCTAATCCGGTTGGAGATGACTTTTTTCCAGCCTGCCACATCAATGGAATAATCAAGGGCCTAAAACCCAGGCCTTTGCTCCCCATTACCTCAGGCAAAAGAATTCCTGAAAGCATGCCTGGAGGGCACCTGAATTATATACGCCATTAGGAGAGAGAGACTCTCAATGATCCATACGAAACAACACTCTTGGCTACCTCTCTCTCATTCCCTCTCTCTCTCTGTCCAACTGTTCTGGCAGAAGGAGATACATATGCACACATATTGAAGGCTTTTTAATGAAGCTCTTGTAGCAGTGGAGGTGATGCTACGGAGAGTGGGGGAGGGATATAACAAGAATCTACTTTTATAGATGATGCGATAGTGATGCAGACGCCACCCACTGCTTATTAGCAATGCACCAATGCATAAACAGTGGTGTCACAGTTGGTGTACAGTACCACGACCAAATGATATTCAAAAGTTGGACTAATGCAGTATCCATAAGGGAAATTGGAGTTCTTAATCTCTAAAATAAATACTTAAGTCACCAGATAATACTATAAACCATTATGTATGTGCATGGTGTTGTTTTTATGTCATCAATAAACCAAAAACCCCAAGTTCGCCTGCTATAATATCTATTGCATACATAAAAAAACACTATACCCCACACACACACACACCAATCCTCTAGACGGCTCTGTGTTTAGAAATACACTCCCATTTCAAGTTTAAGTTACATCATTAGTCCAGGACAAATGCAGCCTGGGCTTAACAACTGAGTTCATCCTGCCTACTGTTTCAGGGGAGAAATACACCCGCCCCTCTCTCTCTCTCTCTCTCTCTGTGTGTGTCTCTCAGGCTGCTGGAAAAGAGGAGCGAGCTGAGCCGAGGCCCTGTAATCTAAGACCAGATTTTCATTGGAAGCAAATGCTTTCAATCCGTTGTAAAGACCGGCTCATGTTCAGCAAAGCCTACAATAACAAACGGAGGGGCTTGTCCCATGCAAGTTAGGGAAGCAGAGGCAAACGGCCGGGGTACTGGCTCAGAGTGACTGGATGAGTGTGTGTGTAAGTGAGTGGGTGAGCAAATGAGTGGGCATGCATGCAAGCGAGCAGGCTCAGAAAGAGGTGAGAAATCGTGAGAAGCATCAGGATGGGGGGAGAAAACACAAAGGGGAGCACAGAAAGCACAGAATAGGTGATAAAAGAGGATGTTCAGAGAAAACTGTTGCAAGCAGTTACATGCTTTTGGGAGTGTTGCCCGTGTTCTATTAATACTATTATAACAAAATACAAAACTTAATCCAGTATAATTCACTTCATTCATTAAAAACGCTTAATATTGAAAACTATATTGTCGTATAACAAGAAAACATACTATACCCTACTATGAGTCATCCTGGATTAGGTAAAACTTAAACCTCTCTCAATATTTTCCTCTTTCCTTTCCTTACCCTGTACTCCTTAAGTCTGACCTATAGAAGAGGAAGAGGGAGGAGTAGGTTTGGGGAAGGGCTGTCAATTTTATTGGCATTTCCATTTTCACTGCAATTTGATACCAATCACCTCCACAAGGTCTGGGGCTAATTTCTGCTTTTCTTTAACCTGCACAGTCAAAATAGGAACAGGGGGAGAAAGAGGAGAGGGACTGTGGGAGTGAGGAAGGGTAACGCAGGAAAGGTGTTGAAGCCGTGTCTGGCAGCCATGTTGAGGAAATGTCAATGGTGTTACCTCAGCCTTTGAAAAAGAGAAAGCATATGAGAGCTGAGGAAAGAGGGTAAGAAGAGGGAGCGGTTAAAAGAGACAAGCTGTGGAAGCTTAAACCACTGCTACTAACAAAGGCCATTAAAAGGGAAAAAATAATGGATAGGGAAGGGAAGACATACTGACTGACACACTGAAGTTAATCAGTGGAAAAACAAATCCACTGGTCACTGTGATGTGTAATTTATTTTTCTGCGATTTTGCCCTTTGACGCCCCGCGGTGCAAGATTTTCAATGCCCAAAAGCTCCAAAAAAGCAAGCTCTATTAGAATAAAAATGGTGTAATTGGCATTATGTGTTGGGGATTTTTATGCAGTGTCTTCCTGATTAATTTAGATTTTTGCAGTGTTATCTTGTGCTTTTTCCCCCAACATAATCCTTGACTTGCTATTCCACAAAACAAAACAAAAAAATGTCTTAGAGTCGCAAAGACAGAACATCTATAAAAATCCGGACTAAATATATAAGTCTACAAATGACTGAATGGTAGAAAGGGTGGAGAAGATGGCCTCCTTTATTTAAACAGTGTTTTAAAATGAATGTAATGTAGTATTATGTTTCCTCTCTCACAAACATTGTCATGCAGGTACTCAGTTTGCCAATAAATGAGCTTGTCAGTCAGTCAACCAGTCATTTCATTCCACTCGGTCAACCGGTATGTATTCAATCTATGAAGCCACCAAATCAGTCAGCCAGGAAGTGAGTTAGTCACTCATAAAGCAATGTTGTCAGTCAGATAGAAGGATAGAAAAGCAGCTAAAAAGTCAGTCAGCCAATCAACCAGTCAGTCATCCCTTTCCATACACAGGCTGCCAGGCTCATTAAGAGCATCAGCAGGCTGTAACTCTGGGCTGCATACATACAGTATGGGGCAGCCAGGCTAGTAAGCTCTAGTCTCCCCATGAGGAAAAGCCACAGGCACAACTCTGGGCCTGGCCTACTGATCGGCTATGACGTCTTTGCAGCTAGTTAGAGGAGGGGCTGGGAGGGGTTGGGGTGTCCGTGCTGAATCAATGCTGGACTGGGGGGGTGCATGTTCATGTGTGGAGAATGCATGCATGCATAGATGTGCATTCGTCTGTATGTGTGCATCTATCTCTTGCTTTCTTTATGCATGTGTGTTTCCAGCCACAGAAGCCCCAAATATTATATGTGTGTGTGCGTGCATGGATGTGCATGTGTGTGTGGCAATTAGGGAGCAGGCCAGTGACTGGAAGGAGCCAGGGGCAGTTGAAATGCCCCGGGGCCAACCAAGGGAAGGAATATTTTATCAGTCCCCTCACACGCTGTATACACAAATACACACTCTCTCACAAACACACACACTGTGAGCAAACAGATAATGACATATAAACTAGGTTAGCTCTCTTTACGCATTTTTACTAGCTTCGTTAGCATTAGCTAAACAGACACTTACTTCTGTGCTCATTCAGCTTCAGTGGCTTTTATTTAAGCCTCTCCAGCACTTCATGTTTCATTCTTGCCATCCCCTCCGTCCTACTTCATTACTTTTCTGTCTCCTCTCTCTGTCAGCTGGAGTGTGAGGCTGGCATGGAGAATATTTGCACAGTACTGGGGATATAGCAGTGAAGCACTGTTGTCTTTATTCGCTATGGTTTTGAAGTTTACTCACTATGTAAATCAAACAGACACTGGCAAACAATATTTTGCACATTAAATAGAGTTAAAAGTTGAGGTTAATTGGGTTAACACAGTTCAATATCCCTGCCTTGAGGTTTTCAGTCCACCTCCTCAACCACTGCTTACTAATGACACTCGCGTTCCTCTTGGTATCCATCTCCCTTGTCTTCATCAGTTTTCCACATCTCTCTGTCTCAAGGCATACCCTGACATTATCAAGCAGTATCTAGGCTAATCTGTTATGATCTGATTATAAAGCATTTCTCAGCGTAAGACAGAGATTGGTACTACCTGCCCCCTCTGTGCGGGCACACGTGCCATTCCGAGGTGTCAGCCATTTTTCTGCTGCCTGGCAAATTAACAGCCACAGATTCACCAGTCAGTCATCTGAAAAAGGCAATCTTGTCAGACACGTCGCTTCTAGCGTGGAGAAAATTATGACATTTAGCTTTCTAATAATTTTTTTTCTGCATCGAAGTACAGCTAAGATGAGGAATAAGGGTTATAGATATTAGCTTTGGTTTCAGATGTCATGAGTAGTATCCTGTTTGAGGAATCATTCACAGATGGCTAAGCATTTTGGAAGGCTTTGTAAGATGTTTTTGCAAGGTTTTATAGGCCGTGGATGGACTAAGACGGAGAAGGAGTGGAGACAGGTCCTTGAGTTTATGACAGTGGACTTAGTGTATGGGCTATTTGTTGTGTGAGAGTGTCTTTCACTGTGTGTGAGTGACCTGGAGCTGATCTCTCATGGGCCACTCCTAGAGTTTCACACCCCAGAAAGCTCACATGACCCTGGGTTGGCTGCCCAGGCAAGTCCTAGGCCTCAGGGGCCTCCTACACTGTTCCACATGGGATACACACATTTAGCTGAGAAATTTATATACACACGCAAAACATGATACATGAAGCACACACACATGGTGATGTATATTCACGGCGGTACTGTCCCTCTCTCTTTTTTCCTGCTTTTGCACACACACACACGCAAACACACACATACATTACATTCCCAGAAATCCTCAGAGGGGCAAAGAAGGGCTAGGAGGAGGGAGGGAAGGAGGGAGAGGGAAGGAGGGAGGGAGAAAAGAAAAAAGTGGCGTTTATTGTATTCAGGCCATTCATAAGCTCTAGACTAGAGAGGGGGGTATAGGGGGCAGCAGGCAGTGGGGGGTTACCTTTGCATGGCTCTGGAGGCCCCTCCTATCTCTAAATATTCTGGACATGCTGGAATTCCCAACTTGGGGCACATTTTCAAGCACTGCTCCTTTTACTACAATTACTCACATTGCCCATTTTACACCACACGTTCAATGAGGAAACTACAGTGAACGCAGCACATACATAGTTTTCATACAAAATACTCACTGTGACCAATGGTGTTTCCAAAAGGAGAAAAGGAGGGAGAGAAATCCCCTTGACTGTTCTGCGGATAATGGCATGTGCTGTCGACAAAACACTATGGCTAGTCTAGACTTCTCTTCCTGCCTTTGCCAGTGAGACATTCTGCTATTTTCAGATCTTTGTTCAACCTCCAGCCAGTGCATTTGGACCATATCAGTTAAGAGATTAATTTTTGAACAACAAATTCTCTCTGCCATACAAAGAGTGTCATACTAACAAATAAATATATAAATAAAAAATAAACAAATGGGGCTGCCAGGTAAACAATCCGGGGAGAAGTAAGTAATTGCTTCCTGTAATCAAAGACAATTCCATTGAAGTAATTATAGTAAATAATGAGAGCTTTGCAATAACAAAGCGGGTTATTCTGAATGATGACAGTTTTGTGGATCGGTGCTGACAGATTCAATAATGACTAGTAACTGGTGAGTCATTTACAGGGGTTATTTGTAATTAAAGCACACTGGAGACTTCTTGTTGTGAGAATCTGAGCCAAGTTTGCAGCAATTATTTCATTTGTGGTGGTCTGATGAGGAGGACATCAGAAAGCCAGTGACAGGGTATGTGTTTTACTAACAACAAGAACATAACACTTGTTCTGTTCAAGAGTTAATTAAAAGCATTTGTGTAAAATTCAGGTCTGTGAGGGATGTGACGGAGTGTGTTGTTGTTAGTTATGAAGTTGTAAACCCAACACATTTGTAGATACATGAGTATGGATTTATTTGCATCTGTGGATGGTCTGTATCTCTATTTTTTTTTGGCTGTCTCTGTCTGTTCCATATAATTGCTCATGAAATTTATTGGAGTTTTACACAACAAGCAATTCAAAGAAGCCAGTTTAGTCTGCGGAAACACAGAGAAAGGCATTTTCCACTTTTTGACAATGATATTATTTATCAGATCAGTAGATCAGTCACAGTCTTATCTAGTTTATCAGGCGACTGTTTTAAAAATGTTGAATATCAAGGCCGCATCTCATCTCTTTGTGTGTGTGCGTTTCAGTGTGTTATAGGAGAGGTCCATCCACTGGCTGTGACGAGGAGGGGAGGGGGGATCAGGCCTGTTGACATAGCCATAGGTGATGGCAAAAATGTCAGTGTAAATGTGACTGCTTTCTCTGTGCCATTTTCCCGTAAAGGGTCATCACCACAGGCTGGCTGACACGCTGGAAACTGCCTCAAGCACAGGGCACCGACACGACATTAAACTGCTGTTCGGCTCCACGCACACAAACGCACACACAGACAACCACTGCCTTTCATTCCCACTTCCAGATCAGTCAAGAGAAAAAGAGAGAGGGCAGAAAGAGAGAGATGGTATAACCTGAAATGAAAGTGTAGAGCGATGAATTCACCCTTTCATGTTGAGCACTTTTGCTGTGTAACTATTGATTTTTCCCCTCTTGCCTTTGTGTTGCCGTTTTCTTTTTTTCTAACCTGAAGATAGCAGGCCAGAGCCGGTTCAAATGGGAGCACTTGTGAAGGGGGCCCATGGATTCTTCAGTGAGGGGAAGTCCTTATACACATCTACACAAACACACACAGGCTCCACTGAAATTTTGCCTCTTTTGCTGCTTTCTCACTTTTTATTCTCACTCTTACAATTGTTTTGTTGCCTCTCTGGCTTTTGACACCTTTGACTCTCCAAGCTTCATAGTACAGCACACGTATCGAGAGAGGAAGAGGGGGAGAAAATAAAGTGGACTATGGGAGAAGAGGGGAAGGGGGGAAGGGATGGCAGAGAGGACAAGGACTATAACAAAAGCTAAGAGCACTTAACAGCACAATGGCACGGAGGTCCTTTCCAAAAGTCAGCTGATGCGCTGAAGGGCGTTCCAAAGTCCTTCAGTGGAGACATGGGACAAAGAGAGGGAACCTTCAACCAAACTGAAGGGAAAGCATATTTAAACTCCAATTCGATGAAAAGAAAATGCACATTTCCAGTGCAATGAGTAAGGTTTGGAAAACAAGGCTTCTAATAAACAAGTAAAATATTACATTTTAAGTGAGATTAAATCAAAGTTTTGAGCATCGACACACTCCCTCTGCATGGTTACTGTACAAAAGCATTGTATTTAGAGAAGTTGAATTGACTGAAATTGCACACTTTTCAATCATCACAGCATCCTTTACAAGCTAAATTTAGTTAAAAGTAAATCCAGCAGTACTAGTAAGCTTATTTTATCAACCAGTTTAATGAACTAACATTAAGTGAAAACATATCATTTCACTTTCAAACATAAGTCTTTTTTCTCTGTAATCATCTCTTATGTTTGGGGTGTAGGCACTATTAACCAACTTGCCTTTGCCAGAGAGTTTACTTCACAGAGCCAGTGAGTAAAGCACTTGCCTGTGCATTTTTTCCACGTGGTAACTATCTAACTGTCACAGCCTCTGATAAACACTTATAATACACAAGGATTTTCCCACCCATACTAACCTATCAGCCTCAGCCAAACTGCAGCATGTTGTTAGATAATACAGGCATGCTAACCCTGCGGTGGCAAGAGCTAATAATAGTGCATTAGCCTCCACTGGGACTTTTTTTTTTTCTCTTTTTAGGGAATAACAGAATGTTTTAGCATCACTGAATATAATATGGTCCACACCCACAAGCTCAGGTTTACTGAAGGGGTGGCTAAGAAAACAGGATAATTCATTATCTAGAATACATCCCACTCTACTCAGTTCTGTTTGTAGGTGCTTGCTGAATTTACATTTCATGGTTTTAATGGACTTTTAATAAGTAAACATCTGTCATATTTCACATTTGCTGTTTTTTCTGAGTAAATTTTGAAAATGTGGACCATTGTAGATTCAACAACAAAACTCTTCGTCTCAACTTCCTGCTTCTCTTCAGCGTGTCCTTGATAGGGACAGGATGTGGTGTTTAGGAGGATTTGTAGTCCTATCAGCTTCCCCATACACTGGCCAGATAAGGCTTTTGGGACAGGGGTAAAGGAAGAGGAAGTGAGTGGGTTTACAGCAGGCCAACTTCCTGTGTTGCATGGGCCCATGTGGGCCAGGGTGATATGCCCCCCGTGGATGCTGGGCGCTCTCACCACACAGTCCCACCAAGTCACTTCCTGAAAGAGGCAGTCCTCTCTCAGGGTGACTTCCTGTAAAAGTATGACCCCTCTACCACTAAAGGGAATCGGAGTGGAACAAAAACCCCAGACTGCCCTTATGGAACTTGTGTGTACAACGTATCAATGCAGTATATGTGTGAGTGTGAGTGTGTGTGTGTTTGACACTACTATTAAGGTCTTCACTCCAAAGGTTATCAATGGTGAGAATCTCAACCCCCAGTCCCTGCTCATCTCTTTGAGTTTCACTGGCTTGAAGCGAGAAGGGACTATCAGGTTACATCCAAATGTGTGTGTTTTTGAGTGTGTGTACCTTAAGTGGCATGCCTTGTGTTGCATCGCAAACACCAAAAGTAAACGGCCTCGCTGCCCTCCAGCCCACCCTGCTGATCTTGTGTTTACCTACAGGTATTTGTTATCAAGCCCCCCCTTTCTTTCTTTCTCTAAACTCTCAGAAAAGCTTGCAGAGGTCTTTATCTATCCCTATGGCTGGTATCCATGTCAAAGGAGAGGGGGTGAGGAGGGTAGCATGCTTAGTCTAGGTCAGCCTCCGGTCAAGCTTTGGCCCAGTTATAAGACACAAGAAATCCATCCTTTTCCCACATTTTCCTAATGTACCTGGCCTTAAAAACCATACTCAGTCACCTCAACGGATAGTATTTTATATTATATCTAAATATAGCTCACAATACCTTCTTGGCTTTCTTTCTTATAATGATCGCAGAGAAACGCCTAATAAAACATAACAAAAACACTTACACTACCCATGCTCTAAGGACTTTGCATATAATTGTGAAAATGTAAAGGGGGCCCTTTGGCACTTAGGCCAGGCTTGAATGTAAGAAGCAAAGGGAGCTGGAGTGTGTCTCTTTGGGGTTATCAAATGAGCGCCAACAAAAGTCTAAGTAGCATCGACCCATATTCAATAAAAAAATAAATCCACAGGGACGCTGGTTTTGACCAAATATGGCGCTTCTGCTGGTGTTTTCTTGGCATGAAATTGGCTTTGTGTGGGTGTCATTTGGAGAGCAGGCTGGTAAAGTCTGCAGTTCTTTTGTTAGAAAAGGGGGGGGCTCCATGCATAATGGTCTTAGCCAGGGAGGTCTGGAACTGTGTCCATAAATTGAATTATTTCAATTTGAGGTAGAGGGAGCGAGGGAGAGAGAGAGAAAGAGAGAATAATCGAGAGTGGCTATGAGAGAGTGTGTGTTGCATTTACATGTGAACATATGCATGTGAGTTGATGGAGGGAGAGAGAGACTCATTTTTATTCCTCTATGGGGCTCACATTTACAACTGGGAATATAAACCAAGTTGCAGGAGATTACAGAAGAAGCCAAATGTTACCTTGCAGCTGGAAGCTATAGTGGATAAAAAGGACCACTGGATGAGGCCGCCATCACCACAACAACAATTTCCTGTCTGAAAATTACAGTTCCAGGATGACATGTCTTTCTATTCTTACAGAGAAAGATCTTCACAAAAATAAAAAAAAGTTATTCCCTGACTTTTTAAGTTTAGAAAAAACTATCTTACTACTTTCATGCCATTCCATATTTATCTTCAACATACTTATTAATATGTGTAATAATATTTAATTGAATGTTGAAGCTATAGTCCTCGCTGCCTTATGAATATGATGCCTTATAATAGCTGAAACAACAGATGTGTGAGTATGCTTTTGTATATCTTTGTGTGTTGGGGTGGGGGTGAAAATATTCCTGACACAATATAATCGGCAGGAGACCATATGGCAAACTGGCAGCAAGCTATTTATCCTTATCCTCTTTGGAGGCTAAAATTAGCACTTAGCTGTTTGTAGCTTTAAGCTGGACTCCAACCACTGTGATAGGGCTAATAATAATTTAAAAAAAAAACTAAAAAAAAAAAACAAAAAAAAACACCCAGCTGGCACCACTCCTCCTCCTCTGCTGTAGTCTGCCACCATATTTCCCCCTCCCTTGTCCTCTTCGTTCAGATAGTTCACCTCTACCTTCATTGTACAAAACCTTATCAAATTTCCTTTCATTTCAACAACAAGTAATTTTAATCTGGCCAGTTAAAATTGCATTAATATCATATAAGTATTTGGTGAGCCAGGTTTCCTTCTAAGCCCATGTGTCAGGAAAGCCAGGATTTCCTGAACAAGGACCCCCTTGGCTAGCTTAAGAGCGTAGGATGATGGGGCTAATCTCTTTATCAAAAGCTTAAATAAATGTTAGTACTGTGTGTGTGTGTGTGTGTGTGTGTGTGTGTGTGTGTGAGTTGCTAATTGTGTGTTTTTGTGTGTGCCATGGGCCCAAACAATGCTCTTTCACTGAACTAATGCCATGTCTCTACATTCTCCCCATATGTACTGTTGTCATCCCCTTCTTCATTCCGTCTTTGTTTTTTATTTCATTTATTTATTTCATTTCCAAAAGTGACTTCCAAAACTAAGTTACACACACACACACACGTATGTACATATAGGCTACGTATGTATATATATACATACACACATATGTGAATATATAGTAGCCCAAATAACACTGTCTACTACAGAACAACAAGACTACAAGAAAGCCTATGACTTATTACCACACACGGATGTTGTAGAGCATAAAGCATCATCAACATCATAACATAACATCAACAGCAGAATCTAGCTGTTTTCAGACCAACAGAGAAGCGCACTGGTGCTATTTACTGCACCTAATTTTGAACTAACCAATGTGTTCACACTGAAAATCCCAGCATTCAAGAATCAAAAATTTGGTTCTTGACGGACACAAAGTAAAACTTATTTTTTCTAAGCAAACTATGATGATATAAGTGGATGTCACCAAGTTGATCCATGTTTGTCTGCTAAGGTTTCATTCCTGGATTTGGTGTTGCCGCCTTCTTCTCCACAGCAGATGTTGTAGCATAGCTTGGTACAGATAAATAATGATCTGTATTAAGAGTACAACGGTAGTTGCAGGTAGTTGCTACGATCCAGAGCACTGTTGTAATTTTCTCTGCTGTGAACACATCCATTTTCGTAAGATGAAGTAATGCCTTCTGTCAAGTGTCATGGACTCATGTAATGGGATGAATGCAGGCCATTTATGGCCAAGCACTTTGGTTCCCAATGTACCTGGTAATGGAACCAGCTCCAATACCAGGCTGGCCGGTCTGAAAACAGCTTAAGAGGTTTCATCCAGAGCTCAAAGAGGCTATAAAACATAACTTTGGAGACAAACTCAAACCCAATTGTGCAGGTGACACATTAGATGCAGCATACAGTATCAAGGAGATGCTCTGCCCCCCTGCTGTTCTGTATAGGCCTAAACCTCATCAGCCAGAACATCACAAAGAGTGGCATTGAGTACTGGTTCCAAAGTGGAACAACCATTCAACAACCGTAACCCTAACCCTAACCCTAACCCAGCCACCTTCTCTACATGGATGACATCATGTTGTATGCCACGAATGAGTGTGACATTGACCCCCTGATTAACCTCACTCAGATCTACAACAAAGACATTGGGATGTCATTGGGACTACATAAATGTAGGTGGATGTTATCTAGAAGTGGAAAGGTGATCACAACTGAAAGCGTTTATCTATCTGTAGGGAATATTGCAGATGTGCAGGACAGTTACAAATACCTGGGGATCCCACAGGCAAATGGTAACCATGAGAGGACAGCTCAGAAGTCAGCCACAGCCAAATACCAACAGAGGGTAAGGCAGGTCCTGAAAAGTCAGTTGTATGGCAAAAATAAGATCCTGGCCATTAATACCTATGCCCTGCCAGTGATTAGATACCGTGCTGGTATAATATCCTGACCACTGGAAGAGATACAAACCACTCATATCAAGACAATGAAGCTCCTTACCATGCATGGAGGGTTTCACCCCAAGTCCAGTGTCCTGAGGCTGTACACAAAGCGAAAGGAAGGGGGTTGAGGACTAGTAAGTGTCAGAACTGCTGTCCATGAGGAAACGGCGAACCTCCAAGAATATATCAAGAAGATGGCCCCCAATGACCGACTGTTAAGTGAATGCCTAAGGCAACAAAAAACTCAGTAAGGACAAGGAACCAGAGGGGCTATCATGGAGGGACAAGCCCTTGCATGGCATGTACCATCGGCAAATTGAGGAAGTGGCTGAAGAAAACATACCAGTGGTTGGAAAAGGCTGGACTGGAGGACAGCACAGAGGTACTACCCATGGCTGCACAAGAACACGCCCTGAACACCAGAGCAATAGAGGCCGGGGTCTACCACATCAGACAAGCCCCCAGGTGTAGGTTGTGTAGAGAAGCCCCTGAGACAGTCCAGCAAATCACAGCAGGGTGTAAGATGCTGGCAGGGATGGCATACATGCAGTGGCACAACCAGGTGGTGGCCATAGTGTACAGGAACATCTGTACAGAGTATGGACTGGAGGTCCCAGGGTCCAGATGGGAGATCCCCCCGAAGGTGACAGAGAACAAAAAGGCCAAGATCCTGTGGGACTTCCAGATCCAGACCGACAAGATGGTGATGGCCAATCTGCCTGACATAGTGGTGGTGGATAAACATCGAAAGACAGTGGTAGATGTAGTAATCCCAAAAAAAGAACACGAGAAGCTTGAGAAATACCAAGGGCTGAAAGAGGAGAAAATGTAGGATATGAAAGTAACAGTGGTATCAGTAGTGGTCGTGGTACTAGGGGCAGAATGGATGGGTCCATCAGATACCAGGAACAACATCAGAGATCTCTGTCCAAAAGAGCACAGTCTCATAGGAACAGCTAAGATCCTGCAAAGAACCCTAAGGCTCCAAGGACCCGAGTCTGAAGGAGACACCATGAAAACACCAAAAACAGCAATCAGAAAAATCTGCTGTCATTTTAAGAGGTTCTCTGTATAAAAAAAAATGGAAACATTTCATCTTGTCCTTCATTCTTATCACCCAGTGGAAGAGGTGATCAGTTATGTCCCAGCTTGCCATCAGGGTTTTTCCTGAAAAGTTAACATCTATGTGATCAGGCGCCTCCTGGGCCCTGAGCTCAGTTCCTCTTTAAGAGAAGAGGAGAAGGACGAGGAAGGGAGGGAGGTGCAGCAGAGGCAAAAGGAGAAATGGGAAGACAGAAGGGAGGAGAGAAAGAGAACATTTAGTTTTAGGTCATTTTATCAACCAGATGTAATGTGTTGTGACACGTCAGTGATGAGTCGCTGTGATTTCACTGTCAGATTCCCTATGAACCTGCACTGGCCACGATTAACAACCAGGGCATTTTCTGTCTGTGAGAGCTGGGGTGTATGTGTGTTTCAGTGTGATTCTGGGCAATTTGGAGTTGAATTGACACCAGGCACAATGAGGAGCAAAACATACTGACAAGTTATCACCATTTTGCATGATAACAAGTTTCCCATGATAAAAAAAGAATAACCAAACACACACATAAACATACAAATAAATCCACAGATGAATGAGCCTGATAAACCGTCCTTTCCTTTTCATTTGCATGACAAGTGAACTACCACATTTCAAGTTGTTTAATTTTACAAATCAAAGAACTTCAATCCAAAAGCAGATATCCAGTAATTTGACAAAAGTAGCATCTTCTTTTTCAAGACTGTGATTACATGTGAAGCATGCAAATTATGGTACTTCATGCAAAAATAAACCCAAATTGAGTCCTCAGTTGACACATTTAATGTTAGATCTTGAATATAGAGGTACTCAAAGTAAACATCCTCGTGATAAATTTTAGAAATCTTAGGTGGAAGAACAATAGTCGTCTACATCTTCATTTCCTTTTCACTATATTTTTTGCTCCCACACAAACAGAGAAATATTCAGGGGAAAATTTAAAAAATATTATATAGTCTTTATCACATTTGCACATTTAACTTCTCTTGTCATATTCTCTCCACCCTGAAACACAAAAGACCTTTACAAGGCAAAAAGTGTGTGTAAATAGTATCTTTTAGCAAACACCAGTAATTAGATATAGGCATTTGGCATTCACGCCAGTCGCAAATTAAAGAAGAGCGCTTCCTGTAAACAGACAGCGAGAATGTGTCTACATCATTAGTGTGCCACAATTATAACATAGGAGCTAAAGATACATTTCCCTCCCGCTTGCACTCCCTCTCTGGAGCAAATGAAGTAGAACCTCCTTTTTTTTTTTTTTCCAAATCAACAGCTTTTGTACAATTTCTCTAAGCAGCCAACTTATAGATGTAATCCAAAATTCTGTTGGTAAAAACATTAAAGGAAGGAACTTTGCAACATATATCATAAGCGGCACAAAAGAAAAGAAAACACTTTCTGAATGAGACAAGGGCACAATAGGGCTGGAAGAATAGAGTCCATGTGCCTGCATGCCATGAATGAATATGTATTTCATGTAAATTGTGCACAGAAGGCATATTGTAATGGTCTGAGCTAGACTTTGCATTTGTTTGGTCATGCAAACATGCTCACATGTAACCAACAGACAGACAGAGACAGACTGAAAGACTGCCCAGAAACTTCCACACAGGGTGAATCATTTTCTGCACCTTCAAATTGTGTAAGTGATCCATCAGATGTTTATTTGGGAAATGGGATGATAACCAGAGAAATACAAACACAGAGATAGGGTGAGTATGAGAGAAAACTGAAGGCAGAGATAATGGTGGGCAAAAACAATACTCACATGATTACAATGTCCACATGCCCAGACACACAAACAGCTTATAAATCCCAAAGTCAAACAGCCTTTAACACGTTATCACACAGTTTTATGACCACTACCTTCTCACACGAGAGATGTTTAGTCAAACCAATAAAATGCAAGTTAGTGAACCCATTTGGCGAAACAGAAGTTTCACAGGAGAGGAGAGGAGAGGAGTCACAATATTTACTTGTATTTCAAGCTCTTTCTTCCACATGACCCAGGCAGCAGGGTGACACCAGCCTTAATCCTAAAAGCAAACCTACCCCTCACTCTGGGAACATGATACAATTTCCTCTTTTTTGAGGGGGCAAACCCAGGCCACACTGGGTTTGCTTATTGCGTTGTAGGCAATAAAAAGTCATCAGCTGCAATCATTTTGTGTGAGGCAAGTCACTAGATGTTAGTTAAAGTGTCGGTCAGTGCAATAGAACACGATCATAAAGATCTCAGCGCATCTGAGAGAGCAACGTTGAGATTAGATGCAAAACAACCAAACATCTCCTTTCCCAGGTAACCACAGATAGTATTGTTTGAGATGCAATAAATCCAGTTAACGCTAAATAAACACTGCTACTGGCAACAGGGAGTAGTTGTGAGACATTTTCTCAAGGCTTTTTGAGAAGCAATTACTTTTTATGGTTTTTCGATACCAATATTCATAAACAGCATGCAAACAGACAGTTTCCAGATATTAAAGTGATTTTGAACACATACATGCTTACACACACTTAACTTGAACCCAATAGGGAGACTGAGTGAACTTAAGGTGGGCTGGTTACTTTTCATTCACATCTGAACTGGCTGAGAATATATGACTGCAGTGCAAACACCTCAACAGACTCCAAGACAACACTCAGCAGCACTTAACACACTCATCAGGGATAACTGTTCTGCCTCACTCTGCTTTCCTCACTGACTCAAGAATTTTCACTCAGCATCAGATACCCACAGACACTGCTCTGATCAGTATCAAAATGCTTTTACAGAATCCAGCTTGGCTTTCTACATAATTCTCCTCATCCAACTCTCTCATTTCACCCCTTCTTTCTTTGAATCTTTTTACTGCTTTTCTTAAGTTGACTTCAATGTCTCTTTCTCTCACTCAAATGAAATCAAAGGCAGAAACATGTCTGCCAGCTACTGTACTTACACACACCTCCAGTAACACAGGCTGCAGACTAATCAAGGGATCCGCATACCTTTTATCTACCCACAGAGCCTCACATTTAAACAGATTACGGGAAAGCTGGACACCCATAAGACAATTACTGGACTAAGGATCTTCCTCGATAATGTCTAGACAATGTCTAGACAACCTACACAGTAAACTTAGTACCATTTCTTTTTTACTTTATTTTTATATGTTTGCAATTGCAATAAATAAATAAATAAATCATTTTAAAGCTCTGAGATCAGTGACATGTACAATGATGTATTAAATCATAAATTGAAAGCTAAGTTTTTGTCAAAGTGTCTTTATTGATTTTAAGAAACACTTATCACATATATACACTAGGGTATAAGAAAATTTAACAAGAGTAATTACATCCCATCATCTAAAACAGTCAAATCAAATACAATAAGAATGTCATATGTGTGTTAATGTAACTTCTACAGATTTCCATGCCTTAGTGGCACTAACTTAAAGTGTGTGTCATAATTAACTATTTATTCAGCGTAACATAGGAAATATTCAAGGGAACCTACTAGATACTGGGAGAGCAAAGCTAGTCAGGGAGAACAAACGCACTGCACACAAACATTGACACACACGGTTCTCTCTTCCAGTCTACTGGACAATCGGACCAATTAATCGGTGACTTTGAGGAGGCCACGTGAAACCAAGCGATTGGATGAAATGCACTGGCTGCTGATTGCTTGGCACCCCTGTCCATGTCCATTTTTGCCCGCCCCAGTCCTGGAAACTCTCCAATTAGAGGAGAGCGAGACAAACAGCTCTTCTGTGGCATGACCTTGTTGGAGGGCACATAGGTCATAGGATGGTTGAATGGGTAACAACATCAGGAATATCGCAGCCTGATCAATGAGGAATCACAGCCAGGGGAGGTTATAACTCAGACTGTAAAGTTGTGCTATGAAACTGTGTTTGCTTGTATGTGAAAATTCAGAATAAAACTATGCCAGCATTAATATTTTAAGCAACAACCTGAAGAAAATGCATATCAAATGTATGCTGATACTGTACAAGCTATATATTTTAGAACATGTCTAAATAAGGTCATCCAAATAAGTCAAAAATCTATATCAAGGCAACAGCAGTCGAGTATTATAGCAAAAACAAAGAAACCGACCAAAGAGCAAGACATCAGGCTAATACATGGTAATCTCACAACCACTACGCAGACGCTAGAAATGTATGCAGACAATAACAAATAGCCTAACAGGGAGCTATTTGCCTTGGCACAGCACACTGTACTCCTTACAAATGGTCTGGGTAATTGGTGATACATATCTAATATCGCCAGTCATCGCCTCACTCCCTGGATGTTTCTGACAAGCAGAGAAGGAAACCCTGTAGCTTAAAAAACAGAGTAAAAAACCCTGCTCCATTCCTCTGTTCAACTCGGATCCACAGTGCTGCAGCTGCCCGATTCAGTGCCTGAATGTTATTCTGTTTCCCCTCACACGCCAGGCCCTCGGAGAAGCCAAGGGGTGTCCTTACAAATTCACACAGGCAAAGAGGAGTACTTTATACTAGGAGAAAAAGAGAAGGCCCGGTCATGTCCGTAAGGGACCCCCCTCCATTGCACGCATATATGATCTGTTAGCTTTTCCTCTGCCCTTGGAGTATTTTCTTCACAGAGAAGCATGATCCAAGGCTCAACAGCTACAATGAGGTTTCTCCAGAGGGCTTCTGTCTATGAAACAAAGGGGCCCGTTGGTAGGAACTAGCTAGCAAACAGCTGGGCTAATAGAGTGGGACTAATTAACTACAGGGTCGTTCTCTGACTCTCCCTGTCGAAGCTTGCTCGATGTTTACAAAGATCTCCCAGAGAAAGGGAGGAGAAAAAATAAGAGGCTTTCTTCTTTGTCTGCTCTTAAAGGAGAGAGAAGACACCCAGGAACGATTTTAATGACATGTGTGAAGCAAATGTGATCCTCCCTCCATTTTTTACAGACTGCCAATGGAATTTAGTGTTAGAAAATATCATTGTGGTCTCAGCGTAAACACCCATTATGAAGAAGATGCCATATGAGTATCGTTACCACATGCAAAAAAAAGACTCATCTTTTAAATGACTCACATTACTCACTTAGACATTGACAATGCTGTGTAAAACATAATCTTGTTGACCCTTTAAATATTGCTCTGCAGATGTGCTCAACAACATGGTAATGTAGACCTCACATCTTACATTTACTTACATCGGATTTGAGAGTGTGATTGCTACACTACATTTCCAGATAGACATGGGAATTTTTATACAACTGGGTAGTGAACCGTTCAGACACAAGGGCAGAGAGGAGCATGTGTTTGTCTTAGGAATAGCCCCAGAAAAAAGGCTGAGAGACTGGAGCTCACTAGTTAAAGGCCTTCAACCGTTCAGCATCCTTCCTTGCAGCTGTTTTGCTCTGCTGGAGAGGGACGATGGAGGGGAGAAGGGGGCAAGCATAGAGAGGATGATAGAGATACAAGTAGGAGGAAATTAGAGGAACAACTGCAAGCATGAAGAGCTGGATATAAGTGAGTGGATTGGTCAAAAAAATATAGATGGCAATGAGAATAAGTACGAGGAAAAAAAGGGGGATAGTTATTTGCTGTACAGGTTTAGAAGCTGCAGAGAAGATGAAGAAAATGGAAAGAGAGGCAGGTAGGGAAGGTCAGTAGAAGCAATCAGAAGAAAGGATGAGAAAGGAGTAAACAAAAAGTACAATGAAAGGTAAACATCAAGGAAAATAAAAGGGTTATAGCAAAAGGAGCATCAGGAAGAGAAAGGAACAGGGCAAATGAACATGACGTTAGATTGAAATTGAAATTGTCCTTGAGAGAAAAATGGCAGCATCACTCCAAACAACAATTGCTTACATTTATATGACAAGACCTGTGGTGGCCTTGTAAAGACTGAGAGGAGAAGGCAAAAAGTGTGTAAGATGATGAAGGGAGCAGCAAGACAGAAGAAGACAAGAGAAAAGAAATAGATTAAAACAAAAGTAAAGATGAATCAAAGATGAAGTGAGGATGGAAAATGGGATGAAAGAGAAGATGATTAGACAGAAACAAAGAGGTGAGAGAAAGGAAAAGAGGGATAAACAAAGGTAGCGTTTTAGAGAGAGTGGGAGGCATGACAGAGGAACAGGGGGAGGAGAGAGAGGAAAGCACAAGGATACACAAGGAGAGAGAAACCGACAGAGAGTGAAATGAAAGAGAGAAATGGGAGAGTAGGTGGGAGACGAGGGAAAAGGGGAGATGTGAGGTAGGATGCAAAGATGAAAGAGCCAAAAAGAGAGAGTGAGGGAGGAGAGACAGGGGGTGAAACTGTCGGGAAGAGAGCAAGCAAAGTGCCAAACAGATAAATAACCAGCTTACTGGGATTACCAAGTGACTGACACACAATTTGCCAGAGCCAATATGACGTGGCAGTGATAGCTCTTAACCCATATAAACCTGAAACCGGTCCAAGATGTCCTGTGGTATTTACTGTTGTCACTGCATCCTGCTTGTGTTTGTGTGTCTGCGTGTGGGTGTGTGCACATGCCTGTTTATCCACATAAACAACACATGAGCAAACACACACTGACATCAGGATACCTACAGATTTCACAAAGACACTTAAAGAGCTGTAAAATTCTACTAGAGTTGAATATGTGACGTGTTTAATTGTTGATATAATTAGTGTGCAGCTAGAAAATAATGATAGTATGAAAATAAAGCCAAGTTCTGTATAAATGTAAAATGAAATGTTAAGATGTCTTTTTTTTTTTTTACATGATTTCCCTTATTTGTTATGAGCAATGTCATATTTTCAGGACCCACAGATATCTGATACCTACATGAATGTTTAGCTCATAGCTGATGTAACGCTTCAGATCAGCGTACCTGATTCATTAAGTTAACAGTAAACACGTACATTCACAACATCTACATTGTACACACACTTACTCACATTTTACCCTCTAATGAACTTCACCAACAAACAAAAACCTACAATAGCAGAGGAGAGGTGGGGGGGAGGGAGAGAGAGATGGGGAGGAAGAGATGATGAGAGAGACAGACACAGTGAGAGAGAGTAAAAGGAGGCGGTCCGAACATAAGGAAGGGCCTATAATTGGAAAGATGTGAAAAATGAAGTGTCAGTTTGGTCAATACAGGGCAAAGGTCACAGAAGCAGGAGCCAAAACTCGGCACAGAGCACGCTCATTAGCGCAACCAATCAGATCGTGCCTGGCTGCCCCAGACCATTAGTCATCAGAGGTACACGGACAGACACAATATGTCGCTTTGTCCTCCTCTATTTTCCTAAAATTCACTCTTTTATTGCCCTCAAGTCCCTCTTCATATCATCAGTTTCTTCATCTGTTTTTTTTTTTCTCCAGAAACTCACCTATCAGATCCTCCGCTCTGCTGTCTCTCCACTAGTCAGAGCATGAGTATGAATGGGAGGGAGGGAGGGAAGGAGGGAGAGAATATGAGCACACAAGGCACAGGATAAAAAGGATGACACAGAGTATGAGACAGACAGAGACAAAGAGGGACAGGGAGAATGTGGTGACTATATAAACGACTGCTCGCTGGAGTGGAAGACATGGCGGCCCTCTTTGCTCCCACCCAGGCTCTGCCTCCTGGCACTGGCAACCCTGCAAACTGCTCGCCTTGACATCGCCTTCAATAATATATGAAGTTGCTTTTTTGCCTACAGTTTATTTGCAACGCTCACCCACAACCACCAGCTCCTTCTCCCACTGCTGCCTGACACACACACACATTCTTAGAATGCATACACACCAGCAGAGGCAGAGCTGTGAGGTTAAACACCAACAATGATATTATGTACAGTATGAACACAGAACCAAGTAAACACAATGTCAAACAGTAAACCTAATCATTTTATACATTTCATTCATTCTTATACAGCTTCTGTTCTGAGTAATTTACCAAACTTTTAGAAAGGGCAGCAATCGCCAAACGCTTTAACATCATCATTAGGCTGTACAAACACATCAGTTTTTACAGATGGTGAAAATCAGTCACTTATTTAGCTTATATATTGTTTGTTTCTTGCAAAACAAAACCTTCATGATGCAGATATTTCCACAGATTCACACTGGAGCAACACATAGTCAAGAAGAAAAGCCTCTCTACTGACAGCATTCATGTACTTCACCATGTCTATTATACCAACGTGTCCCTGAGCAAAACTCTGATTCCAACATCAGTCTTGTTCAGCTGATCATGACCCCTGTTACTCTCTGTGGGTTACTACTAATAAGCTCCTGCAACCTCCTGTAAAGCCCTTCTCCTCTGCAAACAGCCTAATGTAGGCTATCCAATCTCATCTGACCTCATAAATACATTGTTTACTACATGCTGGATGTTTGATATGCAGTGTAATATGCAGAGCTTTGGACATGTACACTGTGTCCCTGTACTTCCTTTCATCTCCAACAGATAAATACAGAAGGCAGAAGAAAAAACAACATTATCTCTTACCTTGTTCGCTGCTGTTGTCGCCACTGTGCGATGTGTGCCCGCCGCTGGATGGTCCCGGTGTGCCCCCAGAGCGCGTGGATGCTGTGTCGTCATGATCTCTGTTCCAGGACGTCTGTTAAAGGAAAAGGGACCGGAGAGGGAAAAAGGGTCAGTCAGTTCATCCTCCATCAGCTCCTGGTATCTTCACCCTGGTCTTAATTAGTTGCATTGATTTTGTTTACAAACGTTACGCATATGTGCATATTTTATTACCTTATTGTGTAGAAATGACACGTGCAAAAAGTCACAAATAAACACATACACTCCAAAATAAATTCATCATTTGCAGACTCTCGGTATAGTCACGCTGTGTGTGTATGTGTGTGTGTGTGTGTGTCCATGCAATAATTTTATGGAATGGGGATTATTGAAGAGAAAGGCCCAGACGAATACCAAGTGAACATACTGTATTAGTTCCCAGCTTTCTGAGGCATGCAATCCACGGCTGCCTCCATTTGGCTCAAACCACTAGCAGATGAAAATACAAAACAGCTACAACTTAAGATAGGCCGCAACAAGCGCCAGAGAGTGATGTCATCCAAGCAGAGCAGACCCAAGTAGGAGACAGAGAGAGAGGTAAATAACTTCAACTATTGCTACATAAGTGTAAATCCTTTGTTTTGTCCAAAAATGAAACAAAAAAACGGATGACCAATCCAGTAATGCTGACTTTGTTTCATTTTCAGAATTTCAGAGCCAAGATGGAGATGCAATGTAACCAAATAAGCAAAAGGAAACTTGAACTCCTTCAAAACAAAACTAACACATGACAAACTCGACTAGAGTTGACATAAATAAAACATCTGCCAAATGCATGACTAGAGTTACAGGTATTTATATTTTTAAACATACAATGACTAGACAAAACCAGTTGGGTTCTGGTTTTCTGGACAGCAGGTTATGTTGGGGAAGTGCAGAACAGTGCAGAACAGTGCTGTACATTGTAGAATAAGGAACAAATAGTCCAGACAGAAAGATAAAAAGCACACAAATGCATATATACACACACACACACAAACCAAAGTAATGTGACACATGTAGGTTGACAGATGTCTCTCTCTCTCTCTCTCTCTCTCTCTCTCTCATTCACACACACTGCATGCCACTAGCCCAAACCACAAATTTTGTGCTGCATGAATATTAAAGTTTGTGCAACATACATACTGCACAGCTTCCAAAAACACACACACCAACATAACTCACACACTGCCCCATGGAGAGATGTTATGTATGACTGAACCTGAGCCAGATGTTACCTCTTATCTCTTAGTGCCTCTAAAAGGCAACATTAGTAGCGAGGACAGGAGAGAAAAGAGACTTCAAAATAGAAGGAAATGGAATCTAATGTCTTATCTTGTGCAGCAAGGTATCACAAACAAACACACAGCGAACAAAACAGACACACACTTGCTGAAGTCTCCTGTGACACCTGTGTGAGCTATCTTTGCTCTGTCAAATCAAATGAAGCAGATATCAAGGGGCAATGTGGTGTTTGCGATGCGCTTTTAGGGCTACATGACGAAATGAGCGATAGAAATGCACCTAGAGAAAGAGACGAGTGAGAGGAGAGGAGAGGAACACACTGAAAAACAACTGGTTTCAATCGGGACACTATGTGTGGCACTGCCTCTCCAAGAATTGTTTTGAGCTCAGTTTAGTATTAAAAAAAAAGTAGACATTTAATTCATGACACAGGGTTTGTTTTAAACAAAATGCACATGAAATAAAAATAACAGAAAAGAATATACAAGTCAGCAAATTCAACACATTTGGATTATATTAAAGCCTGTTTGATGTTCCTTGGCTATGAAATTATAATCCAGTGCTTACATGGACGATATAATCGTTGTTTTCCAAATTAGGCTTTAAGGCTTTACAGAAAAGAGGAAAAGTTACAGCACAAAGGCATGACTAGGATAGCGATTGGGAAGATAAACGTTGATTTACACAGTGATAAGATAGTAAGAGGATCTTTTTTCCTCTCTTACAAATTTCTTTTTTTTTTTGCTGACTATAGAACACTGAAAAATGAAACACCCATGCATGACCGAGTAACTCCAGAAAACATCAGAAGTGAGGTAATCCAGACCACATGCTCAGCACGCAAACAGTTAACACAAGCATTGCCAGCTCCTCTAAAAGTGCAGCTTTTAAAAATGAGCAGAACTTGTTTATTCAGAGCCCTACAAAAAAGAATAGTACAGTACCCTCGGGAACATCGTACAGCAAGTATTAAAAAACCCAAGAGCCCCAGCTTACAGAGAGGATATATTTTTTTCATTTTCTTTTTGTTTTAATTCTGTAACAAATTCCACTTGAAAATATAATTAGAAAGTGGTGGGGGAAATGGCAAACTATTGCATTAGCTGTAATTGAACAAAAGAGCGCTTTGCCTGCTGGGAGGTGGCCGCTGAGGCCCCATGGGAAAGGGGGTGGAGCTCAGACAGGGCCTGGTGGCATCTCCGCGGGGACGGAGAGTTTATTTATAATCACAGGCCGCCTTTGGACTGAACAGGCCCGGCACTGATCTAACACGCAATTAATACACACACGGCTGAGATCACACACACACACACACACACACACACACACACAGAAATACATACCAGTACACAGAGGCCACACAGTCTGTACACACATACACAGATACCAGCACAGGTTTGGGTCATTTTACTTCTACACATAAACTCAAATAAATACTTTTCATCTACCTTCTGCAAACACCTGATTCAACATTTTTTTCCACTCATTTGCCATTTAAAAAAAGACCACACCTCGAACCGCAAAACACACAGCGTCAAAAATAACACACACCCTGTGCCAACATGACTGCAGCACACAATGAAGAGGCCCACCTTAGAATTATGGGATATGTAAATTCACAAGATGAATAGATGCATAAACAGAAAGCTCGAGGAAAGAGAGAAAGAGGGTTGTCCTTGTGCACACACAGCTCCACACTTGATTTATTCTGTGCCCCCTTAATGAGCCGCCATGGATTTTCTCCCTGTCTCCCCTTATGTCTCCGTCTCTCTCACTCGCTCTCTAGCGCAGGATGTAGATTAATTCAATGCTTAATTGTTTAGTAAATTCAATTTTCCACATTCTATTCTGTCTAGGTTTAGCTAAACTTCTTAAATCTGCCGCGCCAAGCCCAGGGAACCCTGTTTGAGAGCCATACATACCTTTTTCTCTCTTTTTTTCATTTTTTTTCATTACCATTTTTCTTCCCTCCACCACTCTAATTCGCCATGAAAAGATTTTCCTTGCTGGAAATTCTGATTCCGCTATGATCGGTGAGGCATTCCAATCCAGTGCATTCTCATTGTGCCGCATCTAAGATGCGAGGGGGGCTTCCCTTTCTCGCTGTGCCAGGCCCCATATCATACAAGCGCTCATGCAAGAAATGTTGCCTTGCCAATTCATTTGCAATAATAAAGAAAATGGTTAAGGTTGTTGTGCTTTGCCCCCCACCCTCAGCTCTTTCCTCTTCTCTGAAATATCTTTTTGTGATGATATGGATATTTACTTTTCACTCTGTGCCAGTGAGCGTGCAGGAATAATCATATGTGCATACTTAACAGCATAGACATAAATATCCAAATAACCCCCCCACACATACAATCTTCAGTGGTGGTACATCTGAATCAAAGATGACAGTCGCGCTACTCCATCCCCCAGAATGCTTTGGTACATCTGTTCTCTGTGGTTGTTTTCTTTAACACCATTTCTGACCTTTGCAACAGCTCTGCTTCCTCAAGTTGAAATCTGCGAGAATGCCATGTGTTGCAGCAGCAAGATGGCCTGCAATAACTCGGGACACATTCTCCTACTCAGCTGAATGCTGCTGAGGAAGCTGTTAGTGAAAGGCACTGAAAGGCCAACTATTGTAAATTCTTGTTTACTTTGGTTTCCACTGTGACTAGATAAAGCAGGATCTGCCTCTCTGATAACCGGCCAGGCAAGTGTTCGCCCAACTACCTCTGCTTTCTCTGCTCTCTCCTCCCCTCGCTGCAATATTAGTGCTTCCAAAATGAAAAGAGGGGTGATAATGGTATGCGCGGTGCAAAAAAGAAAGTGAGAGAGCAAAAGACCCCCTCCCATTTTATTCTGCACTCCCCTTCCTCCCCAACTCTTCACAATAGACAAAGAAAGAAGAAATAACCTTATAATTGCTGAAGGGGGTGAGGGAGAAAACTGGATTTGGTCTCTTGAGTAAGTAAAGTATGCTACATTGAATAGCCGTCAGGTACTCTTCAATCGGCTTTTTAAAACTGGTGGGTTAACCTCATAGAGACAAGCAAAGATAATTACATGTTTGAGATAATTACCAGAGCTTTCAAAGTCCATTTAGACGACACTCGCAGAAAGTGACAAACTGATTCTGCCACTGTTTCTGTCGGTGGCCTCTTCCTCTTCAGCTCTAACTACAGAATCCTTGTTTACTTTGTGTGAGCTGAAGTCCAAACAAAAACATTAACTCCAGTGCTCTCCCCTCCATGCTATCTAACCCCAAACAAAGCATATTTCTTTTGTCAGTTGTGAATGAAAAGGCGGTCGTAATTTCTTAATGACATGTTTTGCTGTGGTTCCTACATTAGCCTAGCATTGCTTGACTTGCAGCCGCTGCGCTGGGATGTTCTCGGTGGATCCCTTGGAGACGGGCTGTTTGTGATGGTGGCCATTGTCAGAGGCTCGCAGGGGGTTAAGGGGGAGAGGAACTTTCCATTAGCTAAGTACACATGTGTTAAGCCAGGTTATTGTTTACTTAGCCAAAGAAACCACAGCAGACCGTAGGGACAGACATGGCCGCCCATCATAAGTAACACGAGACACAAGCCAAGAACTTTATTTGCAAAAGGGATCTTGTGGCTATCACAAAAGAGTTTGTGTCCCACAATGCAACTTCACTAAACACTAGCTGTCTCTAATGATGCAGCACTTACAAATAAAATGTGTTAGAAATAAAATAATGTGGTGCATATATACACATGGGTAAATGTCTGCTAAAGAAGTATTTAAGTTTTTATATAAGCATCGCCTAATGTTCCTATTCTTTGAAGTCACTCTGGCCTTGATTTGCTTAATCAGAATCACCCCTACTTGCTATTCCACCACAATAATGAAGAGGCTAAGAAACACACAAGTCACGTGGTCGCCTCTTTGTATCACTTGTTGAATCCTTAACAGCCGCCCTGCATTCACTCCCCATTGGAAAAAAGGGGAGTTCAGGGGAGGGGAGGGAGGTGGAGGTTTAGAGGGGGGTGGG
>JAPSES010000097.1:2256486-2267507 GCA_029822895.1 Maxillicosta whitleyi | reverse complement strand
GTGGGGGGGTGAGTGGGGGTCAAACCTCTCCTCTATTCAACTACAAAAGCTGCTATTACCAACAATCACCACGAAGATTCAAAAGTTTGTATTAAGACCAGCAGCGTGCCACTGTAGGAGAGAGAGGGAAAGAAAGAAAAGAGGAGAGAGAGTGTGTGTGCGCCTGGTAAGTCGGGTGTAACTCGATCCATACTTCAACGAGAAGCGGATAGATTAGCGATAGTGGTGTACTGATTAGGAAAATAGTGGCTGACCCCGGCAGTCAAGGTTTCCATTGAGTTAGGAGAGAGGGGCAGGGGTCACTCTTTGACCGCTACAGTTACCTAAACCAACACTGCTGGGTCTCACTGACCTGGAAACCAGCACTTGTATGGTATAACAGTGCCAATTGTTGAGAAAAGATACTGCGATAGCACTATCAAGAGCAAATTCTTACACAGTGACCACAACATTAAACTCACACAAGCTGGTTTGTTTAGGCAAGATTGTGATAGGCACAAGCAAAACAGCAACAGATCCAAAACATATAGAAGTTAGTTTTGATTGACTGCAGTCTGTTTCACATTCTTTTAACATGAATTTAACAGCAAAAATCACACTTTCAAAATGATAGCTGCACAAAGGCTTTCTACAATAAAAATACCACTCCACTAAATTAACTCAACAGATCATCTGCTGAGCGAGCATTCATAATAATTTAAGACCCTCTCACATCCACAAAAAGTCATGCAGAGAATATTTTTAAGGGAAATTTCAATTATTTCCAGCCCCACTTCAGCTTGCATGGCTCAATCAAATAGAGAAGCTCTTGAGAGTTGGAGTGAGTCCTCAGCACTATTAGTAGTGTTCTGCTCTACAGCAGAGAGCCCGGGCCCTCTGAGTTCATTAGCAAATTGCTTTACCCCTCCCTGTACTCTCTGTGCAATTAAAGGCAACTGTGCAAATGACGTACAGCGGCGTGGAAACACTTCCCGCTTCTTCATTGCTCAGGCCTGATTTTGGGGGTAACGTGTTACAGACACATGGGCATTGCAATCAGAAAAGCAACTGCAGTCACATTTCCACAACAACAAGAAAGTGAAGCAGTTCTCTAACAGACATAATGGTATTTAATGTGGACACATGTTTTCTATGTTAAAAGTCTCTGTAAAATTAAGTTTCTAATCATATATTCATATACACTCAAAGCAGAACATATATATATATATATATATATATGTGTGTGTGTGTGTGTGTTAAAAAAAATGGGGTAACTAAAAATGTGTTTCCTGAGTGAAAAATGAGGCAAATGTGGTAGTAGACTCTCTAGGGAGAGGCAGAGAAAGGGTTAAGAAAGTCCAACTGGTGCTAACCAGTCACTCCACTCACATAGCACCTGAGGGGGGTGCTGCATTTATCAGGCCGGTCTGAACACACACACATATGAACACACACACACGCACACACATACACGTCTGGACAGATGCATGCATGGAGCTCATGCACATTTGTACGCACACACACAAAGTACGTTCACATACAAATGTACATACACACACAAGGGTAAGCCCAAACTGGCTGAGCTGCATTCACAAGCCAGAGCAGAGCCTCTCTGACTTTTTCACCTCTCAGCTCTGCTTTCTTTTCAAAGGGGCGCCCAACGTCCCACTATACTCGCCTGCATAGGCAGGCTAACAAAACAATTGCAAAATGTAAAGACATGTAAAGAATATTCAGAATATTACTGTCATGACGCAAGGGTGCATAATGCAGCAGGAAAGTCAGCTCTGTCGGATTGTTCAGTTTAATAAATTCAAAGTATTTTTTTTTCTCTTGACATTTTTTTTCTCCTCTGCTACAGTCGCCTCACTGGAATAAATTGGTTTATGAATAAATGAGCCTGCTTTCTCCGTCTTGTTAACATTGTTCTTTTGTGCAAATTCTCAGCATTTTTTTCCAGTCCACTTCAACTTTATGCCCGAGGGCATATATTAAAAATACATATGGAAAGAGATAATGCACACACAACGCAAATTCGTTAAGGATGTCACTGCCTAACAACTGCAGATAAGATGTCACACAAAAATAGCCCACAAAATTCAAAAAAATATATATTCAGCCGCAAGTAAGTCATGAAGAGCATTGCCATTAGATTGACAATATAAGTATTCAGCAGTGAGAGGCATGCACCCTGTGCCTCTGCCTGTTTGGATATGCCCATTTACACACAGCCTGCTGCTGTGGACAGTCTGCATGTTATCCTACTGGAGCATCAGCCCATCCCTCTGTATTACACATCTGTCAAAAGTTTTCCATGTGTTTTAATACAGGCTGTCTCTTCAAGTCATTTATATTATTCTGTCAAATCAATGTAAACATAAGCTTGTGTGCTTTTGCCCTGAATTAGCTATATATGTAGGAAGTATCACTTTTATTAAAATAGGCCATGTCTCCATCTTACAGTCAATTAAAGATCCGCATCAATGCCCCAAGCACAACATAATTTTCTTCATATACCTAAAACCCCAAGGGTTTTTAACACACTCTATTTCCATATCTACATACCATAAGGCTTGATTCTATGTCTTGACCTGTCTATAAAAAACTTTCTGACAACTGAATCCCTGGAGAATACAAGGATCCTTTCAAAGAGACACTTAAATGCACAAGTGGCGCCTGTGTTATTTAATTCTGTTTCTGGATTAAATGAAGTATTATCTTCCGGGTGATCTTTCTCATTTCCATAATCAGACGTAAGGGCCGAGAATGAAGGAGTGCATGCGCGGTGTGGTGCGGTGGGGGTCTTCCCAGTCGGGCCCCAGTCCGCTCCCTGTCCTGCCATTCAGCCCCGAACATAAAAGCTAGTGTGTGTGTGTGTGTGTGTGTGTGTGTGTGTGTGTGTGTGTGTGTGTGTGTGTGTGTGTGTGTGTGTGTGTGTGTGTTTCTCTCTGGAGCCCTCCACTCAGACCAGCCACTCAACCATATGGAAGTCCGCGGATTTAAATTATTTAGCCTAATCGCTTCATTACTTTTTATGTGGGACTATCCAGCTAATCCCTTTAATTTGGACCTTTGATTTTTTTCCCCCCTCATCGGTGTCCCAGGGTTATAGACTGCACGTCACCAAGCAATTCTTTAAAACTCTGAGATAGTTTAACTTTATAAAACATGGCTTCATACCCCGCAACCCTATCTCATCCACAAATGAATCGTACCATTAATGGCCGAAAATCCAGATTTGCATAAATCTAATCATCGTGGCTGTTATCATTATTTAACTGCAGTGTATGGACCATTAGGGTCATGCCTGTGCGCACACTACAATGTCCCCGGAGTGCCAACAGTCAGTGGAGCACATAATGAAGGCTGTGGTTATCTCTGATATCTGCACAAAAGGAAACACTCCCTAATCTACCTTTAATACCCGCTGCTTCTATAGCTTGCAAAAATAAACCGTCTTATTGGCGCTGAATCTCTGCGCTGTGAGCGAGGGGAAGGGGGGTCTCGATAAGCAATGTGCACTCATGTCTAAGGAAAAATACTGACAAGACGCGTAATGAACCGTGAACTCCACTGGAGAAACCAAGGCACCTAAACCACAGTCTCCTTCCCATCCTGCTGTTCTCTCGTGGGCTAAACAACACAGAAGCTGATAACGCTCCGCTTTTGGATGAAAAAGACACAGAGGAAAGAGGGAGAAGCTCTAAATTAAAATCGACATGAAACAGGTCAAGTTTATGCCGATGCTTTTTCGAGCTAATCTTACCAGGTCGGTGCTGGGATCAAGTCTTAATGGGCCAATAATAGCAACATTATTCAGATTTTTTTTTTTTTTTCCATTCCGATAGATGGAATGTAAAACGGCCTTAATCATATGCAAATAACAGCGCAGAGGAGTAGTGACCCAGAATAGCTGAATAGCCAGCAGGGAGAACACACACACACACACACACACACACCCTCTCACACACACATTTATACACAAACACAGAGGGACTGAGAAAGATGTACCTGATCAAGGGCCACCGATGATCTTGTGATTTCCTCGCTGTCTGATTTGGATCCGCCCTCTCTGTCGTCTATGACCAAGTCGATGGGCATCTTGCCTTTCAAGCAACTGATGTACCGGTGACAGAAATTATCACACAGCTCGTGTACCTACAAAGAGAGCAGGCGGAAGCGTCACACACTCACCCAAAAGGGATATGATCACACAAGCAATGACATGTGTGTAACCACATCACCGCCCCAACACACAAACACGCGTGTATCCAAACCTTTGACATTGAAAGTGAGAGTTTAAACGCAGCTTTGCAAACCTGGCCCAGTGTCTTCTTGCATCTAAAATATTTAAGAATTAATGTCACAAAATATTAATCCTGTGATCCCGAATTCTACTTCATAAAGTTTTGTTAAATATTACTTGGGCTCCTCTTGGCTGAGGTGTGCCCACTTTACGCACAAGGCTGCCGTGCGCTGCATCCATGCGCCATGTGATTTTAACTTTATTTTCTCCTCTGAAAATAGAGATATCGTCGAAAATTGACAGTGACAAGAGGGCTCAGGGGCTACAACGCACTCAACACCCGTGTTAAATTCATCATCGGTGCCCCGGGTAGTGGCCATTAGAGAAGAGTGACCCGCTTGACTGACATTTAAGGTAAACTGTTTAATTTCGTCTACTTATTACATTATCACTAGCCCACGCGCCACATCTCATCGCTTGAGAAACCAAAAAATACAAAACACATACAGAAACCACTGTAATGAGCCTTAAAATGTGTTTTCTAAATATTTTATAGCTGCGTGTTAAAAAAAAAAAAAAAAAAAACTTACTGCGTCTTTAATTACTGCTATTAAACTCAAGACATAACATGAAACATAACCAAGTATTAAAAATAAACTTTAATGAAATTTCAGAATATTAAAGTTTGTATGGGTGAAGTTAAAGGTGAGCACACATGCAACTGTAATCAATCTGATATGGACACAAATCAGAGTTTTACACCCACCACTCCTCCTATCCACAGATGGCTGCCTGGGGCCTTTTGCCCTCCGCAAAGAATCGTTTCTAAAACCCGCAAAGTTCGGCTATATGTTTCACCTTGCATGCAATTTCTGCCAGCATTAAACTTCATTAGAACATGCGGCGAGATTTGGGCACAGAGATATCCGTTCCAGTTGTAACAGCTTGCGTCGTGATTAAACGTGGAAGAGAAATGGCCCCATGATTGATTTTGACGCTAATTATAACCGACTCGCAAAAATACATTTATGCAAATACAGCCCATAGGTCTGAAGTGGCACAGTGGCCAGAAAAGGCGAGAGAATATTACCTTCTCCAGCTCCAGAAGATGAAATCGTAAAACTTGGATGGCTTGAATCATCTGAAAAATTAAAATAACAATAAAAAATGAGTTCCTCACATCTCTTGATATTAAACAGGCACGTTTTTCTCAATACAACTAACTGCAGACGGGGAAAATATTCATATGAATGGATTTTATGTGGAACTGATATTAAACTTGGACGTTATTGCAATATGGAGAGCAGGCATCCAGTACAGACTGGAGCTGTAATAAGGCTCAGAGTCAGGGATCTATAACTAGTCGTGAGGAAAACGCTCCTCTGATAACACAATGAAAAGTCCAAAAGTGAAAACCATGAAAAGAATAACTTTCCGTGCAGAGTTCAAAGGTTTGTGACAGCTGTCTAACAGCGGCCCTTTATGTGGAGATACAACCGGGGGCCATCATGATATCAAACAGCCCAAAAAGAGGAACAGCACCTCCAATTCTGCATTAACTTTTCAGCGCCACATGGCTCTGACATAGATGTGGATGTGAAGAATCATGCAAACAACAGATGATATGGATGAATATTAAGCATTCGGAAAGGAATTTATAGTTTCTGATATGAAAATGGAATGTAACGTGATACGTAATGTTATCTTACCAGATTATCCAATTCTGGATTCGATGAAAATAAGGGCTTTTCTGCCCGAATCTAAAAGCAAGAGCGGGGAAATTCTTAACAACATTGCATTAAACAAATACGTTTATTACTTTGGTCGTTTTTAACTTTAAAAACAACAGCTCATCAAATTTAAAAATATCGACAATAAAAGCCATACATAAATAATGCAACATTTTGTTAATAATCCCACTTTAATGTGCAACAAACAGACGCCAAATGAAAATATTTTAATAGTTTATGATTTACTTTCAGTGTTGTCAAACTGCAAAATAAGCTTAAAGCAGAGGAGTCAGCGCTCCTGAACCACTTTGGACATGCAGGAAAGAACTCAGCCAGCCCGAGCATGTAGATTAAAAAAGTCAAACTTTCCTGACCTGTTTTGCAAACACTGCTATGTCTTCATTGAAAGATTCCGATGAACAGACGTCTCCTCCTGCCACCCCGGGCTCTCTGGGGGTGCAAGTCGCTAATTCACATTTCTCAAAAATCAGTGCAAGCAAAGGGAACAGGGGGTGCCTGGGAACACACACAATAGCAAATGTCACCAGAGAGAACAGCGCCGGGGTCAAGACTACTCCAGGCTAGATTTAGCCAGCCATGCTACTCTTCAACAACTCGCCCATGGGGACTGCTGCTGCAGCCTATGCTATTATATTATGCAGAGGCTCGGAGAAAGGCTGCAAACAGCGGGCAGACTTCTGTGATTAAATCTAGGCGCGCCTAATAGCATAAAAGCTTTAGAGTCAGTCAAACAATTTCGTGCACAGGTTTCTTTCTACATCACAGGCGTGTGTGTGTGTGGAAAAACTACACGGCTTTACGCAGTTAAGTGTATGCATATTTGTTGATCATTTATTGTTTACGATCCATTAGATTAAATGCGTGCACCCTGGTAAAGGTCTGGGGATAATACAGCTCCCAAAGCTGTGTCACTGTGGCGGAAGAAAACTACTGTTACTGGCACATTTAACCACCGTAAAAACATTCTGCTTACAGATTTTAATTAACTGCCATAAATTAATAAATGACATGCAAACGTAGAGTTTCCTGTTTAATATGATATATTTTTAATTTGTGGAAATCTTGGCACATTAAGCACAATTAATTAAATGAATTTCTTCGAAAGAGAAAATGTAATTATTTGGCCCATAATAATAATTAAAAAAAATAATGCAATACAAAAACCAAGCAAGTTAAATTCTACATAATGAATTAAAACCGAATATTTTTTTTTAAAACACTAGTTTACTTGGTCTGACAGTGATTCTTAAAAGTCACAACGCATTTTGTCAACATGTATTTTGGAGTAAAAGTGCCAACGCCATAACTGCCCGGGATACAGACAGTGGAAAACACAAAACGCCTGTATTTCTTTTAACACCTCTACTATTTGTTCAGTTGTCAGCCCAGCAGAGAGGCGTGTTGAACATTAGTGTCTATAAAAGAATAAAACAGTGCAGAGAAAAAAGAAAAACAAAAAATAACGTGCAGCCTTTTTCTCTTTCTGTGCGCCTCCACCAGTATTTTCAGCTCCGGGTTTTTGCACTGACGCGTCACCGGGATGCCGGTCTGTCCCGGGAATTAAGCCGGTGCTGGAAACGGTCTTTACACCCACTAACCCTCCCCTCATGGCCTGGAAGCGTGTCTGACCTCCAGAGAGTGAGTTTCCCCCCACGGACGGCAGACTTGCACCTACCCGTATATAGCGTCTTTATCTCTTTTGAGAGCGTCGTTAACGGAGGAGCCCATACTGGGGGGCATGGTGTTGGTGTGGGCAGTGTGCGGGTACTGGTGCGAGTGCAGCTGGGGCCCGTGGTTGAGGTGCACCGCCTGCATGGACCGGGCGCCGTGTGGGTCTCCGTACATGGTGGTCGGGATGCCCACACCGTCCATCCCGTAGTGGGGCAAGTCTTCGTACTGCACACAACAAACACGCGGATCCAAAGTGAATTTACAAGCACAGGCAAATCACTAAAGTCACGTAAAAACACAAGCCAACAAAGTCCTCAAAGTTACTCAAAGTGGAAGAACTAAGACTCGAGGTGTTTTCTTTAAAACATTCACATAAGGGGAAAAATGTTAAACGTGGACAAAATATTTTTCAGAACATTTTTTTCCCCTGAACAAGAGGAACGAGTTGCTTCTTTTTTTACTGTCTTTTTTAAAATTATTCTGACTCTTGTAAAAACTTAAAAAACTAGACAAAAATTCACCTCGAGGGTTTTCACCGCTTATTTGCAACTTCTTTAACAGTATATTACGCGGAGAAGCTGAATAGTTTTATCACACACTATCTACTGCATAATAAATTACTTTAAATAAATATAAATTATCGATTATATGCAAACAACTTGGAAACTTGTAAAAACGAGCTAAACTTAACGTGGCTCGGTCATTATTGTCATTACTAAGGCAGTGTGTGGGTTTTAAAGCATCGACCTGCTGTCTGGTGTTTTCAGTAAGTGTAAAAACAAATGTCTTACACTCGTTAGTTGCAGTGTTTTCTAATTTTAAAGGCTCATAACTGTGGAGCATGTTATTACCCATCAGGCACACTGTGATTAGTACATGCAACAAATGCAAGTCAGTGACTGTTTGGGTTTTTTTTTTTTTTTTTTTTTTTTTTTAAGACAACGTCAAAAGAAAGTGAATATTCGAACTTTTGCATGTATCAGTTTAGAGTTAAATAATACTGTGCTGTTTACATTAGAGCCAACTCTGGCTTTGTCAAAACTCTAAAAAACCTACACTCGGATGTGAAGAGTGAATAAAATCTTTATTTGAGAGATTCTTCTTTAACAGATTAACAAGAGTCTTGAATTATTGATAGTGTTCCCTGAAAGTGCCAAAGTAGTGCGATGGTGGGGGGAGGTGGAGGGGGGGTAAAAAGCATTATCACTTAAAGCCGAACATTTCGACCCTAAAGGAAAGGAGGTGCAAACCCCAGCGTGGTGCAGCTCCGGTGCCAAACTAAGGAGCTAAATGTGTCCAGTGTGCCCCCCAACATCCATGTTTACTACCCATGTTAAGATTCCAGCCTCTGTTATGAAGCAGTTATGAAGTGGATGAATCAAAGCGTTTGTCATCACCTCATTACTTAAAACTGCTTCTGTGGCATTATGCTAATATCGCACGTTTTAGCGCATTTTGCAAAGTAAAACTACTACGCGGCGGTGTGAAAGTGATGGTTGAAATAAGGATTTTGTTTGTACATAAACGCATCGCTCAATATAAAATTCTGACGATTAGTCGGTGCAAATGTGGAGATTTGTTTTGCCTTTATGCCCTCCCCCATTTCGCTTCCAGTAACTGGCCTGTCATAACTAATCTAAAAAACACAGCCGATGTGAGATCTGATCACGCTTCCAATGTCCCTCAGCGGGCCGGTTTATGGAGCAAACCAGAGCGGCCGTGCGTAATACCGTGCCAAAAGACGGCAAACACGAAAATGTGTCTCCATGTGTCAGGAAGACGACAGAAACTTTCGCCGCGAGCGTGTGTCCGTGCGGGTGTGTGTGTGTCATTAAGCCACGTTACAGTGCAGGATTGCATTCAAGCACAGTATACTTGGAGAAACTTTTTAGAGGGGATTGCCCTACGTACCCGTTGCGCCATAACCCTCCTCACTCCCTGGTCGTCCCTTCAGTTTAGATAAATCCCCTCTGAGGCCAGGGTGGAGACAAAATGAAGAAAGAAAATCCAAGTAAATGGGAAGATGTTTCAGCCAAAATCCCGTATGCCTTTTTTCCACGGAACGGTGGAGCCAGCCCCCGCTCTCTGTGCAAGTTTAGCCCAGGCGCGGCGAATAGGTCCTCGGCTATCCTCGGAGCAGCGGCGCCAGGCTGCTTTTCCAAAACCAGTGTGAAAATAAAATAGCCCCTCAAACAAAACTGGCGACTCTCATGGCTTTTTGCCACTTCGCCTGTCAGTCAAAACGCGAGGGCTTGTCAAAAGTACCGGATGAATGATGGTCCGACGCGCGTCTCCACGGGATCGGCACCACCTAAATGTTAATGGTCACAATCACAGTTAAAAAATGAAGCAGCTCTCCTCTCGTTTTCTTTGATCACTCTCGGCTCCCGGCTTGATTTTCTTATGCAAAAGCGTCTAGAGGAGATCAAGAGGAGGTGGGGTGATAATTCTGGCTTAGGCTTTCTTAAAGGAGCCACGATCGATGCTGTGCGTGTGTGCGTATATGTGTGTATATGTGTCTGTATGTGTGTGAGTGCGTGTGTATGCGTGAGCCGCCTGCCCGTTTGTGTACAATGGATGTGTGTGTTGAGCTGAGGAGGAGCGGAGGATCTGGACCAGACTGCTGAAACCCGGAAGTAGTGGTGGCCATAACAGGTCGCGTCTTACACAACGCACCGGGCTGCAGCAAGTCGTGCAGAGAGGAGGGGGGGTGGGAGGACCCTGCGAGCCCAGCCAGCCGCACTGCGAGCTGGAACAACACAGGGATAAACACGGAACATCTACCTAAGACTACAGCTCCAGGTCTCACTCCACTCATCCACACTTAAAGTGCATTTGTTTTTTTCTGGCCGCACTAGTTTGAAAGCACTAAAAACCTCTGCACCGTCAGTATCCACTTCTGCGCGTACTGAACCGGTTCACAACTTTGCTGTCAGACGAAGTCAGGTATGATGTCAAAGGGCTCAAAGGTCCCAAGTGAAGCCTGATGAGAAAGTCAAATATGTACATGAGCTTCATGTAGTTTATTCATTACTTTATTTATTGATTTTCCGTCAGCTGTTAAAGTTCCACGTTTATACGTGTTGGTGGTGCTTTGACAGACAGTTTGTCCTCGGACTATTATTAACATTCTATCTGCATGTTTGCATGATTTTCTTATTGTTGAAACTAAACAATCCAGTCTTGCAGGTTCTGAGGCCTTTAGCAACTACTTATCAACCCCTAAAGAATGTTTTGTTTTTTGTTTTTTCTGGCTGAAAGTGTACTAATGTGCATGTAGTGTATGAATGGGGACAGTTCCTAAATGTCAAAGGTTTTACTTTTGATAATAGAAATGTTAACATTCATATTCTGCACTGTTTGCATCTACCCCC
>JAPSES010000097.1:2223930-2248066 GCA_029822895.1 Maxillicosta whitleyi | reverse complement strand
AAATCATACATGTGAACGTGTGAGCGCAAGACCTGTAAGTGATGAACGGCTTGGTACGAAGGAGTGAACAAACCTTACTGATGCAGCTCATACATTTTGAAAGATATAGAATAGAATAGAATGTGGTTTTGTTTTTGTGAACTTGTTGCTTGACAAATTTATCTAAATGGAACAACAGAGTAGAACAGAATAGAATAGAATAAAACAGAATAGAGTAAAATAAAATAGAACAGAATAGAATAGAAAGTGTTTTGTTTTTTTGTGAATTTGTTGCTTGATAAATTTACCCAAATGGAACATAGGAGAGTAGAATAGAATAGAACATGATAGAATAGAATAGAATAGAATATAGAATAATTTGCCAACTCCTTTTGACCTTTGCCTGTACTAATTCGCTTTTCCTACCTGCACAGACATAAACTGTCATCTAGTGGTAATTTACTGGCAGTTTGGGTTCATTTCCAAACAGGGTCGACATCATAGGACTACATGTAAACATTAAAGGGATTGACCTTTCACCTATTGGGCACTAGAAAAGAGTCACATGTCTGAGTCCATTATGGATCACATACAATCTCCCAAACACATTCAGGCAGGTAAATTGTATGTGCACATATTCTGGGATGCAGGAACCCAAACACTACTCAAGAGTAGCACAGGTAAACGTCTCCATTGATATTGGAATGACCACATGTCCGTCAAAGAGCGCTCATGGAATCTCCCACCATGGACACGCTGCTACAAACACAGTCAGGCCTGTCTGAGAGCCACTCTACAGCTGACAACATCAGTGCAACCTGATCTGGCTTAATAAAGGCCCTTACCTGCATTTACTGCTCCGTTAAAACACCCTGTTGTTGTTCTACCAATTCACCACAGTATAATTGCACTGAGGCTGCATATGGTCCTCATCTAGTGCCCAGCACAAGATAAAAGCCAACAGGCCGTGTGTGCACCACGCAGGGGAGAGGTTTGTGTGTGGATGTGCGTCCATACATGAGAATTTTTTCTACATGTGTGTGTGTGTGTGTGTATGTAAGCATTTTAGGGCAAATTGGACTCAACATAACTCAGGGGATAGTTAGGAAAACTGCATGATGTCATCGTTACTGTGCTGTAAATGCAGTTGATTTAGCTTTGAGGATTTCACCATACAGCAGGCCTCTGACATATGCACCGTGGCTGGTGCACAGATTCCAGCTCAACATCCAAGCTTTGAAGTATTTACTGAAACCCAGCGACGTGTTCACACAGCGGGTCAGGTTAGTCCCATAATCAGTCACTTATTGTGTGTCTTTTACGACTTTTAATTTAACAAGATGTGAGAAAGCTACTGGAGAGTAATTAAAACCTCAAAATTAAACATCGTCTGGTTGTTTGGAAGGGATAGTAGGTCAGTCCCATCTTTAGCTGACAAAACTGTACCACTTACTGCATAGAGATAAGGTCTAGTATATTTTTCTAAATTAGAAACTTCAGGCGGCACTCTGGGAAGAAAGTAAATAAACTAAATAAACAGCTCAATAACTGGATTAAGACTGACAGGAGATTGGCTTGTGGACAACCTCACAGTACCTCCTTCGTGCTAACGCCAGTGCTTTTGCCTGCTCTGCCCAGTCAGGTTTATAAAAGTCAGCCGGATTAGAGCCCAGCTGGGGCTCAGTAAACCAACACTCGGCCCTCAGACTCACACCAGCATACATGACTTCCCAAACAAATCTTGACGTCTACCCCACCCGCCTTTATTTTGGGTTTTCCATCGTTCTCCATTCCTCGCAGCCGTGACTAACATTGCATCTTGCATGTGCAAACTGTATCAACGCACACACAAATACAAAACCAACACCAAAACAACACAAAACACTCTGCTCCAAATTAAAATACCAAGGCTTATTGAGCAATACTCTTCTAATGGTTTCATCCTCCAATGGTTTTATCTTTGTTGCACACATAAACACACATGCAGCCTCTCAGCCTCAACCAAACGGAGCTGCTCTCCTCTCTTCTTACGTAAGCTGGCAGAAAATCTCCTAAATCCCTCTCTTTTGCCGTTGTTGTGTTGCGTCTCGCCTGGCGCTCCCTCTCGAAAAGCATCTGAGACCAGGGCAATTAGAACCTGAGTAGGGCCTTGGAGCATCAGAGCATTTAGCATAGAGGCTAATAAGGCTGAATATCCACACAAAAAAAACCCAAAACCCCCAGATCTATTGGCAGTGCACTGCTGAATGTGATTTGATAGAAGTGAATTATATCAAATTGCTTCAACATGTTTGATTTTCACAGTGTGATCAAAAATGTAATTATTCAAGCACTGATAAGGGGCTCTGTTATGTTATAAAAATGTGTGTAAGATTTAAGGCAGCCAATACAGCCCCCCAATGTCTGTCCTAAAAAGCACGTTAAGGTCTCCTGTATATTTGCCAGTTAAAAATTAAATGATGAACTTTGGAATTCAACAACTTCTTGATCTTTGGTGCAGTTTTCTCAGGTGAACAAGTTTGTCAGATAACTAAAAGGGAAAACAGTTGGAAGAAACCTTTCAAGTGTTACAAAAGACCCCGAGTGTATGCAAGAGACAATGGGAGGAAAGGTCATAAAGAAAGGAGGAGAGGGAAAGAGGGAGTGAACAAGGCAAGAAAAAGCCAAAAAAAAGAGAGAGAAAGAAAGAGCAGTGGAAGGTTGCTGCTAATTCTTCCATATCTAAGCTTCTTTGCAGAAACTCCCTTTGTCTTCCAAGTCCCAGTCATTAGAGCCTAATCCTATCAACCAGGGGCTAATCTGAGGGCAGAGGGTTCAGCCCCCTCAGCTCCACAGGCCAACACACACTGAAATATACCCACACACACACGCACACATACACACACAGGTACACATACGAGCACACACACACAAACACAGGAATGCTCTCAGGTGTATGCAGAAAAATGCAAATGTCTCGACTTTAAAAATGCAAAAAAAATACGTGTACAGCAGACACACACTCTTCGACAGACACACTCACTCCTCCGTTATAACACGTCAAGTTTTAGAAAGCTAATTAAATACAAATGATTACAGCATTACACAAAATCAATCATTAAAAAACTTCTAGTGAAAACTTCTAGGGTTTTGTGATCATTCTTTTATGTCTGTGCGTGTGTGTGTGTCTGTGTGTGTGTGTGTGTGATGGGAGTTGGGGGGCATAATTTTCCCACACATTCCAGGAGAGCCTCTCCCCCTGCCATCATCATTCTCCTCTTTATTTCAGTGCTGACTATGCCCAAGATTAGTTATTGATCAGCAGGGATATAAATTATTCTAAAGTGAAAGCCCAACAACACAGTCATTATAGATCGACTATTGACCAGCTCCGATATATCATTCCATTTCCACTGCACTGCACCCCTGCCACCGGCCGAAGAAATGCTCAAATAATGAGATGGGGGATTTTTATGACTTGGGCACACTCTGCGTGACCTTTTGGGGAAGGGAGATGGATCGCATCAGCACCAAGTTCTCAAATGTGACGCCATTTGGAGAGTTCGGCCAAAATGACCTGGGAAATTAAGACAGAGACAGGTTTCGATGGAGATGAATGACCAGCAGGAGAGGTTATCTGAGGTTATGTCCCCTTTTCAAGTCACTGATTAAATATAAAGCGATTGCTACAAAATTAACCTTTCACCACAGAGAAACAGCTTGTTTTAAGGTCCTGATTGACTGAAGAAAATTAATAAAAATATGTGATTTACTGATTCAAATTAAAGGTTAAATGAATAATCCACTAGCAGGTTGCAGTCCTGCTACTCAGTATAAAGTTTGACCTTTTATAGCCTGAAAACACAGCTCTTATTATTCATATTAATAATGTCATCACACTGAAGGATACGTTCACAGTGGACCGTTCTGTACCGCTTACAAATATAGAGATACTTTTATGGTGATTTCCAAAGGATTTTTTTCTCTACATCCAATCTTTCCTAAGTTATTTATTACCATATATCACAATATTAACCTGTGCATTTTACATATTTCTGTGAAAATCAGGTATTTATTTACATTTAATTCACAACTCATACAGATGTTCAGAAAATCTCACTGTAATTTCAATGGCTGTTACATTAAAACAGACAAAATTGAAGCACAAGAGACATTTTCAGCAAAATATATCATTACCTGAACATAAAAACCAGTGTCACCATTGCCATTTGTCAAATTACATGGGTTTTACTGGTAAATCAATGTTGCAGAAGATGACGGTGTTTCCATGTTCACCGCAGAGTCTCTGAATGTATCATGTTGCTGAGAAGCTGATCAATTAAATTTTACCTGAATTATTTCAATTTATTAATAAGACTAGTTGTTCAAAGGATATTGATAGATAGATCAGTGGATGCTTGGTCACTGGTGGGTTTTTAGGTCTAATTTGAGGGCTAATAAGAACATCTATAAATCCCCATAACCAAGTTGTGTTTTTGGTCTGTATAAAACTGACTTCACATAAAAGTTCACATAGAACATTTGCTATGTAGTTTTTCATATTTTATTCTTTAATATGCATGTGTCTCTGGGAGCAGATGCATGATTATTTATATTCAACTTAAAACTGGTGTAAACAGTGTAAAACAACCCTTGCTTCCCTGTTGTTCCGACACAGTTTGTTTTGTTGTTTCTTTGTGCAGACTTGAGAGGAGGTGGAGATGGGCTGGTACAAATGGGGGATTTTATCCACGGAGGTGTCAGAGAGTTTAGCAAAGTGTAAAATACTTAAAGCATCAGGGCAACACAATCCTCTGCTGGTCACAGTATAAATCACCATATATTCTTATTGGCCTAAGCCCTTGTTATGAGTAAATACATCCACAGGCAAGAGAGGCTGGCAAGGTTCATGGGAGATTCATCCAGCAATAGCGGAGGGAAAGTCACTGTGTGTGCTTGTGTGTACATGTGTGTGTGCACCACATACCGCTTAGGGAGGCTAAGGAGAGGATAAGGAGATCAGCAGAGGGGGAATATCACGCCTCTTAAGCATGTATACACTTTCTAACTTTTACTTTTTCACCCAAAACCTAAATAAATCTCAACTCATCTAAGCATGATAGACTTCTCTCACCCTGCTGTATTTTCCACTAAATAACCAAACCTTCCTCATTTACAGACTTTGACTCAGCCACAGTGTCCCCGTCTGACAAATTTCAAAGAAAACTAAATATGTTTAACAACTGTGAATTATTTCCAATCAGCAATGCTTGTTTACAACATTTCCGACCCACTGTGTTGGAAACCCACACTGTGCATTAACCCAAAACCACCAAACATCAAGTCATTTTCCATCGCCAGCCCAAATTATTTACTGCTTTCAGTTCCTTGTCTATTTAATGGATGAATTCAGTTAACAGACAGAAGGGGGGAGGAGAGGAGTGTGAAGGGATGAAGGGAAGGAGGGAGGAGAGAGAGAGAAAAACAGTTTCATATTTCTGTAAGCCTCAAACTTTTGGCAAACAGAAGAAAAGAGAACTTGGCCTTAATTCCATCTCACACTGGCATTTGTGCATTTTAAGTTCTCGGGGGCTGCTCTGGCGGATGGCCTGAGCCCGTAAATTGGATATTAGGGGGCGATATAAAGGAGCCTGTGTGTGCTCCCGTCCCGGGGAATTATTGCCTCCAATATCCCTGCGTATGCGTCTAGGGCTTCCGAAGCCAGGCCAGATAGATCCTCATCTCATAAGGGGGCCAAGACTATATCCATCGCTCCTTAACTTTTATGAAGCTCCCAAGCTCTACAATGGGATTTGCCAGGGTGTCTTTTCCCTTATCCAAGAGGGGGGGGGGTGTGACAATGCAGATATAGCTGCATTCTTCGGGCTCCAAAGCTCCGACCTCCTATTTGAATACAAGCATTCCAAATTGTAAAGTGGCATTCTTCTCTTTCTCTGTGAAGCCAGCTCTGTGGCGAGATTTCTCGGCGGTTTTAGAAATGCTTTTTCTTTTTTTTTTTTTTGCTCCCTTCTCCATCTTTTCTCCCCGACTCTCACTGTTTTTCTGCATGCATGCCACTGTGTCGGCTAAGTAAATTCTTTCATGCATCTTTTTTTTTTTTGGTGTTTTTGTTTGTTTTTTTTAAACATATTCCACCTCTCGCTCCCCATCTCTGTGCAGCTGAAACTCTTGATTAGCTCTTTCTCTTTCTTTAAGTCCCTCTCTCCTACGAAGGGCTTCACCGACTACCCCCCTCCTCTCGCCTTGCCCTTGTGCCCCCACCTCCACTCCCCTCTTCCCTTGGGTAATCCTAAGAAGGGGCAACACCATCAGAGGGTGTGAAATTAAATACATTACAGCATTGCGGATTAAAGTGTTTCATAGGCAGTTGCTCATCCACATCAAACTTTAGCTTTTTAAAGCCTAACATTTGATCTAGGTTAGAAACCGAGGCCAGAGGAAGGGATTGGGACACTTGTGGGCCCCAGAGAGCAGTGAGACCCACACTCACGAGAGGAAAGGACAGTGTTTAGAGGCAGACTGAGGGAAAGCAGACAGTGGCTGAAGTATTATCCAGTTGTCAGTATAGGGAGAAAAAAATCAAATGAAGTGAAGTTGCAGGTTAAAAGAGGACTTGGACTAAAACTTTACAGCATTTACTGGAAGTGCCCACATACAGGAAAATAAAGCAGTTGTGTGTTCTGTTTCACAAGGCGTATATAAAAGGATAGCGTAATCTGGGAATTACTGCTTGCACACAAACTGTTCTTAACCAATGCAAATCCAGGTAGTCATACCTCTTTTAAATGTAATAAAGTTAATGTGCCATTTCCAAGTTAATGAGAATTACTCACATCATCCATCACATCACCACAGTCTGGGCCACACATGGCTGCCATCACACAGTGGACCAACGCTTGTTGCACCAATTTCTCCAAATTCTTATTTTGAAGAAAAGATCAGCTTTCTATTCTGGCCAACTCACTGACATTTTAAGGAAAGGTTGTACTTACATTAATAAAACATCATTTCAGCAACACAGTCTTTACAAAATCACTGTAATATCAGTGCTAGTATTCTTTCTGCTGATGGTTTGGTACTATGCAGGTTTCACGACAGCATGAAAATGTTTGTTGACACTATTTTCACTCTGATTATGTGATAATATTAGCTCATGTTCTATAAAATAAAGCTTTAACAATATAAGTGTTTCAAGCTATGAAAAGAAAATGTAAGACAGTAAGACAAAAGAAAAAAATTTTAGACATTTCTGTATTCAATTAAGACATAAATGAATAAGTCACCCATGTCCAAAATCACTACAACTTAGTGAAAAAAGTAGATGGTTATGATAGTTTTCAAGAAAAATAGTGGCAGAAAAGGAAGTACATCAAACAGAAAAAGTGGAATCCCATCCATGAAATTCATGGATGCCTCAGTTAATTTGACACTGATTTGTTCATTACAGCTCCTCTGAATATCTGCCTCAGACCAAGAAATTGCTGTGCTCAAATTTCATTTGCACAATATGACAGACTGTATGAGGAATATTTACCAGCTCATTCTGACTATATTTCTCCGCATTAAATGTGTTAAATGTAACCTAATGTTTACCAAATATTAAATTTCACCAAAGAAACTGGAACTAACTCAATTCAGATCTAAATTTAAGATAAATCAAGCACTTTTTGGTTTAACACTTAAATGAACACAAATGATTTTGGAATGCGTAGTGTAACTTCTTCTGTGCCCTACTTTGGGTACCTGACCAACCAGATGGTGGTCTGTGAGATCTTCCTGGTGATGAGGTCAGATGTGAAAGGAAGCAAGTCCAGCTGGGATCGGTCCCTTTCTCTCTCTTTCTCCTTATTCCACTCCTATTCTAATGAGTCTCCGGGGACATTGGCTCTCACTTAATCCACTCATCTATTTTGACTTCCTTTGCTTGAGAACAGTAACCTCAGAGCTCCGGTAAAGGTCATGTTCTGTCAGCTTTGTTCAGTGACATCTATTGATGCAGCCCCTACGCACAAACACTGAGTTAGATTTTAAAGCCGACAAAGCTTTGGCATCAAACACCAAAAAATACAAAGCAGTTTGTCGTTATATTAGTAACAGAGAAAAAAATAGAACAAAATCATGTCCAAATTAGTATAACGGAGTGCACAGACAGAAGAGAAACCAACACAGCTGTTAGTGAGACTAAACAAAACAACTACTTAAAGATCTAACACAGGCAACAGAAACATCTGTTGGTGGCTAGACATAGCAACATTTTATGAGAGGCTTCGAGCAGGATAAGGTGGCAAATGCTACTCAGAGTGAAATTAACTCCATTATTATGTGCAATATCATAGAAGTGTTTGCAGCTTTGAAACTGAGAATCCTTGTTTTTCTTAAAAAATGTGGTATTTTTTTCTTTTCAACAGTTAAACCCAAGCTGCAACTAATATATGCTATTCTTCTCAGGCAAAATAAAAGCTTGAAAGTTTGAAAAAGAAACAGTTTACTGGTTTGTAAAATGACACACACCTAGAGATCTACACAGCACTGATCTTATTTTCCTGTATCGTGTGTGGGAATTAAAGACATCTATGGTATTAGTTTTTACAAACAGTTTTATATGTCAAAATTAGCATCAGATAAATGCAAAGCCACTACTGTATTAATGTTTGACTCATTCTGAGACTCATTTATTAAAGCTATGAAATTGAGAAAGAGTCATAAAATATTTTTTAAGAATGAAAAACCAGTTAAAGATGTTAAGATTTCCCCTAAAATGGACTCATTATAAAGCTCCCATCTCCCTGTCATAATCTGAAAAACAGAGAATACCTGCCCCAAGAGCAATCTAAGAATATCACCTACTTATCTGAGCATGAATGACCAAAATGACACACGCTGAGTTCCCAATGTAGCTAACCTGACAGATGTATTTACATCTCCACCTTGACGAATGAGGGGGGGTCTTTGTGTAGAGGGTGACTGAAACATCTAGGTTGATGCTCCTGTCATCGTACATCCAGTGTACGAACAAGCTTTTGCCAGCAACAAGTCAATCATCCTCGCCGCTCCTCGGGTAAACACTGAAAGAGCTGCCACGCGCTAACCAGCCCGCACGCCAGGACACTCACTGACAATAACACCAGATGAAAAACAGATTAATAAAGAGTGAAAGAGGAGTGAAATAAAGATAAACACAAACAGAAAAGAAGAGCAGTCAGAGGTGGTTGGTGGGGAGGGGAGGGGGGGTTAAGAATGCTGGCTGGCTGTGTCTCTTTGGTGAAATCTAAATGAGAGTGTATAATATGGGCCCTTCATAGGATTGATCCAGAACATTCCCCCCTTCACTGGGCTTTTCTTCCTGCTCAAATTGAGGGATTACCCCAGGAGGAAGTGCTTTGATTAGGCACAATAGGCATCTATCCTCTGTTGATTTGTGGGATTGAGGAGGCAAATCCCTGACAAAAAGCTGATACAGAGAGCGAGGGCGCTGGATGATGCCTGACTAAAAGGTACGGGGGTGTAGGATAGTTCCACAGAGAAACAGCCGCGGATGGCCTCTTCCAAAAAATGTTTGGCAAACAGTGAAAAAGAAAGAATCAAGGTTGGGTCAGAGGTCACATGTGAAGGAGGGGGAGGGGGATGTGTTATGAAGTTCAGTGTGAACCACAATGGAGTGGAAAAAAAATTAAATAGAGATGCAGACTCTTCAGTCACTGACACAAACAGCTGCTTCAGCAGGTTTTGTTGAAGCTGTTCTCAAACTTTCAGTTTTACAGTCACACAAAAGACTTCTCTGTACAGCAAAGAAAAAGAAAATTACACAAATGTCATGGCATCACAGAAAAATGAAGCCCAAAAATCACATATAAAAGAGGCAAATGTTTAAGTTTTTGCTGAATAACAATGGCATGGTTCACTTGTGTCTGTTTCATTAGTTTTAAAGTTAAAAAAAAATAAATAAATTGGAAGCTGTTTTCACTGATAAAACTTCAAAATTCAAAGACAAACCAAATAACAATAGTAGTAAAACTTCACAGACATGGACAATTCCATTGATTTCCTTGATAACTAACAATTTTTTAACTTTAAAGTACTTCTCTAATGTTTTTTGGACAAAAGCAGCTACAAGGTCAAATGGACCAGCCGCTTCTACAAACCATTTACCTCAGTTCCTCATTGAAAGTCTCTAATCCTCTCTTTCTCTGTGGTTACTGTTACAGGGGACCATGGACGGTCCCTGGGCCCGTCAGGCAGGCCTGTTATCCCAAATAAATCAGGAGCTCTTCTAAACACCACTGTTATCCAGTTTCCGTGGGGACTGGAACTACAAGGCCCAGACAAACGTGGGCTGGGTGGGAGTGTTGGGCGGGGGATTTTTGTCGGATTTACACATATACGATTTCAGAGTTTCAACTAAGTTCGCCCTCCCCAAGGCCAGAGTCCAGGCAAAAAGGGGCTGCCAGCATTGCCAGTGTCAGCTCAGATGGCATGTGTGACGCCCAAAGGTGCAGTCGTGGCCACACACGACACTAAATAAGAGTCTAACATGAGGTGTCAAAGTGGGCGTGTTGTACCTGGACTGAAACTACAACTACTGTGAACTAAAAGAAGAAAAGTTCAAAGGAGGGGGGGTTCTAATTTAAATTCTTCAGTCCGGTCTCTGGGATTTGGTTTAATGAGCTGAGAAGCAGGGGTAGACAGCTGACTCCTGATCTCTGTGTGTGTGTATCTCAGTTTGTGTGTTTGCGTGCACACTTATTAGAGGAGTTTTCCCACCACTGAGCCCCAGTGTGCACGTTTGCAAGTTTGGTTTGCCAGACTACTGTGGCCCTGCACGCATGCACATGCACGCACACGCACACACACACACACACACACACACACACACACACACACATACACACTTTCTCTTTTCTCTGAAGCCTCTCCAGTACTGGAGACTCACACACACACACACACACTGTAAAAAGTCCAGAGGTTTGCCAAACTGCAGCAGACTGGGTTTCCACTTAGAAGCCACAACTCTCCCTCCCTGTCACTGCTGCCACTGAAACTGGTCAAAGCTGGCTGTTTTCAAGGCTCCAAAGCTGTTGGCAGAAGCTGTTGGCAGCCTTGTATCCTTTTATTTTTCATTTCTCTTTATGTCTGCCTTTCTGTAGAAGAATGTGTGTGTGTGTTTATACAGTATAAATGTGTGTTGCATTCACTCAAACAAGTGGCATCTAAAATATGGAACAGCAAGCCCTAACACAAGCCCTGGCTAACTGACACTTTACACGTCACGCTAATCCGTCCTGTGTATTCATGCTTGTGACATGACGTTGGGGAAAAGTCACCATTTCTCCAGGGTTTGACACAGCATCAGCAGCCTTCAGCCAGCGCCTTTCCTTCTCCTGTTGTTCTGTTTTTCCACACACGTCATTACCCTGAAGGAAATGATGCTGTAGGCCTTCTGCTCTCTGGCAGAGAAGACAGACCTGGAAAAATAAGTAAGATGCAGGAGGGGAACCTTGGCTTATGACATGCTCACTTTTATCTATACATCACATGCTATTAAAGCCTCAATACTTGATATTCTGAAACGTCATGTTTGATAGAAATATTGGCACAGACATGGACTTAATGAGTCAATATAAAAGCTAAAATACATATTGACAATGTGAGTATTGTTTCTTGGTTATTGTAATTCTATTTACAGGTGATTTTAAAAAGTTAAACCAATGAATGTAACATGATTAAATGTGTTCCTGTCCTCAGATGACTTATTGCTTGGACTAACAACATCCGAAATGTAAAGCCCTACATAAACATTGGGTAAGCTACATGTTGTCAATATTTGGCCTGTGAAATTTGCAGCCTTGTTAGGGAGGGTGACAGAGAGGACCAGCTCTGGCAGACAGAGCCGAATATGACACTAGTGTTAATCTCTAACCCTGCAGGGGAAGCAGGCATACAGAGGGATTCTATTACATCTTTCATTGGGCCCCAGCGGGCCCCATCCTGAACAGAGGGATTACTGAGGGCTCTAGCAGTCACTTAGGCATACACTGCCCCCGACCAAAAATCCACAATCCACCTCTGACATCATCAACTGGGGACAGCTCTGAGGAGGAGTGCGTGTCGGCAGGAAAGCAGCCTCACACTGATTTACAAGAGGCAAACAATTAGACTTCAATTTTTCTTTTTTTCAAATAAACCGGCTGTGGATCATTATTTGTTAATGAACACCAATTGAGTGAAATGAAACTTATCATCAGCAGATGTGATGGCTGAGGCCGGGACAGTGGCACACCGCCCAGAAGTGGGCCGATGTGGGTGGAGGGATGGCAGTGTAGTGAGTTTGTAAAAGAAAACACCAGAACAGAGGAGGGAGCAAAGGAAAAACCTGAAAGGCTAGAATGAGAATGAGAGTGATGCATTTGTATGGAAGTGTGTGAGTGCAGCAGAGAAGTAAAGCAAAGAAGACACAAGAAGAAAAAGAGAGTTAGCTGTTGGCAGGAACAGCTGCCTGTATGTCTGTGCTTCACACTGAACATGAAGCTTCTACCACATGACAGTGTGTATGAGTGTTCCTGTATGCTCTGCCATCCATGTTCTGTCGTGTGCGAGATAGATAGCACAGATAAAAACGACAGCTCTATTGAACTGCTCTGTTGTGCACCTGTCTAGCAGTATTTCTTTCTGGCCTTATTCTCCTGGATTCCACCGTGATTACCCAGCAACATGCCGCTTCGCTGAGACATCAGCCTGCAATTTACATCCAAATTAGAATCAGATGAATAAGAAACAGCTCTTTTCTTTTCTTGTCTTCTGGCCATACCTCTCTTCCTCTAGGCCTCCATTTTCCTTTTCTCTTTCTTTCTGACCATATTGAAGCCAAGTTAGCACAAATGCGACATGACTTCCACTGAAAGCACGCTGGATGTCTTTATCAAAACAGCTCTCTGAAGTGGGCTAGTGCCTAAGTTTGGAGGGGGTTCAGTAGAGAAGAAAACATTGATCTGATTCACATCGGAGTTCCTGTGAGACCACTAAACTCAAGTACAAGAACGACATTGATTAAACACTTGAAAATAGAAGGAAAACACCTAAAACTAAGTCACACAAAAAATCCTTTAAATTCAATGTTTAAGACTAATTTTGAACCTTTTTAAAACATATCTCAAGCCCTTCTTGTGGCAACATATTTGCAAAAGATTAAAAATATGACAAACTGGTGCTGAATGGTAACCATAAACAGAGATTATAAGATCCTGTGTATTGTATAAAGGAATGTTGATCAGCATTTATTATTAGATCCATACCAACTGACTTGTTTATCATCTGCATGTGCATTTCAGTGACTGTCAAGTGACTGTTTGTGCAGCAGCTCCTTTTTGGATGGAGCTCCTCGCCTTCCTTCAGACTCCACATCAACATGTTTGCTCTCCTGGCAGTGGAAGAGTCTGAGGGGACATGCACTGCAAGGCTGTATGACTGGTGGGCCAAGAGATCAGAGAGACACAAACATATGTTCACTGGCAGCCTTGAACCCTGGAGACAGAGACTGGCAACCTTTTAACCCCAGCACACTCACTCAAATATACACTCACATACAGTACAACCGCAATTAACCTTAAAAGTATATGGAATTCATGTGTATAAAATAAACACTTGAGTAAAACCACACAGAGATCAAGATGCACGCACAAACACTTTCATGCTTCAGTGCAGGTGCACATCATGCACACAAATGCAGGCAAAACACACACACACACACACACACACACACACACATGCACACACATACTGGTTCTCACACAGTCCCGTCCAGCAAGCGATATTTTGTGTTATTCATGAGGGAGAAAATATTCAAATAATCATGAGCTTCTGCTTCTGTGCAAACACTGTTTCACTGGTCCATACTGCAACAAGAGAGAAAAAAATATTCTTCTCCCTGTTACACCTTGATTTGACTGGATACATTTCTTTTTTAATCACTGTTTATTCCCTCATTAAGTGTGAAATAAATTCCAGAAATGAAACTAAAACCAACCAGGGAGTTACAAAAGTGATAAACATTATACTATGTCATAATAAATAAGGAGAAATCAAGAAGAAATGACACACTTCAGTTCAGTTAAGTCGAGTGCGCAAATCTTGTTAAGTTTGTTTATGTCATTTTCAGTATTCAAATATTGTCGTTCATGATCTGCTCTTGGTTTTCATACATCGTCAGGAAAAATCTTTCCTTACTGTTGACTTTGAACTTTATATAATGAGGTTATTTTGGTTCATAGGTCATATTATGATGCAGGGAGTTATGTAAATGGAATTGCATATAAAAGTCACATAAAAATTATAGCGTAATCTGTATTTTGTTCCTGAAACCATCAATGAAATTCTAATCATATTACAGTTATCAGTCATAATGTTCATGATTACAAAGGTTTTTACATGATTGGATTATTTTTGGTAAACACTGACCACACTAAGGTCGGAAAGTCGTGTATATTTACCATCTGAAATCAGAAAAGGGCTTTAATGTGTAGAAAAAAGTGTGTATTGCCAAGATTATAACATCTTAGGAAAGTAATTATATTAGTTACATTATTTGATAAAGTATTACAAATGATAACATCACTATTAGATTCTAAACAGAGTTACTAGTAATCTTTAACCTGTTACATTTTTAACCTAATGTTCCCAGCACCGCAAGTCACACACTGAAAAAACATGTAACACATGAGCGTAGATGATAATATTTTTCAGGTGTAGTATTATTGTACTGCATGTGTGTCCCATAACAAGAAGATAAAGTACGAATACATTACAGTGAAATGAAATATCATAGATATTTTATACATTCCTGCGAGTAAATTTGGTTATCAGCAGCTCACACATATGAAGTCTAACAACATTTTCACCAGATTGTTTTACCGCTATATGAAGTGCACATCATCCATTCACTAAAGCACAGTGTCTTCAAGTGTCAAAGTGTCACTCACCCCTCTTCCCACCACAGTGACTAAAACAAACTGGCTCAGCGGACCTCGTCTTTGTTCTTCCTGTGTTAGCTGTCTATCATTTTGATTGGCAGACAAGTGTCAGAGTGAGAGAATGTCACAAGAAGCTGGGAAGAGAGCAAAAGCCACGGCGGCGATCTCAATATTTCATCTCGACCCCCGAAGAAGGGCTGCGCGCTCTCATAGTTTAAATTCTAATCGTGTTAGGCCACAGGGGCATGTCATTTAGAAAGCCTGCCTCGGACTCCTCATTCCTCTGCTTCCCTCTCTGGCCCAAACAAATTATTAGGAGATTCCATTATTTCTCCATTATGCATATGTGTTTGTGTGTGTCTGGGCGCTACAGGCCGAGGAGAAAGAGCATGAGTAAATAGGCTTGGTTGAACTCATCAAGGGCCAATACATCTGGCCCTGGACACAGCTGGGGTTCTCAGGGGTCCTCAAATTGGTTGTCATTATGGCCACGATGGCAGTGTTTTGCCTCTACTAATGTCTCAGTCAGACTAATCTGTGTGCGAAAAATGCTGCCATCATATTTTTCAGTCACTTCTTCTACAGCTACATAGAAAAACATAGTTCCTTTGGGTAGAAGACAAGTTCCACTAGGATGCATAGCAAAATCAGAACCTTACTAAGAAAAACACATTCTCCTCTCTACCTCCTCCATGTACTTAGAATCAACATTTGCTCTTCCTCTTAAAAACACTCACTTCACTTCTCACAGGACTGGATTTAGTGATATTCAGTTCTAATTTTATATAACTTATTCTGTACATATCAAACAGTACTAGAGTAGTCCCACATGACAGAAATATTAGTGGAGTCTTAATTGCCCATTTATCCACATTATTATCAATAAATTATCCAATAATCTTCATTGATAAACAATCTCAAAGACAACAAACAGCATTACACCAGTAAATGTGCACTCAGACACACACAGCAATAAAGCCTCCCTCCATGGACATCATCAGGATAGCATAAAACACATTGTACATGAGGTTTTTCCATTCATTATAAATGAGTGCAGTGGGACTTTTTCAGATCATGAAAGATATAAAGAGAATTGTACTGCATTAGGCGATAATCCATATTTCTGCCCCCGGACTGTGTGTCTCAGTTATTTTTGGCAATGTCAGCTGGCTGTTTTAATGGGCTGCATATTTATAATGTCATGGTTTTATATTTTACAGCCTCAAAAGGATTTCCTGCAGTCGCAGGGCCATAATCATGGTTAGTTCATAACTCACCAGGGATTATTGATGCACTTTCACATCAGCATAACATATCCCATTTTGTTCAGCAGATGCCACTGGCCAAAGCACCTGACAGCATCACAGGGAAATACAGTTTTAAGCACACACTGGGTGCAGAGCATCACACAGAGTTTTGACATGTCACAGATGACTTTTCACTGACTGTCACTTGATCTGTCTGTGGTTAGTTTTCCTTTGTGATGTTGATTTCTCATTTTCTCTTTGCTCTTATAGTTTGTAAGGTAATCAATTAGTGTCATTGCTGTATTGGTGCCTAAAGCTACAGATAAACTTGCCTTTTGGTCACATGTTTGCCAACAGTGTCATGAACATAATTGTTCACATATTTGCATGTGTACTAAACATGTTACTAGATTGTATAGACCTGCCACAATCACATTATCTGACTAATGAATATGGTACTTCTTGAGGAGGTTTATATTATGCTAAGTCTGTAATCAAGATAGAAAAAACCCAACAGCTCCATTGCAGATGGTATATAAGGCTCCTGGATTTAGCAGGTTGTGTTGGTAAGCATGTTTCTCCCTGCCAGTACACATAACAACACCATTATTTTCATGTGTGTATCAGGATGTCATTGATTAAATGACACCTAAGGAGTCATAGCAGAGAGGCCATCACCCATAATTGGCTTAATTAATAATAAATAACAGAATAATCCCTACAAAGACCACACACAACCTAAACCTTTGGAGAATGAAGATTACATCTTGCATATGCATATCATTAATTTCTGAGGACATACACAAACAACATGTCATACATGAAACAACTAACATGCATACATGAATGCATGGCATCATTTTGTTTCCATAATTATCCCATAGTAGCAGAGGTTCTGTGTGTTAAGATACAAAAGCATGTGACCAAAATGCAGTTTGGATCCATTAAACCAGAAACTGCAGGACAAGAGGCCGTTTTGCTCTGCTCCTACAGCACCTCCATTCAGATCTCTATGCCTCGCCTTCCAGACTGTCCCCACTTGTTACAATGTGAAGACTCCTGTCAGTAAATCAAGTCAGAGGGGATCATTTAGTCCTAATGGCTCTACTACAACTGGACCCCCTGTCTTTCCAACAACAGGCCCCTCAGCATTGCAGCCCAATGTGGCAAAATGTCACCTCTGAAATTAGCCATCAAGCGGTGGCAATTTTCCTCCTAGCTAAATTGCTAAATAAGTAGCGGGGCTGTAATAGGTAGCAATCTGGGGCTAATCTGATGAGATCATTTGGAAAACGTTGGACTGGGGGTTGAAAAGATGGGAGGAGGGCTGTGTGTGTCTGAGTGTGTGTCTATACCTGTGTGAAATACATGTATGAGGTTACATCAAAAAGACCATTTTTAGCCACACATAAAAAATGTGCATACTCGTGTGTGTGTGTGTGTGTGTGTGTGTGTGTGTGTGTGTGTGTTTGTATTATATGCACCCACAAGGATATATTTGTATATGGATGAGTGTGATCAGTGCCAAACATAATCTAAGTTTACATGGTGTCTAAGGAAACATGTGGACACAGCTGGATGGTCATGTGACCACAACAGTGTGTATAAGGAGGTAACATGTTGGAGGGGGCGGGGGGTTGCATATTATTGTCGGCGGGCACCAGATGCCAGCTGGCAGGGGCACAAAGGGAATAGACAGAGAGTGGGCTGAACAATTACTGTTATTCATCGCTGAGCCAACAGAGAAGGTCTCTGCCATTAAGAAGCGCACAGGGCTGGATTCATAGAGATACAAGTGGATTTGCAGCCAAACAAACAGGAGAAAATAGCTGTCTATCTTCCTCTAGAGGTTGACGTGTTAAACCCAGTAAGAGATACACACACATAAAATGCACAAACTCTGCCTAAACCCACATTGTCTGTCTCAGAGGAGAAGTGTCATGCAATTACACTACCAACTAAGTCTTGTGTAAATAGTACCGTATCATTATTAACTCTAACTTAAAGGAATATAATTGTAATTGCTTTATGTAACTCATACCTGAACAATGGATTTTCCTTTGTCTCAATATCTGTACAACCTAATTTTCTCCTAACCCACTTTTTCAAAGAGAACTACAGCAATTGTTATTAAGTTGAATCAGAATGGGGTCAGTACTGGAAGCAACTTGGCCCTGTGTTTAGTAATTAACATTTCACTGTGAATATCTCATTAGAGGAGACAAAGGTTGCTAATAGGAGGTTGGGATAGTGAGTACATGTAGCTAGAGTGACAAAGCCCCTCCAGTTTTAGTCTGGATGCAATCAGTCATATATCTAGTAAGAGCTTTATATTATCGGACTGGATGGTGCCATGTTTCTGCTCCTCCACAGGTTAATGGTATGCCGTGAATTCAATTTAGTGATCAATTTAAACATTTGTTAAAAAACATACAAGGATAAACTTTCATTTTATGTTATTGTCCAGAAATCCTTCAAAAAGACCCAAACATTACTTTACCCTTACTACATTTAAGGAGCTAAGCACTGCTGCTCATAGCAAATGACTCCAAAGCCCATTTAATAGGAACATTTTGTTATTTTGTGCCCCAAAATTGATCTCTAAGGCTGGTTAAATGGGCTTCAACATTATTGCATTTAACTTCAAAACTGTATAAAACAGGCAAGAATACAAAAACAAGCCATTCAGCTGAAGTTTGGAGGTTTTCTGAGCAGCCAGAAAAAGAAAAAAAAAACACACACACAGGCAAAAAGACTACCAAGAGACAGAAACCAGGCAAAAACTCATATGCTTCCAATATGGTGAAATACAATGTAGTTACATTTTACCCCCTACGAAGAACAGGAAAATGACTGTCGCTCTCACTTTCCTTAAGCCTCATCTCTTCTCCTCTTCCTATGAATCGAAGAAGACTGCACATTTGGACAGCTGCCTCTATTGGTAAAGCACCTTTTTGATCGGCCAGACCTGTTCTAGACCTCTGAGGCCTCATCTCCCTTGATAACAAGACAAAGAGGGTAAATGTGTTGATAGTGGCAGACGGTGCTGGAATTCTGGGCAAATGTGTCAAATTAGTTCTCACGTCTGGGCCTCATTCCTCTCCACCTTCCTGTGTGATCTTTTGTCCTTTCTCTCTGCTGCTCTTTACACCACAGTCATTCTATCCCTCATTCCTCCCACATGCACCTCACCATTCCTCCTGTGACCCTGTCCCGAGTTTCTCTGTCCTCTTATACTTCCATATCTACACAGGAAAAAGCATAGGGTTGAGGAAATGGGAAGAAACAAGAAAAAGTACATGTTACTACAATAGTGTTAACTCATCTCACAGATCCTCATGAAAGCCACAGGAGTCATTCTGGATTGCAGGGGAACTGAAATTGAAAACCATATTTTGTTTGTACACTGCATTTCACAAGATCTGCAGAGTTCAGCAGTCTCTCAATGAAACTCTCAAAAAGAAAGTACAACTTTTAATAGCAGAAGGGTTATACATAGTACTCAGTACTTTGTGGAAATATATATGGAAGCATAGATTTAGCAAACTAACATTTCCAATACAAAAGTCTTCCAAAGAAAATATTTGCTCTTTGCACTGAGATTGAGGCTTTTCATAAAATGCAAAGTTTAATGACAGTTAAATGACAGTGACATTTCCATCAGAGATGTCAGAGGTTTCTAAGGTATTGCAGTGCATGAGATTTAGCTGGAACCATTGTTAGTTCTTTATCTAAATAAAAGAAAGATTTTCAAGGGCCATCAATGTGCCTGTCAACGCCAATGAAATGACTTTGCAATGCTCAAAAAGCAGAAAAAAACTATTCAGCATCTTCCTCTTCTTCTCGACTCAAACACATCACACACATTAGCTGTGTGTTTGACAGTCATTATCTAAGCTATATTATGTCTCACTTTAATGGTTTTGCTCTAAAATTTCATGGTTTCAACCATAAAAAAGTTTCACACAACTCTGTCTAATGCTGCTACGAGAAACACAAAACTGGGAGATTACGTTGATGAAGATAGATAAACATAATAACTAACTAAACGATTACAATGTTTAATTGGATTAATCACAGGACTGCGGTGGATTCATTTTGATTAATCACAATTAAATATAATTCATTTATAGTTTATATTAATTGCATTTCATTTTGCATGAGAAAACAGAATCACTTAATGTGTTCATTAAACAGCTTCAACCGTTTCAACAAAACAACTCGAAACAACTTGCTCTTCAGTCATTCTGCAGATTAACTGCGTTAAAATTTTTAATCAGATGAACAATGACAATGAATTAGTCCATGTTTGTGTATTAATCTTAACAGCCATAATAATAACAAATACATCATCTTCTCTTCAAAAATCTGTTGTTTTTATCTGGTTTACTTTTAATAGTCACATCGACCTGCTGCTAAACCCAAACATCACAGCATCAGTGTAAAGAAGAGGATTTAAAATGCAATGGTCAAAGTATTAGAAAATTACACTTTCCAGTTGTTACAAATTTAGTATTACTATTCATTTTCCAGTAATTGATGTGTACACCTGCTAAATATTACTCTATCACTAAATGACAGTATCATGATGAGAAAAGTCTTCTGGTGTCGTCCTATGAGACACTAATCACTGCTTGAACCAATGGTAAAAACTGCTGAATTCTACTATAGCAGATGCTGTGTGTGGTGTGTAGCCTAGAGTATGCTGTATGTTTGTGTGCACTACCAAAGGTTAAAAAAAAAAAAAAAAAAAAGAGTATGAATGTGGGTAAATACAAGTGGGAATGTAGAAAAGTGCATTGTGTGTATGACCCTAGGACATTCTCCTGTGTGTCCTCCCAAGTTTTCCTTAGATGCGTTTCTCTCCTACTTCAGCCCTACTCCACCAAAGGCCATGTTGTAAAGCCAGGGCTCAAAGCCTCTATATGATACCATATAAAAACCTCTCAGTAAGGTCCTGTGTGCTTCCAGCGAAACCTCTGTGCAAGGTTATAGTGCTAACATGTACTGTATGCTTTACTTATGCATGAGCCACCCTTATGCCATCCGGGAATTCTGATTCTTTTCCCGTGATAAAATTTGCATGGCCTTACCCACTCCAAAGGGAGTAAATGATTTACCACTAAGGCTTACAGTATGGTAAGTAAGCAACTAATGTTAATTCAGCCTTTTTTCTCATAGGGTATCAAGTAAAGGGCACTTCTGCATTTACCCTCCTGTCCTCTTTAAAAACGTGGAGAGATTATACAAGGGTAGAGAGACGGGGAAAAGCTCTGCCATGTCACGCCACATGTCATCATATGCACTAAATATTTATATGTGATGTTTTTGTGAGGATTCGGAACTTTACTCAACATAAAAACGAACTGGATTTTTTTGTTTGTTTGTTTTCATAGAGTAGTGATAATCCCAAAATATACAACCTTGGCTCAGATAATGTGACTTGTTCATTTTAAAACCTACTGAGTGTGATTAATAAATCAGTTTTAATTGAAATTGGTTCCTTTTATACTAACAATACACATGGTCTTGTATTTTTTTGCATGTCTAAAAGGGTATGTATTCACTTATTCATTTATTTACCACCCTCAGCTGGTGCTAATGTGTTTACGAGACAACCCACCCTGATCACGACCAGGGCAGAGCAGGCCATGTGTGCTACTTACAGCCCTCCCTCACTGCATCAGAAAGCCTCAAAAATTCAAATCAACATTAAAATAGTTTTATGTGTAAGTAAGATTCAGGGAACTCCATTATTTTCCCCACTATTTGCTTGAATAATTCAGGGAAGATAGCTGAATTATGGATAAAGTGTACAGTTTGAAGAAGGGGTTCATGTGCAGCCCGGGGCTATAGCCTAGCTTTAATGATGTCTGGAGATGGTGGACGGGCGGAGGGAGAAGTCGTTAGCTTCACAGTCATTTTCTCAAGGATTAAAAACATGCTCTTAAAGCAGCAGCAGAGTGGACCTGTGAACTGAAGGGGACCGTGAGGTATGGAAGTATACAATGTGGAAAGATTTGGAGGATCTGCTGGATCATAATCTCCTCAGAGATGGTTTTACTTAGTTTGGTTTTAGTCTAGAAAGTGATTCCAGACCTGTGTGAGCAAAGAGGAGACAGAAAAAGCGCCATGCAATCAATTCATGTTCTGTTGATACAGCTAAATAATAATTGTGCTTTTAGAAGTGTGTCATGTCTCTATCTTATCTAACTTACTTTTTCTTTCTACTTAAAAGTTTATCGTGTCACAGAGTTAGGGTCCTCAAGGCAAGTGATAGAAACAACAGGCAAAAGACAAATCCAAGCTCTTTCTACTATATCAGTATTCAGGTTTTTAGTTTCACACACTTCTTAAAGGCTTTCGCATCACATATTATCCACACACAGAGAATGAGCCACCTCTTAGTTCAACTTCAACTCACTACTCCCCTGTTTAAGAGTCTGGAATCTTAAACTGGCACAGCAAGGATTTATGCTATTAGCCGGTAGCAATGACATCCAAAAACACACACTTACCCACTCACACACATAAACACCCTTCAACAGCCAGCAGGGAGTCTTCCTGTTCATACTCACTCCAACGGGGAAGCCAAGTGCAGACTACTCTCCTAATTACCCACCTTCCTCTAATTATCCAATCATAAAGCCATTAGCAGTCTCACACCATATTAACATGGTCCCGCCTACATGCCAATTTGTGCAGTGCCAACATGAAACTGGAAAGGATTTTTCTGCATATAACCTTACCAGGTGCGGTATCATGTAGGGCAAGAATGTGCTTTTCTTGGCCCCTCACAAACAAATAATAAACAGGATTTCACAGCAGCTTGGATGTTGATTTCATTTCCAAATAAGTGTGCAGCATTTTGCCAGTCCTCTTTAAATAATCCTGTGCCTACAACATGTACATCTGGAGATGGAAAGTGTGGTTTTGTGCCATTGTATAGGATTTTATATGGTAAGCATGCCTGTTTTAACGGGTGATAATTTGTTTTTCTGAAGCTGAAAATAATTATTCCATGAAGAGAGAAACAGGGTTGATGATGACTTTACCAGATGCTTCTATGCTAGGTCAGTGGCTGCACACACTCTACAGAAAAAAAGTGCTGCCATTGTACATTTTTGCAAACCAAGTGTACAAATGTTAATATAAACTGTCACTGATGGATCCATAACTTTTTTTTCCTTTAACCTGATTCGGCAGATTGACCAAATTCAGGACTTTGCAGACAGAGTGTGAAGTTTGGAGAGGAACTTCAATAAGTTTTCAGGTTTAAGGTAGTAACAGTGCTTTTGTCAGGCTTTGTGGTTTAGTTTGAACATTCCTTTTTTTTTTTTCCTGCATAAAACCAAGCCCAGATACATCTTATTCCTGCCTAAACCTAAACATAAAATAATGTAAAGCAATACTGTAAACTGAGATGTTAGTTAATCAGCAGAACAATGTATTAATACTTTGTTGACTAATGAATATATCTTTTATCGGGTGACTCCCATAATGACTTGTGTCTATTTTGTCAGACCTTTATCTGTACTGTTCTGTCCAGGGGAAGGTAAATAAAGTAATGATTTAAGTCAACATACAGCTGAGCATGAAGTGAAGTGATGAACTGCTGTGAAGTGGGACCTTTTAGCGAGCAAATAACTATTTTTGGTCATTTCAAAATACTTTAAAAGACAGTGACAGCAACAGCTACAGTGAAGACAATGAGGCAACAATCTTAGGCCCAATGTGGTCTATAGGTCTGTAAGGTCGACTTCAGCATGAACACTGAGTGTACCTGCTTTGTTAGGTACCACAAAGTAATGGTACTAATGTAAGGAATGATGAGGTAATGGTACTAATGTAATGATGAGGCAATGGTACCAATGTAATGATGAAGTAATGGTACTAATGTAATGATGAGGTAATGGTACTAATGTAATGATGAAGTAATGGTACTAA
>JAPSES010000097.1:2189825-2223830 GCA_029822895.1 Maxillicosta whitleyi | reverse complement strand
AATGATGAAGTAATGGTACTAATGTAATGATGAGGTAATGGTACTAATGTAATGATGAAGTAATGGTACTAATGTAAGGAATGATGTTCAAAGGGATAATGTGCATGTGTACAGGTGTCTGGATCAGCATTTATGTTGTTGTAATGTTCCAAAAATGAAGGTCTAATGTTGTAAAATACATATTCCTTTCACCTTACATGTGTTTTTCTCGTATTTTTTATATTTATCCATTAGATTTTCACGTTTGTTTGTTTGTTTGTTTTTTTGCCACTTAGGGGTAAGGAACCAAATATGATAATGATGCATTATGGGGGATTAGCTCAAATGGTAGAGTGCTTACTCAGTATGGTAGTGGGATTGATGCCCACATCAAACACACTCTCTGGAATGTGGGACTAATAAAAGCATGTTTTATAACTTCATTGACCTTGATTTTCTACACATATATTTATTTTTTATTTAACTTCTTTTTTTTTACTTCACAAAAGTAATAAAGTCTTATGTCCTCCAATAACACACTAAGGGTTAACAGTATATGAGATAATTAAAACCACACTATACATAACAGCAGTAATGACTATAGTGAAATACATTAATTTAGTCCTTTCCAGTACATAAAAACAATGTTTACTGTAAAAAGTTACAGTAAGCAAACATAAAAGGCTCTGCAGATGCTGACTGTTTAGACCTGGAAATGAGTTTCATTGTACCATGACATCAGACTTAAGCTGATATGTGCAGAGGGAGCAGGTCACCACTGTGGAGCATGTTGTTTTTCGACAGTATGGATCTCATTTTACAGCAGGAAGTATCCAGCATTAAGAAGAACAACAATATAAACCCTTAAACCAGTAAGATCCCAATGGTTTTAAAGAGAACTACTTCTTTATATCCTCTGTATGAGTGGATGAGAGCGGGGATTTTCACTTGGTTCATATGTAACCTCACTGATAGATGCTGCTAATGATCAGATACTGAACCTTTAAAAAACAGAGGCCTATTACACTGAATAAAGTGTGAATAAAAGTAAATCAGATTTTTAAAAAAAGGCATTTTGGGGACTGTCCCACTGTTTCAGCACTTCCAATCCAATGAAGGCAACTAGTTTTTCAACTTCATCTGTAAAATACAACACCAATAAAATCTACATAGAAGGTGCATCCTCACTAATCTATAATTGATACGTATTTGGTCCCAGTGGCATGTTGTGCAACCGAGTATCCAGATTGTTCTCTCCTTTATTCATACCCATCAGAGGCATGCCAGGTTATTGGAGGGAATGGGGCGGACGAAGAAGACACAGAGCACAGATGTTGGCGCAGCTGTAGGACTGAGGAGATGCTCAGGTTAACGGCTAGCTAGACGTGCACAGACTGTATGAGAGGGATACTGGGGTAGTAGCTGTAGTGCTACCTCATCCACCTGACTGATTTGGAGGTCAAAGCGGAGATTCAACAGCAAGAGGGGAATTGAAGCAAGATAGAGGACAAAACACAATAGACATTTAGCATCAATTCAACTAAAGAAAGTTAACATAAACTAAATTACTGAAAAGGGAATGTGGGAGGTATTTCAGTCTGACAGCTGATAAGTTCATGTGCAGCTAACGGATACAAAACATTCCACTAACAAATAAAGCTCTTATTACAGTAAATTATACTTGTTTTAACTGATAAACAAGACAAAATTGAATTGTAAATCAGTACAGCTTCTAGTTTATAAAAAGTTTAACTTATAAACTAAATCTATTGTTTTATTCATCCATTTGTTACACTGTGGGTATTGCTCAATGCAGTGACGACATCACTTTACATAATTAATGTTTATGAAAGATATTTGGAGCTGCAAACATGTAAAGTTGCCCAGTATGGATTATAAGCATTTTTTAAAAAACATTATTCTTGCTAACTTTCTATATACGTTAAAATTGTAGCACATCTCTCAGGGCGGTTAGAAATCCCAGTGGGTTCCTGAATCCTTCTTAGTCCAGAGATGTCTGGATCTGTACAGCTGATGGTCGCAGGCGATAGGTCCTGCAGTGCAGCACTTTAATAGACTCCAGCAGAAGCTTTGGCAGAGAGTCGAGCCAAGGCCGGGAATGAAACTGAGCCTGTCAACATTGGCAGAGGCACAAACAACCCACAGAAATCTGTATCACCACACAAAATGTGGAGACAAATCCATTCATTCTGCTTTCCTACAACAGCAACACCCAGCACTGGCTCCACAATGACATTGTTTTATTTGACGACTCTCTCAGTCAGTTTCTCTCTCTGTCTCCCTCTTTGCCTGAGAAAACATCCTTATTATTTGACCACACAAGCAAGGTGACAGCAAATAATGGTGCTTTGTCAAACTGATCCGTGCCCAAGGTATGGACTGACAATGGAGGATCTCAGTGTCTCGTCTTCATAAAGCCACACAGCTGTTCCTCCTCCCCTCTGTACACAATCAAACCTCTACCATTCAGTGCCACAAACCAATAAACGCTGCCTTTGTTTTAGCTTGACACCATTGTTTTGTCTTCATAAAGATTTCTCTTCTTTGGCACAGGCAGTTTTTGTTTGGCTTCCAATGAAGCTGTGTAATATTCCTTTTTCTAAACTTTCACTCATATTTGATTTTTTTTTCTCCTTTCTGGTTGCTGTGGCCTTGATTTCCATGTACACATGAACTAAAAAATATAATTTGTTGCCACATAGGAGTAAACTAAAATTATATGTTGACCAGGACTTGACCTCATCATAGGCACAAAATAAACTCATCAAGGTATAAAAACTCAAACGTCTTCTGAGTCCTCACCTCAGGGCTGTCATTACTTCTGGGACAGATACATGCAGAACATTGTGTCTGTTGTATATGTCCTGATCCTCCTCAGAACAGATGTTGGCACTGTCTTTGCTGACACTACACACACCCTGCAGTCCGCAGCCTAATAAATGGGTAATCACATCTGAAAATTTAATCTGTTTCATCTTTTAGTATAAAAGCCAAGTTTAGCCTCTGAAAGAGATGCAGAAGATATCAGACACTTCAAACTGACCTCAAAACCATGTTTTGGGTCGACTCTGTGAGACATGCAAGAACACACACAGGAAAAGAGAAATAGGGACACACCCACAAACACACACACACAGAGAGAGAGAGAGAGAGAGAGAGAGAGAGAGAGATACACAGACAATCTAAAAGTAGAATAAATGTAAAACACTTCCATATGTTCAACAACTAGTAAAATAAAATACTTGCTGTACTTGCTGTGAAATCCTCTCAGAGGCTGAGGTACCATCCAGACCTGCTGTACAGCACCCCCTGTTGACAAACACTGCCTCTGACAGGTTGAAGGGTCAGCAGGGTAACACAACACTTAATTTCAAGAAAAAAATAAATAAACAGAAAAATATGGCCACTTTAATCTGGAATTTTGACATAAGTAATAAATATAGTGTTGTTTAGTGCATTAGTAAATGTGTGTGTGTGTGTTTGTTTGTTTTACTAATTGTGTTACAAAAAGCTTTGAAATCATTACAAAGAAATGAAGCAATGAACAAAAAAAGGTCGAATAAGTATAAATATACAGATAACACACTGAACTTCCATTCATAAAGAATGTGTTTACACCAACGCAGATGACAAATGACACCATGGATTATGGCTTTAAATGACTTCAGCTGAAAAGTCACTGTTCCTCATCCCTCCCCGGCTTCATCTCCTCCTCTCCTTTCTCTCCTCTCTCTCTTTGGAGCGGTGTTGTCCCCCGTCATCTTCAGGTCATAATGTAACATGACACCGGCGGTTGCAACAAGGCCGGCCGGCCAACCCGAGCGTTTAAGACCAATGAATATCATTTGCTCCTGGTAGGTTCCCTGGCGCTTTCAGACGCTACCACCGCCAGACTGAATCAGCGTTCGCGCCTGTCATGTCTCTGACGTGACAGAACACACACGCACATAGACACATAACATAGCAAAAACACCCACACACACATTCTCTGTGCAGGCACACACAGAAGTACACCATGGCCTGAAACAGACACTTTCAAAGAGTCAGCTCAAAGACTTGCTTACACACACACACACACACACACACACGTGTATCAACTCACACTACTGAACTAGATGTTGTCAGCCTATAGAGACCACTTTGTTGTTTCTGATGCTTCTGTCATCCTCAATACACTTCACACTGCTCTAACAAATCCAGAGATTTCTCACATCTCTCACACTTTTTATGCCCTTTAAAAAAAACCAATAGCTTTCAAGAGTTATCACCATGCAAACCACATTAGGACCCTTTACAGGTGAAAGCAGCCTTGGTAAGATCCCCTCCCTCATTAGGGGGATTAAAGACAGGGGTGCCCTTCTCCTTGGTTAGAGAGAGCCACAATAACCCCCTTCCCCTCTCACCTCAGCTCTGTTTCCTGGCTTAGCCCCCTGTTTAAATTCCCTCCTGCCTCTGAAAATGTCCTCCCTGGGGATCCCCAGCACTTTGATCAGCCATCCTGATGGATGCAACCATCCACCTCCACACACACCCCTAACCCAACCCTCCTCACTGCTGGGGGCAGTAAAGGGGCTGAGTGGGGGTCCAAGGAGAGGAGGTAAAGAATAAAAGGGGAGGGAGGTCTTGTAAAGATCAACTAGGGTTGGTTAAAGGGGTGGATAAGTGAGAGGCTGGGCTAATGAACCCCACTATAACCCCCTCCACGCACACACATATTTAAGCAGCCTAATTACCTGCCTGATCTGCTGCAATGACAGCACCTGCAACGAGAGGTCAAAGAACACAGTGGGGATGTGCTAACAACCTTGTTATGGAATATCTCATGTTAATGAGAGCTAATCATGTTGCGTATTTAGTTTCATGCTAAAAGGGCAGCATGTGATCTTAAAAGATCACTAATGCATAGATCAGGCAATATCTTTTCATCTTGAAAGCAGGGCTTGCCTGAACTGGACAAGAGCACCAGCTTCACAAGTCTCACATCTCATTCTTACATGACTGAATCTATATCACCTACATTCGTGCTCTGCAATTATAATCACAATTTGAAATGCAAGAAGTGTATGGCTCACTTGCATTAGGTAAGAATTTCAGATAAAGATGAACATCGTTTTTTCTAGCCCATTGCCAGAAAATAAAACCTGGTCTCTAATAATTCATGGTATGACCCACTCAGGATTAATTTCCCAAAGAAGAAGGAAAATTTAGTTCAGGCCTCTTTGGTCTTTAAGTCCCATTTTCTATTTTTCGTGTTTATTTATGTTTGATTCTAACAAATCCCTTCATTGAAAAGCACAAAAACATAATAAAGCATGTGCAGTGTGGGTAACAAATCTAATGCACAGATACTCCAACATTCAGGGAATCAAGGCAGATCATAGATAGAAAAGATTTCAGAAAAAAAAGCCTCCAAATTGCGATCTCATCAAATTAACGTTTATTAAGATAAAATGATGCTTTGATAAGAAATAGCAAGAGAAAAAAAATCTCATCTCACTTCAAGAAAGAAGAGCAGAAGTGCCTGAGGCCCTGAGCCGTGACCAAAGACAAAGTTTTCAGAGGAAGTGATGAAGAAAACTGGAAAAAAAAGAGAAGACAAGGAGCCACTGTTATTTGTCAAAAGAGCATAGCAGTCTTTCCCTTCCAGGTGGACCAATTTGGACTGAATTATGTTGTACATATAAGTCTGGCAGCTGCACATAAAGCCCAAAATGTGGAGAGAGTGCCGGTGCTTCTTGCTCTTCAGTCTATCCTTATCATGCATTTATTCTCTACTGCAGTACAGTGTCATGAATAATGAGTGGTGACTTAACAGAACAGTGGAGCACTCTGTACTAACTACTTAAGTAATGTACTATATGACAGAGATGAGGCTGTTTTACTCCTTCGCCTGTTAGGAGACACTTTGTCTGTAATTACGTTCTATTTTCACATTGTGAGGTACATGTTAATACTGGAATGAGGGGATACTTTAAGAACAGTTACACTTACAAATACATGTTTTTAAAATGAGCCAAGATACATTAGGTCAACGGGGAAACCAAATTCAACATCAACTGAAATCGACTGAAATTTAGCACAAAATTAATAAATGCCGAGGATATTTGATCCAAGCAAGACCATTGAGGTCTAACCATTTTGCAACAGGTGTTACCAATGCACTGATAAATATGTATCCTTGCGGTTTTGACCATCTCCAACTTGACGTCACCTCCATCTGTAAATGGGCGCCTCCACTTAATGCAAACCGTATTAACATTCTGCCTCTAATGCTAAGAGCTTCTTGAGGTCCTTGAGGTCAATTCATCTTGAAATACCAACCTTCAACATTCAAACACTCAAATACAGTATTACCTGCATATCATTACATCGATAGAGAGGAGTCAACTTTACATCTATCTCATCTCTCAAACTTCAACGACAATGCCTCGCTAAACAGCTCTAAACAAACTCTCTCAAAGCCCTGATGAATAAGTGAAGGGATAAAAGCTACATCAATACCATTCTAACGCATTAACGTGCCAAATAAATAAATAAGTAAGTGGTGATGTGCAGGAGGGGGACAGGGGGGAGATGTTGTGCATTCTTTTGTACACTGAATCTATCTTATCGGAGCGTGTAAAAATAGCTTGACAGAGGCTAATTGTGCTTGTTGCTGAATAATGGATCACAGCGCAGAGGGCCTTCCTGGAACTGGGGCGGGTACGGCTGTTCCCCGCTGAACCTTCGGGTTCCTCTGCCTGTTTTTGCCTTCAGGTAAAAAATCTGCCACAGACCCCTCCCTCACCCCTTGTAAACCTTCTTCTCTTCCTCCTCACTCCTGCACTTCATCTTCATCAACGCTCTTTTCTGCTGCAATTAGATTTATTTAAGATTAATATAATATATGTTAGCGAAATAGTGAGAATAACTATATTTTAGTTGATTGTAGTCAAGATTCATCACTGACAAAATACCATTATAAACTAAAGAAAGTCACAAAAATGTACAGGCACTATTTTAGAAATGTGTTCTTTTGTTTGGAGTTGATATAAAATGAACGTGTGATTTTTGTGTTGTGCTTTACACACTACTCTCTTCATAGTATATATTAGAAAAACCATACATACATATTTACTATATATGACAAAAACAGGTCACATTTCTGTGCTTAAAACGAGGGAACAATTAAATTCAGAAGTTGTAGTTTTTTTTTCAAAGCTTGACAGCAAAGAAATAATCCTCTTACTCTACACCAGCCACATGTGAGGAAGCTTTGTTGGTAAATACCCGTATCAAGTTTGTTGCTTCACATCTAATATGGCATCAAAGTTCGCGTCCGTATAGCTGCTAAAGTTAAAAGCGTGAGGTTGCATCTTTGCATAAATAGCCGCCATCGTCTCATCAGAGGAATGTGTGCAGCTGATGGAAGAATGCTTACACTTATTCCCTGCAACAACTAAAGGCTTGTTAAAAACTGCTTTTCCCCTATCTGTCATTCCAAATATGTGCAGTTAATGAATCACACTGGTTGAGAAGTTAAAGCAGCCTTTGTTGTTGATGTCAAAGAATAAAAATGTAGTTGTTTCATGGAGATTGCTGCAATACTCACATAGTACTTCATAGCGCTGACATGTATATACATATAAAACATTAAGATTTGATATTTCTGACATATGTGACATTCACACAAAACCACTTCTGTGTTTTTCACTCAGCTTTTGATGAACTGTGGCTAACAACTGTGATAATCGCTCTGACAGACTTAATATCACTTGGACAGATATCTTTATCATCTATTACTCTGATTTTACACTCTCTGCAGCATAAATCAAGATAAACATCTATGATAAGACATCTTTGTTGAGTTTTGTATCTAAATATGTCTAAAAGTTGAGTAAAAAATACATTTAGACAAAATATCAAAATGGGCCATTAATATATGTCCACTACTTGGTGTCTGTGTGCAGGGTGAGACACACATACATCATTTCATATGCACTTCTGGTCTTTGATCTCACTCCAAATCTATGTGGAATTTGTCTGATAATTACAGACTGCAGGGTGTACACAGTTTACTCTGAAACAAACGCTGAAGGGTTACTCAAGTTTATATTTCTGAACCAAATAAATTAAGTTTGATATACTGAAAAGCATAGGGATAATATAAAATGCACACACCACAACAAAAACTTATTTGTTATGTGTTAAAATGTATTGTTATCTTAGAAACATTTTGCATTCAGCAGTAAAACTCATTTGGTTTCGCTCTTATAATGCTTGCTTCAGTACATACAGTATCCCTGGCTGAGTCCAGTCAGGGATGGTCAGTTGTCCATTTATTTGCCCATAAGGCCTGATGGGAGAGGAGACCACTCTTATCAATATTTCATATAATCACATGATGTTGTGTTTGGTCAATCTGCCTTTTATGGTCTCTATGCTATCTTAAGCTGAAGCCGTCAGTACTTAGGGCCTCAGAGGAAATCAATGGGCTGGATAGCATCAGTGGCCTGCTGGTTACTGTAAGTTCATCATTACTATGTTAACATTTCCTGTAATGTTGACATCACAATACTGTTATGACCCACTAAGGGAGAATTTTAGATATAGCAATATGCTTTAAGGGTACCCAAGAGCTCATAAAAACACAAGACAATTTTACTTTTAGAAGCATTTTGCAACATATATGTCATATTAAAATGATATACCTTTATGTTTACCGTTTAGATTTTTATACTCTCATGCTTTTATTAAATAATAAAACACAAAAAAAATCTTTACTTTCCATATAACATACATGAGCTGTTTGCATTGCCTTCAGTGCATCCTGATCCTATCTGACATTCTGTTTTAATATTCCAATATTATGATCAACAGTTCATAATGCACGGTGCATGAATAATTTCAACGTATTTGGTGGAGGCCTGATTATTTGAAACAGGTTCTGTTCTGAGTTTGCGGGAAGCTGGGGGATCCAAAAACACCATTAGCCAGGTGGTATCCCATGAATTAAAAATAGCCGAACACGGTTTTCCAGTCAAGCTGCTTCACTGCCCCTCCAAACCCACCCAGCCCACAACGCCACATACTCACCCAACTTATCTCCACCCCCACCCTACACAGCACACACACACACACACACATAGTGTTTCGTGACAGAAGGTTGTCTTCCCTGCAACCTGATGAAGGAATCTGCCGGAATGAAAAAGAAAGAGAGCAAAGGAGAAAAAAAAATCTGCCAAATGATCTGGACATAGATACATGACCCACATACCCTCCCACTTGCTTCACCCATCCCCCTCCATGGTATGACTGTCATCTAAGGATGTTTTCACAATGTTTTACCATCCAATTTTTTGGAGTGTTCTTCAGGGATGTGTGAATTAGATGGCAAACGGAGAGAAAATGTGGCAGAGACACCTCAGAGGAGCTGTGTTAGCGAGCTGTCAGGAAGCCTTAGACAGTTCTCATACCCATGACTACAAGAACCCTTTCATAAAAGGTTGAATTAACACTGAGGTTAACCTCAACTCAATTCACATCAACCAGACCCTGCTGTTAAAGATTACAATAAAATAGAATTATATCCCACATACATTACATCACCAAGAAAGAAAGAAAGAATGAAAGAACAAAAGAACGAAAGAAAGAATGAAAGAACAAAAGAAAGAAAAAAGAAAAGTGAAGATACAAGCATTCCAAAAGACATCACCCTAATAGTTTGGCAAGAAAGACAGGCTAAAAACTTAAAGCAAACTTAATGAAAAATCATGACAATACATAAGGGGATTAAATGTAGTACAGATGTGCATACAGAGAAAAATAAATAGACAAAGGAGAATAAAGAAGGTTGGAAAAAGAAATGTATGAAGAAACTTGCTGGAGTAAGAAAAAAAACAAGGAAGAAATGCAGAAGCTGCAGAAACAAAAGATATGTACAGAGAGTCTGTGTGGAAAAAGAAGCAGATATTAATGAAGAAAGGAAACAGGTAAAGAGACAGCAGAGAAAGCGATTTAAAAAAAAAGACAGACAAGACATTACAGAGAAGCTACAGAAATATTAAAGGAATAAAGAAATGAGGACATAAAGCGCTGATGCGCCACCATAATGCAAGAGCCTCCCAACAACACCCTGCATGCTCTTCACTGCCTGCTGTATATTTAATAGCCACTCCATCATTCTGCCTCCGTTACCCTCTCTTTCACTCTCTCCCTGTTCTCTCTCTCCATTTCTCCATCATTCCCCCTTTCATCCACAACTTGCCCAAGCAGATGGAGATTGTAGGGCTCGGTGGCGCATTCCAGCTTCACAATCTGTCTCTGCTTGCTGCGCTCCAATCCAGGGGAAAAGGCCGTGGTATTTCCCACATTGTGCACCGCATATACAACGCTTTAGCTTGTGCCCTTGTAAGGGAAATAAAAATCAGTGGAACGGCTTGGAGTGGCAGCATGTCAACAGAGACAGACAGAGGAAGATAGGGGAATAATTGTTGGAGAATTAATCACTTGGGAATGCTTTTCCCTTATGCTTCTTTTTATGCGTGGGTGAGAGTAACTGCAATGCAGGCCAAATGGAGAATTAAATTTACACCATTACAAACATGTTTATCTTTATCCCTATGCTCTGTAGTGTGGGGGTAAAGTCTGTCTGACGCCAGTTCAAAGCATTGTCACATTTAACCATGTCAAAAACTTATCTCCCTGGGGGTTTTTTCCCCATCGTCTGTCAATGCCACAAACAAATAAGAAAAGATTCTGGCCAAAAGAATGAGATGTTAGGACTCTTGACTATTTCTGTGCCTAAAAACCTTGAAAAACAAAATAACAGGGGTAACCAAAAATCAAACTGTCAATATGTCAAATGGTGTCAGGTTGTTGTTGTTTTTTTTCTTTTTTGTGAATGAAGTTTTACTTTCTCTATGCTCTCACTGTGATGAACATGTTTTGTTAAAAGTGCTTCATAAATAAATTTGTCTTGACTTGCCCTGTGGGGTAGCGTCAACACCTAATTTCCATTTTCACCTAATTGTGTCAGTCATTCATTCTCAGCAAAACAGTCTTTCCAGGTCAGGGAGATGCTTGTCTTGCAATTCTCAAAGTTCAACACAAACCATAAGAGGAAAGAACAGAGAAGTCAGAGAGTCAAAGTGTAGAAAAGCAGACTGTCTGGTGGCGACTCCTGACACCAATACCTAAAACTTGGTGGTGTGAGGAAAAAAAAATTAATGACACTAGACAATAAATTTTTCATTTAGCCAACACACCCAAGGTGAAGTAAGTGAGCTGCAGCTGCAGTGTGACGTGTAAAATGTGTTTGGATCTGGCCTGCACACATGGCTGAGGAGTCCATGAAAGATGCATGGGGCCACTGGAGAGGTATAAAGAATTTAGAGATATAAAGGATATATGACAAATAAATCAGGATGCAAATCTCACTGGGTGCCACTGGGAGTTCTCCAATGAAAACGGCCTGAATAATTGAAGAGGAAGAGGAAACATTTCATCAATGAGAAGAAGAGTGGAAAATCCTCTTCCCTCTTTTTTTTTTTTTTTTCAAACCTTTCTTTGGGGTTCTTCTAGACTAGTTCAAATAAACCCACAAAACTAGAGGGAACTCCACTGTGACAGAAGTCTGCAAGAACATAAAGCTGTCTTTGAAAAGTGAATTCTCAAACACTTCCTCATACCTTTAAAGTCACAGGTACTTGGGAATTATCAGACACGAAAAAATATATATAGAAAATTTAAAAAAAAAAAAAAAAAAAAAAGAAGAAGAAGTGGGAAGAGTTTGACTGAAGCTAGCAACAGTGCAAACAAAAAGTCACAATCATAAGCAAATTGAAGTTTAAAATCTAGTCACCTCTGCTCAGACTATAGAAGACATCTCCATTTTCAAGGCTTCAGGGCTGCCTCCTCCTCCTCCTCCTTCAGCAGGTAAATTTCGCAGGCACTATTTCTTAAAGTTCTCCTTTTCTGGTACTTCTATCCATAATGTTTCTAGACAAAAAAACAGAAAACAAGAAAAAGCAGAAAAGAAAGTGACACTTGACAACAGGAAAAGGTGTTATACTGTTTTGAGTTCTGTTGCTCACTGTTATAAGGTGTTTTTCCTAATGGACTAAAGTTAGCAACTATTTTAAGTGTGTAGTTTTTATTTTATTAAATGTTCAGTCTGAACCTGTACTTCTCTACCTTTACTTCTGATAACTCTCCCTTCAGTTTTTCTCTGTGGTCTTTATCCTCATCCCCCCTCCCCCACCATAAAATCACTCATACCTCAGGTTCTTATATAATGGGCATGGCTGCTGTGTCATCTGGTACCAAAATATGCTTCTTTTTTTTTTGGGAAAAACAGTCTTACTATGAAGTGAAAAAAAAAAAAAAAAATACAGAGTGGGGGGGATTTTACATAACGACTCTGACTTGCCAGTTCAGCCAGATGCTCTATATTGGGGGGGTTGGGGGCTCTTCTAATGGGAACTCATCACCATGGTGAACCTGGGTTGCCAAGCACGACTGTCTTGGCAACAGCGTCACCAGGGATACTGGCTCCCTGTAGATGGGGTTCATTGATTAGAGTTGGAGCTCACCCCAGAGTCCTTGGAATCATTAAACACTGTAGTTTTTTTTTTTTTTTTTTTTTTTTTTTGGAGGTTGGAATGAGAGCCCAGGGAATTGTGGGAAGGACTTGGAGGTCATATTCATTAAGAGGTTGGAGGCCCTGTTCTCAGTCCAAAATGTATTTCCCTCCTTTTCATCCACTTTTATGATATCATTGGTGAGATAATTATTGGATACCCTTCATTAAAACAATTGTTTCTTAAAATGAGGGCTGAACTTGTGCTGATCCTGCACAAACTTTCCTGCTGCCTGTTTGACAAAGAACAGGCTTTTCTAGGATATTGAAAGGTGGTCCTAAATTACCAATGACCGTTAGCAGTTTCAATTTTTAACTTTAAGAATAGAATTCATCGCAATAAATAACTTGCATATCATCAAAAGAGCACATAGTTGGAAAGACGCAATGCATTTCAAACCCTGAATGCATATAAATATGATAAATGGAGTTTAGAGAGAAAAACTTAACTGTGATGCTTTATATTGAAAAGCCCCAGCCTCAGCAGAACACAATTAGTTGTTTAAAGTATCTTAAAATGTATATCTAAAATAGTATAAAAGGAGGCAAAGTACAATAGGAGGAGCCTCCATTGTAAGATTTAAGAGCGAAAGCAGTTATAAAAAGAAAATCTCACAAAGGATTTAACACTTTCCTTAGGTTTAGCAATGCCTGAGTGGCCACAACAGGCATTCCCTCTACATACCCTGAATGATCTGTCATCCTGAGTTATATACAGGTATGCCTATAAGGTGACATGGCACTGTTGTGACAAATGCCCAAGCTCAGTGTCACATCTTATACTATGGAGTGACTGACATAGCGTAGAGCGTAGATTCAACACTTGACACAGCCTGTCTACACTTTTTACATTTCCTATGCAGTCGAGCTGAGGGATCTACGACGTCTTTTGACATGCAACACTTTCCTCTAAGAACATGTTGGTCATGGCAGCTTGTTTAATATCAGTGAAGAATTAACATTTTCCACAAGATTTAGATGCACTGTGGTAATACTTGTGTTTGAAAGAGAGAGAGAGATGTGGAAATGTGGAGATGTGTGTTTTTATTTTAGAAAACAGCTTAATATCTCTAATATAAATGTGTAGAGTTCATTTGAAGCTCATCTGGATGGAAAAATGAGAAAATCACCTCATGCAAGAAAATAAATTAGTGAAGACATAGGCTTTTTATTCTAGATACGAAAAAGATCTGAGTGCAGTGTGAGCCGGAAGAGTGTGTTGTTTGGCATATGTGTGTGTGTGTGTGTGTGTGTACCCATTTGACTCCTGCCTGTATGAAAGAGGGGCATGGGTGACAGAGCTACCTTGAAAAGGAGATGAGAGGAACTTCCTTGTCTTGGAGCAGGCACAAAGCAGCAGGCAGCAGCGTGTGGGAGGGGCAGGATAGCGGGTAGACGGGGTGAGGGCCAGTGCCAGGAGCGAGGGTCTTTGTGTGTTTTGTTAGTGGTGGCGGCACCCTCAGGTCCAGTGGACACACGCCTGGTCCATTCGACGACAGCTTTGTCTGGGCTTGGAGGACAGCCATGAGCGAGGCGCGCAGGTTGTTTTGACAACTGTGCAGTGAGACAAACACACACATCACAACACACACAGACCTGAAAAATGACCTTTGTGAAGTTGATAGACGGTCAGCACTCATCACTATCAAGAAGTAGTGAAGACACAAAAATGATGCATTTATAAGAAATAATACATGTTTCATTTTTAACACTGGCGAACTGAACACATTTCATGTAAAATTCCAGGACTGCAAAAGTCAAAATTATTTTCCTGCTGAAATCTTTAAAAAAAATAGTATGGTTTTAAATTGATTTTTTAATTATAGCCCAGTTTAAAACAATCCCAATTATACTACGATGAATAATTAAATTAGATTAATAATAACATTTGTAAGTAGTTGTAAAAGTAACTTTCTCAGCCCTGATCATTTAAATCGCAGTGGAATCAGACTGTAATACAACTTAATGTGTGTACATAAGTGGGTAGGAAGGCTTCTATGTTCTAGTCTACCTGTGTGTTCAACCACATCTCTTGAAACCCCATTCCTGCAGCAGATGTACAAAGGAATGCATTTGCCCGTGCTCCTCTCCAACCCTTGTGCATCTTTCAACCCTAAACTATGCCAGGATCTTGGAGAAACAGAGCATCCGTTGACAGCAGGCGCTCCTCCAAAGACATGCTTCTCATGCCCTGTGGAGGCCCTCTGTACAGAAGACTCCATACCCCCCATTTAAACTCCCCCACCCCCGGCTCTCTCCTGCAATCAAAGACAGCTTCATTATCTGCTGACTAATTTTGTGCCTGCCCCCAAAACGACTCCCAGGTAATGGCAGTGCAGTGCACCTCCACAGAACAGCCGCTCTGAGACTTTGAGGCCACTAAGCTGTGTCTCCCCCCAACAAAGAGCCCTCTCAGGGGCATGGGCCTGCCTTAGGTCCCCCCTCCACCTGCAAGAAGAGGAGAGGGAAGAATCTGGGAAGGGGGGAGCTGAATCTTGAATCTCCACAGCAGGAGAAGAGCCAGCACTGGGACAGGCGGTGATACAACATTTGAATACCCCGACCGGGGACACACCGTCGTGCCTCTCCAATTAAATTATCCAGTCCACAATGGCGAGGCCTCGAGAATTGACACCTCCATTGAGAGTGTGTCAGCAGCTTTGTGGGGACCGACAATTTCCATCTCTGCAGAAATAGATTTGCTCCCAAGGGGAGCAACAATAGCAGGGCAATCCTTCTAATGCTCGTTTTTGGGAGGAAAATAGGGATGAGAGCTGGGGATTTGGATGGTTTACTTACAGGGACCGAGGGAATTTTCAGTTTGGAAGTGATAATATATTTGAAGTGTCTTTAACAAAAAGCACTGTGGGATGGATGTGTTGTTTTTCAGGTGTAAGCCAAATTCACTTTGAAATATGTATCATGTTTCAGTATGTTGAAACAAATGTACATTTCTGGGAGTAAAATTGTGTGATTGAGTGATTTGAGTCATTTAACCCAGATGTAAGCATGTTTTCCCTGTTGGTAAGAGTCATGTTTTATACATTTTCATTGTATTTCTTAAGAAGTGTAAGTCTAGAAAGTGTTCAACTAAAATTCCCACCGATAACAGATAATACTGGAATAAAATGATTTTCTGCATGCGCAAAAATATTACATTAAATAAAATGAATTAATATCATTTCAGCAGTCAGTACATTTATAGAGAAACAACTGCTAAATCGTTCATATAATTCTGGAGGAGCCTTCTGTCTGAAAACTTGATGATCACTCTCAAGGTCACTCAGCACACTGTACATAAAGTTAGCAACTGAACAGTGTAGGAAAGAAAAAAAATTACATGCATCACATCTCAACATATATTGGACAGACTCACCCACTGAACCACCAGGACGCCCAGATTTAATGTGTTAAAATATGCCTGACATTCAGTACACCGACAAAATCACATGTGTGACCATTCACTCAACTTCAGCTAAAGACATCCAGCAGTGACTGCCAATTCACCTCAGGCAGTTAAGAAAATACAACCGGACATAGAAAATGTAACCAACACATGTGTACAGTGTAGTTCTATTGTGTTTATTACTAAACAGCTTCCTAGTGATGTTAGAGATAAATGTAGAGCTAAGTACTTTAAGTATTTAGTGTCAAAATCACAGTAAAATACAATAACATAACTGTACACCATATCTTAATAGCCCGTGCAACATGCAAATTTGGTCTATTATATCTAATTTGTTTCAAAAGTCACTGATTTACATGTCTTATTATAAACCAAAAAGCCTTAGAAATGAAACAAAAACACAATGGAGGTGAAATTGTAATCAAACATTTGCAAAGTGTTTCCAATATACACGTATATACTGTATGCAAATAATTGGCGGATTATTGCTGCCACTCTCTGACACCTCACCAGGAGTGATAAATAAACAAAAACGTCACACAGGAAGCCACACTTAAGCTGAGAAAAGAACAGTGTGCAACCATCATCACAATGTGGAGCCTGGGGTTTTGATGCAGTGCTGTTACCTGAACATGGACTTAAAACAGCACTTAACACATTCCTTTGTTTTACACATTTTGTCAAAGCCACAACAAGCATGCACTGCCTGATCTGTGTGAAAAACAACTTCAACATTCATGAAACTACACCTGCATTGAGTGTCGGCAGGTGGGTTATGGCTACAAAATGACCAAACTGACACTGGCTGCAATTACACTACAGTCAGTTTTACACAAATTTACACCATAAGCCAATTATCTTATGTGTTTTAACTCTAAAAAGTAAAATCTTTCATAAACTTGTGAGAGACACAAAAATATTCTAATTAAAAATGCTTAACAGGTAATTAAGCCCTTTTGACCAGTTAGACTGCATATCTAAAATCAACCACTGTTAACACAACGCAAACTCCCCCATCTTTCTCTTCACTTTAATCATCCTTCAGAGAAACCTCAGTGAGACTTATATCTCTCCACACATAAAGACGCGGTTGTTCTGTTTGACTAAGTCAATAAAAGTGAATATGATGGACAAAGCTACATGGATAATATGTCTGTCTTCTGTCTCAGCGCTAAGTGAATGCTGCTGAAAAGGAGAGCCTTTATGTCTGACCCCCACAGGTCACACTGATACAAGATGGTGTGTGTGTGTGTGTTGGGGGGGGGGGAGTTAGGGGGGTCACCATCGCTGCACCCCACCCAGCTGTTTTTCCACAGCCTGAAGTACCTGGCACAGACATGGCTGTTTATCTTGCCGTCTGCTCAGAAAATAACCCCCAGAAAACCCCCCAATTTAGGCATTAACTCCTTGTTGATGTGGTGAAAACTACCATGAATAATTTTATAAATGTAGTGAGTCATTTAAAACACATATGAAAAAATGAACAAACAAGATTGGATTTCTTTTACAAACATGATTTTCCCAAAATCCATAGACCAAATGTGCAGAAATATAAAATGAATAAGTTTCTATTAGAATTATTCTACAATTCACCTCATAGTTATTAAGTAAAAGGGTGTTTCCTGATCTTTTCCTGTACTTTGTTAAGAGAAATCTCTAAAATCTCTGAGGATTTTCTGTGTCCTTGTCCAATCAGAGACACCAGAGGGTCTAAGTCAAGACAAGAAAGAGCCAGAGGAAAGAAATGAAAAAAATAATCCTCTCCTTTTGTCTCAGTTTCTGGGTCAAGGCCTAATTGATTTCTTGATTAGTCGTCCATCAACCTAAATCACAACCTGCTTTCACACCTGCGATAAGAAGTGATTCCATAGTTGAGAAATTCATTAATTTTGCACAGCTTATTTATCTGTTAAACGAGTCTGTTTTAATCATGTTAAGTCAGAAACAGGTTTCTTGAAAGATGCAACACTATAGAAGAAAAAAATGTAAAACAGAAAAATGAATATTATGGAAATTGCATTTTCTGTTGAAGTTAATTTTGACTGTTGTTTTCCCATGAGGAATTTGACATGTATGATTATTCATCTCTTGACAACAGCTCAATTAACACAATAATTTTGTTTTTCGTTTGTTATTATCAGGGGAAATATGGCATAACACAAGAACTTACAGAGTGTAATACAAGCAGCAGCTGAAACTATACATAGGCTGTTAGTGACATTCATGCATTTAATTTGTGGAATGAGGCTCGATCCTCATGTGATACATATGCTGTAGCACTGCAATTATCTCCTCAAGAGCACAATGTAGGAATAATTTCCCCAGACTGCATAATTATCTTTGAGTAGGATGACAAACTCATCACAGAACTTTAAGAAACAAGCAGTCACTTCAACCAAGTAGGCTCTGCTCCTCAATCTGACAATCTATTTTTTATCCCTCTGCACCCAGGTAGGTCAGCTGAAAACATACAATATCCTTTTTACAGGTGCAGCCAAGAGTTACACAAGTGATGTAAAGTAAGACTTTCCAACTTTACAGGGAACTGTACAGCTCTGTTCTGACTTGTTAAGCTGGGCCATCCAGGGGTTAAATAAGAAACCTTCTACGTGTAAGTGCACATGTTTACTCAGTGGTTTCCCCTTAAAATCATTTGTTTCCAGTAGATCAAAATTACAGTATAGTTGTAAATGCATCTCCTGGGGTTTGACACGTCAGCTCAAAAGAAAGAGGAACTTAATGTTTGCAGAGTAAACACAGTGGTCTCAGCCTCGGTTTGAGGTATTTTCTTTTTGAGTGACAGCACAGCGACATGGAGATCTCTTGTTTGGCAGAATTTCCTGTGTTTTTTATTCACATGTAGCAGCATGAGTTTGGAATGACCCTACTGTAATTTTGGGCTCTTAAGCTCATGCCAGCTAACACTTCTTATTGCCCATGATGACAAAATAATCCTTCGTCAAGTTTGTTCCAGTCAGAAACACAGTGCATTAGGTTGTCATATTTTGACACTTTGCTGGACCTACTTCAGATCTGAACAACACTGTCTTATAAACACCTCTCAGTGAATACGTGAGGCTTTTCAAGACACCAGAATTCAATCACACATTGATAGAAAAACTTGAATATAGTGCATAATTACCTTACATGGTAAAAAAAAAAAAAAAAAAAGGCTGTAATGGTTAGATTGTTGAATCATTTATGTGCCTTTTACACCCTGGATCATTTCCCAGTTCATCACAGGACTCTATTCTAATATTTGTATCTAAAGGGATTTTAAAAATATATATGTTTACTTGTGTCGCAGCTCACCAAGTTGTGTGAGCATGTTACGGGGCTCACCTTATACAGAAATGTCTCCAGTTTGGTCTCAGCTCAGGCCAATGTCTTTCCTTCAATTTGGTCATCATTAAGGGAGTATTTTGGTGCGCTCATGGAAACCTGATACCACTGACTGATGCTGATCGCTCCCCACAGGGCCCCGCTCTTTCCTGCAGCAGGCCAAGGCGAACCCAGCTGCAATTATAATACTTAAAATAATTCCACAAAAGTGGAGCCATCATTAAATAATTCAGCCTTCCAGTCTTGTCAGGACTTTGCTAGACTTATGACATCATTCAAGCTGAATATCCTTTAGCAGATGTGCAAGCCAAAAAATACTCAGACTCAAACAGGTATCACGTTTCTAGCATTTAAATGTTTTAAAATAGAAACTGCTGTTTCCAAAACCTCTGCGTGAGCTTCAGAAAGTGTCTCAGCACTAATTGAAATCGGTGCTCGCAGCCCTGATCAGACTTCACAACAAAGCCCCAGAGTGGTCTGATTTGCACGGCTATGTAAACAAATCGTGTTTAATTTTACATGAGTATTTGCTTGGCGCCCAACACCCTAAGAGCACGGCCATATCATTAATAAGCCAGACTTGCTCATCAGACTGTAAATGGCTCACTTCATGTATAAAATATCAGAGGAATAGAGTGGCCCTGCATTTCTAAAGAGGCCTGAATGGACTGCTACAATCTTAGCTGAAATTTATGGAGCACGTCAACACCTGGACTTGGCTATGTTTACAGCACCACTCCCACTATGTGTAATGGATGGAGTATGAACCAGATCTTTTGTTGATCCCAGGATGGTTTTGAGTTTACAACTGTCTTTTGGGAGTCTGTCTGCTTCTGGGTTCACGGGCTGTTCGCAGACTTTCTCAACCAGAACTTATCACAAGTCTTATCTGAGCAAAATATGGAGGGGCTTAGAGGTTACTGTTATAGGGGGTTTCAAATGTTAAGGTTGTTAACCTACATATGAACTTTGGTTTCAGAATCTGTTGCACAGACACAGTTGAATAGTGGAATTTCACAAAATGTACTATTTACAGATGTGCAACAAATAAAATGAACATTTAATGCCAGCATCACACCCACTCAAATACATTTGGGCATTCTCTGAACTCTAGTAGAGGAAAGAAAACCCTTCTTTCACAGGATTTGTTGTTTTAATTTCATATGGGCGAGGCCATGGCGCAGATTCAACATCATTTTCATATTCATTAAACTGTTTAATGAGTCTGTGTTTCCTGGATGGGAGCAATGTCACCACATATCTCCTCAGGTTTTCCTGCCCAATACACCTCAGATTAACTGATTCTCTCCATCTTGTCGCAAACTAAGCTTTTCTGTGGTAAAAGAGTAAAGTGTCAAAATGTCTTGTGTCTCAGATTCTCCCAAATATGGTAAATGTTTGTAACAGATGTGGAGGCTCACCCTGTAATCTACGTGGAACCATCTTGGCTCAGCTCGAGTCGGTATTCTGATTTCCGTGTCGTCTGCTCAGAGTGTTGCTGAAAACTCACTCGTTGCGTGACTGAATTTTTATATCAGCCACCAAAGACTGAATCTCCTCAACTGACCGTGGTGTTGTTTTGGGCTGTCATCATGTGGATTAATGTACCGCTATATTTACTGTCAACTTCCGGATCTGTTTTTTGTAAAATGGCAGGTCACACAAGAAAACTGTCTGACCAATCAGTGTTTATACGTCACGGTTTAGTATCATTTGGAACCTCGGCGGAGGCTGATACCAAAAAAAACTAGTACCAGGTACCAGATTCCAGGTCCTTCCAGTGTTAGACACATGTTTTTTTCTTGCCCAGCCCTGACACATTTTGACAAATTTATTTCAACATCATGTCCAATGTATTTACAAAATCTATTGACACTTCACCACACATTGGTATAGTTGGTCTTCCAGAAGAGTATACCCGATACTCTACTTAATAATTGGAAGTAATAGCTCAACGGCATATACCTTCTTAACTGGAAATCCACCACAACCCCCTCCAGCACACAATGGATTAACACGCTTAAATTCTTTTTAAAACTGGGAAAATTAGATATTCAAAACAGGGCAACTTGAACAAATTCTATGATAAATGGTAAACATTTATCGATTTTTTTAGGCAATGTAATTCCCTTTTTTTAATATTTTGTTCTTATGTTTATGTGACCAGTTTAATTATTTTTACACAGACCATGTTTTAGTATTCTTTTCATTGTATTGTTTGTCGGGTTTCATTGTAATTTTTCTTAAAAATATGTAAATCTAATTCTAATGGTGTATACAAATGTGCTTAATGTTAACACCAATGTTCCCTACTATATTTAACTACCTTTGCTCCGTTTGTATACACGTCAATAAAAATATGAAACAAAACAAAAAATAGTCTTGATTCTATGATGTACTGTGAATTGCAAATGCATTGCAGACTCATATGTTACATAGTAAATAAGCAATCAAAGGTCATTATTGATTTTGTGGCCTTGGGTGGACAATAAAATGTGAAGTCATGTTGCTATGTTGCCCTTGTGCAGTAAATTTGGGTTAACGTTATGCTGATGTTCCATTTGTGTTAAGATTTGATCCATAACAGGTGAAAAACAACACAACTAGCATCCTGAAAAAGGACATCTGTGCACATTATAGATTTGTAAACATGCTATAGAAGCATTAACTGGACCTCCTCTCTGGTTTTGACCAGCTCTATATGTAAAGTGTCACAAGATACTTTTTGTTATGATTTGTCACTATATAAATAAAATGTAATTGATTGATTGATTGATTGACAATATACATGTTGTTTGTAAAATCACCTTCACAAATAGATAGTTTGATATTTCAGCTTTAGTCTGAGGAACCATGTTAGTGATTTTCACCTGTGACCATAAACCCTGAGCTCAGCTGAGCAAAAAAGAACTGAAGAGGTGCTGTTAACTTTTTCTAAGAAACTCTGAGATCGTAAAGACAATTAAACTGTAGCCTGCATCTTCACATCCAAGGATTTACGGCTTTATGTGGTCATAGAAAATCCCAGGTTCCATCAGCCGTCATGAAGTCATTTTACCAGCACTATACCTACACCCTACAGCAAAACCAAAGCCAAGGTGATTGAATGTAGTTTTTACTGTTTATTTCAGGAACTGACATGTTCTTTCTTAGAGGTGCTATGTAAAACAAGGTGACTTTTTACTGATTACAGCCCTGAAGTGAACTCCAAATGGACGTTTTGGTTTGTTTTTGTAATGTTATGAACCAAGGTGGCTCACACAGATGCTGGTATGGAGAGGAAGAATCTGTTTATGTTATATAGTTATAGTTTAATTTTTTTTTTACCTTTTCATAAATAAAATGGAGTTAAGTTTACCTGTCTGTATTAACTAAAGAAAAAGTTGTCATGTCTGTACTACAGAAAAATCAAGATGAATCATGAATATGTGAAATGTAATGTAATCAAATAATGAGAACAGTGAACATACACACCTTTAGAACTACCAGGATCAAAACCAGTTGTGATAGACAAAACATTATCCCCTTTGACACAGCACTTCTGTTATGGGAATATTCCACCTTCCTTCCTGAACGACTGTGTAAACAAAATGGTGGGATCATGTGGTCCCACCTCTGTCACGGCTCTGGAGGTAGTAAAGCTGTGATAAAAGTGGTTTATGATTCTGGAATGCTATGTAAAAGAAACACCTCTCGTTCTGCAACCAATGTGTGACATTTTGTTGACGTATTGTGTGTGCGGGGGGGGTTAAAAATTAGTCTGGGCTGTGTACAGTAGACAAACATATCAATGTGACCAGAAAGATGTCGAATTAGGGAAACGCCAAGATCCGCGAATTGTTGTCTCTTTGGGCAGAGGACTCTATCCATGCTAACGTTTGTCAAAGATGGGCCAACTCTGGAGGTTAACAACACTGCTATGCTCGGGGTATTTCTGAGACGCAAGTGATACATCACACTACACATTGGACTGCGTCACCACCCAGTTTAATTCCGGAACACAGGTCCACTGTGTAAAAACCCAGCCGGTTTCACCTCTGTTACTCCTTTGGCTTGGATGTGGAAATCAGTCAGTGTTGGAAAACGGGTGGAATCACCATCTGGTCATTTTTCCAGGATCTATGTATAAAGTGGCTATTGTTATTGGTGGACTTAAACCTGTAGACACTGTGGATAATACTGGATGTAGCACACTCACAAGATGAGTGACAATGATGAGTTAATTGTCACGACTGGTACTGGGACATGAACCCAAATGCAGAGCAGGAAGGTAACAGTGGATTTAAAACAACACAGTTTATTAAAGCAAAGAAGCAGAGGTACAAACTGGGGCAGGCAAAGACGGAAGCGAAAAATCCAAAATCCAAATCACACGGTCGAAGGTACAGGTAGGGAGCAGGCTGAGGCAGAATTCAAAATCCAGCAAAGGTCAAACAGGCAGAGGTCATGAACAGGCTACGAACATGCTAAGAGACAGACTAAGACACGTGAACTGACGTGACGAATAAGCAATGAGACACTGACAAGACAGGGATAATATACACTGGGGCATGGGGAGAAAACAAGACACAGGTCTGAAACAATTAGGGCGGAGTCAGGCAAAAACAAAGGTGGGAAAGATGGGGAACAGGAAGTAAAGAGAACAAACACCACACAGGAGGAAAACTACAAAATAAAACAGAAAGAGACAAGACAAAGACTAAAGACTGGGGTCAGATGTGACATTAAATAATAAACTTATATTACTTCATGGTTCACTGTGTTCTTTACATTATGTGTTTACATATGTATCTGTGCTGACCTCCAACTACGGAAGATTATACGATGATTTACACACCTGGGTTTAGTGTTTCAGGTGCTGGTTTGGTCCACAAAGAAATAATAAACATGGCCAAAATGGGGTGTGATGGCACAGATTTCCAGTTTTCTTCTTTTTTTCCTCCCTTACATGTCCAGACAGATACATAAACCAGAATATTCAGTTTAGAAAGCGTTCTTAAAATGTTAAATTTTTTGTGATCTAAAGCACTACATGTAAATGAGAGGCCCAACAATAAATCCAAAATATAAAACCATAAAACACCTAAATCCAGTCAGGGAATTAAAGCCCTCAACAGCATTTTGAGAATAGTTGTGCTTTAACTAGAAAACCACATTTCAGCATCAATTAGCTTGTAAATGTCAAATGCAGTGCAGTATTTGAATAAACATCATTATTCACATTATTATGTAACAGCAGTGTTGGACTTAAGACAGTTCAGTGGGAAAATCTAACATTTTTTGTTTGACAAAATAATGATGCAGGGATTGAAATACCCATTATATTATTTATTTGGAATTTCAGTTGAGTACAGATTTAAGTGTTATATTAAAAAAAAAAAAAAAAAGGTCTTTTACAGGGAGCCAAAATGAATCATGGGCATTAGACAACATGTTTAATAAAGCATGGGTCCCACAGTGAGTCTGCATTGAGTTAAAAAAAAAAAAAAAAAGTTACAGAGGGTCTGTATTTATATGGAATTTGTACAGTATATGTGTCCAGATATTCTGGCAGTTGATATTAACTATTAAGCATGATGAGTCTCTTAAGCCCATAAGTTACACAGGATATTGCTGCAAGTTATACAGTGGGTGTTTTTCAATTCCCTCGATCTTTTGCAGAATGTATCGCACCAGTTTTTCCCCTCAGCCCCCCATTTGTCTGCACTGTGGTGTGTAATTGTAAATAAAAAAGAAGCCACTCATGAATGCTCCCACTGCATAGATGATGTCCTAATTGAGAGATGCAGTGAAATGGTTATAGGGTGTTTTCATTTCATGGTTCACTCCACACTCGCCATGCACTTGCACACATTCACTCACACACATACACAACCCTGTGGTTTGCATCATGAATAAATTGAATATCCCCTTACTAAGCTACTAAATACGTCTGCAGTGTCACGCTACAGTGGGTTGGGTGATTTCTGTTTTATTCAGGCCGCTGCTTCACACCAACACATACAGTAGGAACATAAACAGCTCCGTCATAATGTTACCAAGATACATAAAAGTCTTAATTTTTAAGTAAAAAGGTTGCATGCTTGAGCAGAGACACACAATGTAAGTTGATGAGGTCTAATGTCTGTTACAGCAACGCAAATATAACAGGAACATTTCGCTTTTGATGTTTGTGTATAATTAATGTTGAAATCTGAATGAATATGGAGGTAATTTCTCACTAAGTTTGATGCACACATAGTATGTTAATTATACAAGGGAGAAATAAACTATTTTGGGGAGTCCGTCATACATAAAGCTGTGCACAGGAAGTGTGCTCAAAGCAAACCGACATCTCCTGGTCCGCAAACTGTACAGCGATCAGCCAAGCGAAAAAGACACAAACACACCATTTTGGAGTTTCTGAATTTCCATGTAGCCTGCACTAAATCTGGGGGTTAATCGCGTGAATATTTCAAGAGACATCCATTAATTTAGTTGTTAGAATGCCTTATGTATAACTTACCTCACATAACCCAGTGTCCTGTTTCGACCACACTTTACTACATTTCTTACTTTGTGGATTGTTTGAACTGTTGGGAGGAGAAATGCATCTTAAAAGGAAGAATAGGAGCTCATTAACCATTCAGCGTGCTCTACACTTGCTTGTTCAGGGTGAGTGTCCTTACTGTTCTCTCTATGTTCTTTTTGACTTGTCTGTGAAGGAGGTGTACTATAAATCATACATAATGCCTGAAACTTAAAAAAAAAAAAAAAAAAAAAAAATGTAAAATAACACCAAACGTAGCAAAGAACTTTGGTTCACTAAATGTGTGTAATTTTTTTCTTTTGAGTGTGTGTTACAGTAGTCAGTGCACACAGCCAGAGGGCTCAGTGTTTGATCCCTGGCTGTAAAACGGATTATCTAGTGGCAGGAGGGTGAAAGGATAGCAGTGTGTTAGCTTTGAAAAAAGAGACAAGTGCGAGTGTATGTGTGTGTTTGTGTGCGTGTGATCACTCGTCAGCGGACAGCCCAGGGGACCGGGCGGCCCCTAAGGAAACGTGTCTTAAGAAGCTCTCTATGGCTCCAGCTAATGCTCACTTTGTCACCCAAACAGGGCGGGAAAGATAATCAATAGCCTTTGATAGCTACTATTAGGGTTTTAACAAGCTTTTCCTCACGCTGGGCTGCTCTACTGAGAAGAAACAAGGAGCCAAACAAGCCTTCATCATCCTGTCCCTTGCAACCTTCCTTTCACTGCAGAACACACTCTATTTCATCTTCTGCTTGAAGAAGGATCCGCAAACTTTTGATATTTTGATATCTGGGATACAAAATCAATCCATATTAAGGCATAGATCCTTATTTGCAGCAGTTAATTGAACTTGGTCTCACAATATAACCATGACACCTCTATTAAATGTTCTTATATGTTACCTGTGCCCTGTTGGTGTAATTTGTCATTGAAGAATATTGACTTTTATCTTTTTTCTGCCGGCAGGAGGGAATAGACTATATAAAATCATATGGGGTTCCTTAGCCAAAAATAGAAAAACTAAATTTAAGGCGTAATGAATACTTTTATTGGGGAAAATGTGTTACAATTTATATAGTTATTATGATGGTTTGTTAAGTACACTGTTGTGTTTCCATAAAATTTCAAGCAAATCTGAAGCTACTTTTGAAACAGTCAAGTACAGAGCAAATAATCTAGGTTGCATTGTGTCACCAGCAGGTGGCGGTGTAGGCTACATAACACATGACTGTAATAAACAGAGTAGAAGAAGTAGAATGTTCTGTCGTTTTCAGTCTGAAATGGCTGTAATATGTTGACTTTCACATCTGTAATTTTTCACCACAAAAATAAGCCTGTGCTATATGTTGTACCAGATGTTTTCACTTTTCAGAAAACCAGAAAAGGTAACAATGACCTGATCAGTCACATGAGATAAACATTCATTCATGTCAGAGATTATTCATCTTTTGCCAAAAAGAAAAAAAAAAAAAACTGGAAATCTACCTCAAACAGACAAAAAAAACATTTTTGCTAAATTTGGGAATTTTGTTCATATTTCACTGTCAAAATGTGTAATAAAAAGGTTTATGGCAATGCACCTGATAATTATGTAATTAAATCTTACAGGTCCATCTACTTCCATATTAGTCAACTTTTAGTCAATACTTATTTTTTTCTGTATCTTTGTCAGTGTAACCGTATTACAGGTTCCCTCCAAAAGATTTATACACTGTTATGCACACACTGCGCTGCCATCACCATTTACAGCCTCCCAAAAGTAACCAGTCAGGGAGTACCACTACTAAACTAAATCTAATTTGCAGCATCTGCATTTGTCACATAATTAGAATAATTGTTCCCTCCTCAGCTGTTTCTATCAATTTCAACCCTTCAAAACTAAATGATCGGTTCATTTTGAAGCCTCGTGTGTGTTTTTTCTTTCTTCTCAAGCCAGTTTTTTTTTCTTTTTTTTTTTTCAAAATTAGCCCCTCACTTACAACACGTAATGCTAATGACCATAATTGACCCAAAATGGAACTTAAATAATTACGGACCAGGGGGATTGCTCATTCAAGAGAACAGTGATTTAATCTACCATTTGAGAGCCTTATCAAGGTGTATTGTATTTTACTCCTGCAAACACTTAATCTTCATTTACTAACTGGATGTATCATGAGCAGCTGAGTATCACTGAGGCCACAGTCACCTCGACACAGTGTAAACAGGTCGCAAACAAAGCTCCTTCAGGAAACAATTTCATTCTCACTTTCTCTAGTATTTACAGTAGTGCTAACAGACAGGGTGTTGTGTTTAAGCAGACATTTGGTGCATCTGCTTTAAACTTTTTTTTTTTTTCAACCTGAAAATCCAGTGTTTCCACTGACAAAATCTGACCTGAGTGTTCTTTAAAAGGCTGCTGATACAGGCTTTGGTTTTTAGCTTTTACAAGATGCCAGTTTTTCCCATGAAGAATATTTATTTCTCCCTATTTTAACTATGAATAAGCTTAATGAAAGTGTGAAGGATTCTTCCACTGTGACATAAAAAAGTCACATTTTATATATGTAGTTACATATAGTTAAATAAGTGTGCATAAATATTGTGTTTGCATTACTTTGAACCTAATGTAATTTTTTTTTTTGTTTGTTTGTTTTTTGCTCCCTGTTGCACTTCAAGGATTTGAACATTGAGTTACTTTCCATTGTTTTTTGGAAATACAGCCGTTAATCTTTAGTGTTTAAAAGCAACCCACCACCACCTGTTTAATTTTTCATCTTGTTTATCCGTGAATTTCCCCATTATGGGTGTTGCACACTACAATGGACCTGTAAAATTCCTCAAGTGCATATTTAAATGAACAAATAACAAATGGCAATGGGAATGTGATATAATAATAATCATAATCATATCACAAAAATCCATTAAAAAATATGCACATCATGACTTATTTTTGGGCAAATCAATAAAACAATGTCACATAACTGCAATGGCCGCAAGCTTGTAGAGTTTGGGTACATCTTATGATGTTAAATAATATAGTATATGCAGTGGTTCCCATTAATGCTAGACTATGGTACAGAGCACAACCAGTCCAGACACAGAAGCAGCAGCCTCTGAAACCATGAGAGCTGCAGCTGCAGAGAAACCAACAATCACATCACGATAATACAATAACTATTTGTCAATATCCGATGTTTTTTTAACCAATGTGTTTATTCATTTTTATTTATTTTCTTTTTTAAACACAAACACAATAACTTATGAACATGGTGGTTCAAAGGTTCCATTCAGTATGTGTGCGAGTCCACAAGAGTCTATTCACAAGGTAGAAGGAAAAAAAGAAAGAATTTAAGTCCATGTATGTAAAATAGATACCTGGGTATGCAGAGGATGAAGCTATTTCTCTCCAGGTTCATTCATTAGGTCTGAAAAATCATTATTCTCAAGATATTTTATAAAGTGTCCCCACACTTTATGAAACAAGAGCCATTTAGTTTTAAGTATAAAAGTAATTCTTTCCAGAGGTAAAACCATCCTGGTTTACCCATCTTTTCCATGTCAAAGCAATCACTCTTTTGCGTGTAGGAGGCACGTATTAAGAAAGATTCAACATCAATATCAACATCTGACATTTTGTGTGACAATGAACTATAAGCAGCTCCTCAGCAAACTGAAACAAACAAACAAACAAACAAAAAAATGCAACAAAAAAATGTAGAATTGGTAAAGGTTAATATTATTTCCATAGATAAGTTAAACATTGGATAATCAGCAAATCAGTTACGAAGTCTGTCAGCGGTCTGTGTGAGTCTGTTAATTAAGCAAAACTCATAACTCAACCTTCACTTCAAAGTTCAAAGTCCAAAGTTTGCTTTATTGTCAAGTATACTATATGTTTTCAGCATACATGAAATTTCAGTCCTCCCGAACCCACAGTGCAAAAAGGCAATAGACGATAGACAATAAGACAGTAGGACAGTAAGATAGTAAGACAGTGAGACAATAAGACAATGGACATAAAGAGCATAATGAAATGAAAGACCATAAGATTGACATAAAACAATAGACAATAAACAAACAATAAACAAACAAGGCACCGGTGCTATTTACATTTAAACAGAGAGTGAGGTAGTGCGATGTAGTGCAAATGAGAATAAAAAATAAACTGTGCAAAGTCTTGAGGTTTGAGATGCTGTGTGTATGTGTATGTTCACTTGTCTGTTTTCTCATGGCGTTGAAAATAACTTAATATGTGATATGTGAGTGAAAAGATGATAATGACAGATCATAGCACAAGCCATAACACATAGTAAAATAAATGCAGTGCAGCTGTCCGTTAGCCTGCCTATGCAAAAGTATACATACCTTATAGTGAAATGGAATACTTTATATTTTTGGTTAATATCATCCAGACAACAAACAGGTTGCAAACTAACCCCCATGCACCATAGAAACAGTAGAACTACACAAACACTGATATGGCATCTCTGAAGACAACACTGTGTTCTTGTTATTAAATCAAGACAGAGAAATAATGGATATCAGACAGTAATACCAATAGAGGAAGTTAAAACAGCTGAAACGAAAGAGGCTGGACTTGTCAGCTTCCTGATTTCTAAGAATAAATATTGCAAGATGAAAACATATCTCTAAAAATCTGCGATGGGAACATGACTTCTGATGTCACCCCGCTCGGTATTAAGAGGCATGAAGTGTCAGTGATGCACAGGTGGGGTCAATTTTGCCTTCCAGCAAGATTCAATAAGAACCATTAGAGGAGTCTGGTCTGGTTCATTTGAGCATCACACTTAACAACCTTACACAGAGTGGGACAGTGTACAAGACGCAACCAATGAGCACAGCGCAACAGGCGCTCTTTTCACCACAGACTGCCAACGTAATCTCCTCCATTAGATGCGATTTGACAATAATGACAGATATTACAGACTCATTTATCATTTTTGAGCGTATCTAAGTGTCTCTGTTCAAGTCACCTCCAACAGCTGCTCAGGACATCACGCCGGACGATAGTCGTGCAAAAGGAAAGGCTGAGAGCAACCTGCTGAAAGGCTGGAGGAAAAACAGAGGCAGACTAAATGAAATCTCATCCGTCTATCTACGATACTGGTTTCCTCTTTATCTCATCCTGCAAAGGAGGGAGGAAAGGGTGGACTTTTTTTTATGAGGTTTACTGTAATGCTTAGAGGGTGAAATTATTCCTGGAGCCCCAAGTTTAATTATTTCCTCTCGTATCAATACAGTCCAACGACGTAATTTCCGTGTTGATCTGATTAAAGAAATATTACATTCTGCCAGGGCACGGTCAAATTGACTTTGGTGGCAAGGTCTTGACAAGAACCAGACACGCAGCTTTATGCATCAGTAACAGCGTAACCATATTATCCATGCACTGCTTCCTTCACTGAAAAGCAAGATGCTGGCTGTTTCCGACGAAGACAAAAGAGGGGAGGAGGAAAATTCAGGATGGAAGAGATGGTGAAGACATACGCTTGTACACCTTAACTGAGAATAGTAATGCCTTGTCATCAAGACCTTTTTAATATCATAATGCACAACATCCTGTTTAGAAAAAGGTCAGTAAGTCATCCTGTTATTCACGTTCACATCTTCAGAAAAATTTAAGTTAAAACAACAGGTTTTACAATAACACAACATTAACTATAGCTAAGTGAGTTTATCATGTACTAAATCTTGAGTTTTTCTTGCATAAAGTTGCAGAATCCAGCATTTCTGTTCAATATTATACAGACTATTTTAATAAGGGCAGCAGAGGATTATATCTAACAACTATTAGCCAAAAATAAGGTAAGTATGTTGATCCATAGAACACAAATACATCTTCTTATGTGGTACACAACTGTATAATCTCATTGAGATTAACAATCTATTTTATGACCATTGTGTCCAACACAGGAAGTAGCGTAGTTAACAAGGTTTCAGTCAGAGTAGCAGCTGTACATACATGCACTCAAATGTCATGAAATACATAACAATAAAAACAAGCGGTACCACAACAAACCCCGCCCCATGCACATATTGTACCTTATCTTGGCATCAATCCAGCTGATGTCATATGTGTGTGCTGATGTCAGCACATCAATGTGCCACATTTGAAGTAAACTGAAACTAAATTGATACTTTTATAGACATTAGAAATTTCACCTATTATAAATAAATGGGAGTAAAGAAAAAGAAAAAATTGAGCTTTGACCTACTACATTCCCAAAAATGTGATCACATCTATTCTGGGTCACTGGAAATCTATAAACCTAATTTGGTAAGAATTAAATCAATAGTTTTGCAGATAGATTGTTAACAAACAAACAAACAAACAAACAAACCAAAACAATAGCCCTTGCCTTTCGTTCAGGGGGTGGGGTAATGAATTAGAGGATAGAATCAAACAAGATGAACAAACATTAGTCATATGGTGGGTTACTCTGGAGAAAGACATTATATAATTGTCCAAATATGATAATTAAAAAATAAAATGCAAAGTAAACATAACTGACATCACAGTGATCCATGGGCTGCAGTCATCTTTATTTAAAAAAATGTTCATCTCGTTCTTAGATTGCAAATTTAATCTTTAGGTGTGAATTCAACTCATCTAAACTCAAAAACAGTCAGTGGATACATTCCTTTGTACAAATAGTTTACAAACCTATTAATTATTGTTGATGGTAAAATTGCAGAGGGTTTTTCTAGACTCACATTGTTTTATTGAAACATGACTGTCGGTACGATAAATAAATGAATCCAGAAGAAAAATACAGATGAAATGGTTCCAAAATCTAGCAACTCTAGTTCTCATTTAAATTCTTTAGAAGTGATACCACAATATGGTTAGGAGGGATTTGCACATGCAGAAGAATATGTTCTGAAAAATTAGTCAAACATAATGGAGGCACAGGAGTCAGCAATCATGTCAAAGGAAAAAAAGAAGAAAGAGCATAAGGGAGAGCGAGCAGAGGAGCGCAGACATGTGCTGGAGTGTACACCTGTACCCAGAACAGGTGTTTTCCGCCCCACTTGCAGGCCTCCTGATTAGGACCCGCCACGCTTGCCTTACCACGTCAAAGGCTAGCTTATCCCCCATCAGCGCAGCTCAGGCACTGGGTAAAATGATGGCTAATTAGCCAACAGAAAACTACAGGCTGGAGGTCGATAGAAACTCCTCATCTCAACCTTCTAGCCTGTGTTTTTCACACAGCACTGCATGTACTGCACACACAGAAACCAGTTAACAAGCAGAACTAATTCCACCACTGAAGGATGAAGAAATGTGTGAGAATGGACTTTTAAATATAAGGGATTGTTTTCTGTGTTGACATAATTTATAAATTTTCTTCTGTTCCATTTACAGAATACACATATTATACTCACATAACATATACAACTGACATACAGGGTTATTAAGAATTATTAGAACTTGCTGTTCTTTGATTAACTACAGAAAAGAAGACATTTTACGCTGCTGGTTATTAAAGTGAAGGGATTATTAGAGCATACTGTACTTTATACCGTATAACATGTCTTCTTCCTGGATAATCTGCACACACATCGGGAAGCAATCAGAAGAGAGAGGGAGCGGGAGAGAGACTATAATTATGCGCAGCTGCAAGAACAGGGGGCCAAGAGAGGCTGCATTACCCGGCTTTAAACACTTTCACCTGTACAGCTATGTTACCCAGTGCTAAACACTTTCACCTGGATGGAGCCACGTTTTCAACTTTTAATCATATTTCCCAGAGGACCTGAAAAACCAAGGAGATTGCTTTGAATTTTTAGACTTCGAATAGTGATATGCTACACAGTTCGGAGCAAGGGGCAAAGAATTTTCAAAGACTGACCTTTATTTTTATTAGTACTGATACAGCTAGCTACCTAATACATTATGTCCATATATGTGTTTCAACCCAAATATTTATCTTCATATTTAGTCTGTGTATGAAACAAAAAACATGTTAAGAAAAAGAAATATCACACAATAAATAGAATAAATGCAATTAAATGCAAAACATCTGCAGAGAATAATTCATTTTTCTAGTTTTTTTTTAGAAATGATCTGCCTCAGAATAAATGTGTAAATCTTAAATACATTATTAATAAAACTTGTT